>WEKW01011482.1:10420-22804 GCA_013389905.1 Sula dactylatra | reverse complement strand
CCTTGTGTAAAGTTTGTTTGAATACATGGGGATGAAGACAGATAACTGCACTCAGCACAGAGGATGTACAAAGTTGCAGAGAAACACAACAAGCTGTATCTTACAGTCCCCTAATATTCCATTAACAGGCAGAAGAGCATACCTATTGGCTCCTCAACTGGGACTAATGATTTCAGGAAATTGAGCCAAAAGGTCACTTGGTTTAGCTGGATTTCATAAGGCTCCTCAAGGCTAAAAAGCACTACGTGAATTGCAGTGGGATCATTTGCAGCAAAAAAATCGTAACAGCAGAAATAGACAGGATTCCCAGAGAATTCCCAGATGCTGAAATCACCAACTCCTGAAAAACAGACAAACAGATGAAGAGGTCACACTTCATCAGTAAGCACAAAGCATCTTTCAGCCATGGAAAGACAAACGAGTTAATCTTATTTAAACTTTCACAAAGATAAACCATATGCATTTGAGAAAGGATAACTGCAAATGCAGTCATGAACAAAGGGAACGGGTTTCAGTCAGTCTCAGAGGCTGAGAAGTTGGGTCCTCACAATCTGTTCCTCTCTCACATTCACTTCTCTAGGACATTCAGCTGGATGCCACATGCAAGCACCTGTGTTAAGTGCATGCAGCCTTCCATGTTAAATTGGCCTTTGCCTTGCACAACAGTAATTCCCTTGAAAAACAAGAATAACAGCTCCCGTTCTTTTCCTGCTCACCCCAAAATGCTCAACATTTTTATTAACTTTTCTTCTTAACATGCCACTGCTGGTATTAAAAACTGTTGAAGGACGTTCTCGAAGAAGCCACTTTGCTTTACAGAATTGTACTATTCACATCACGTTGTTAAGTCAGGACTGAAGAATCACCATGTAAAAGATCCCAACAGCACCATGCTTCTTTTTGCCATCTCCTTTAGCTTCAGGTGAGAAAAGTATTAGTGTGTTGCACTGTATAGCACCTCCCAGACTCACCATCTGATTAGGGTAAAGTCTGCTGTACTTGTACTACCTCTATATTTAAGTAAATGCTGATAAAGATGCACCTCAAACTTCTGGAAGAAAAGAAGCCAGAAACCTCAAATCTGCTGTTACAAGTACAGCTATTCAGAGCTCACCCATGTGCATGCTTTCCTTCTATATCAAGACAGACCAGAGAAAGAAAGGAAACCCCTCCTGACAGTCTGTTGCAGAACTCTCTTTCACTGGATAATTTGACTTGGTTTCAAATTACACCAAAAGAGGAAATTAGCTTGAACTAAGAACAAGCTTTAGCTACATGCCAAACTCTTCAGCATTTAGGACAAACATTTTGTCACTGCACGTGTTAGTGTGCATAGACTGCATTTATAAATAGGTTTCTCTCTCCAAAATAAAATCTTGATTAATTCTAACTCAGCCTCAGAACTGCAGCTGCTAAGGAATGCAAAACATTTTCCTTATTAAGAAAAGATCTCACTGAGAGAGATCTTACCACCTATGTAATGATTAGTATGGCTGGTGGTGTATATGCACCATTTGGATGGTCTTCACAGTCAAAAGCCACGTATGGACTTATGACAACTTCTCTGACTGGCCCCTGTTACTGCTAACCAGTTCCAACTGCAGAGCAGCTAGCTTCCTTTCAAAAAAAATGAAATCAGAAGCTCCATTCACCAAGTTTGGTGAGCTCCAGGACTCACCAAACATGCTCCAGTCCTGTCATGGGGTGAGAATGGCAGGTCCTTCATGCAGCTGGGAACCTCTTAAATGGTGAGGATGCTTGGGTCTATGGGACCAGATTAAATCTGATAAAATCCCCAAACAACATACAGTACAGGTGAAGGACCCTTCACACTAGTAGCCGGTCTGCCAACCCACTCCTGTTATACCAAATCCCTCCTTCCTCCTGCCCCACTCATTCATCTCAAAAACATTTCTATGGAACACTATAAGGGTCTGACACATGTGATTACAAAGTGTATTACAGGCAGAGAACTTCATGCAGATTTACTTTCTGCTTAAACAATCCCCACCAGTGGTGGATTTTCAACCACAGTCACTACCATACTAAGTCAGATTTTTTATTTTCCTTTTTATTTTTAAAGACAAGCAACATGGCATTAACCATCCCGCAGCATTAGGGCACGCCAGCCCAGGGCTCTGCTTACCATGCAAGCAGGCATTCTGAATGTCAATGGCCTTGGTGGACTGGTCATCAGCAGAGAAGTGAGAGTGATGAGCAGGTGAAACGAAAGCTTCTAATACCCCTTTGGTCAGGCCCGGCTCAAACATCATACTACGGCTTCTCACGCTGACATTCTCACAACCAGGATAAAGATTTGTAATGCTTACTGAAACTGGGTCAGGGAAGGAAAATGAGATTACAAACCATGTGAAAATCACAACCAGATCACCTCAAAATAAGTATGCAAGGCATAAAAGTTTATTAAAAAACCCAAACTGCTTTTCAAAGAAAGGAGATGACTACCAAGCTGTGAGCATACACAACTACAATCTTATTCTGAATGATGAAAAGGAAAATATTAGAATGATCCCATATAGCACTTTTAACCTTTAGCAGATATACCACTGGGTGGGAAGCCCAGAAGAAACCTGAATTATTTGGGAATTAAAGGTTTCAATAGTTAAAGTTGTTCTATATTGCAAAGATATACTGCTTTTTTAGCTAAAGGCTGCAATTTCATAGCATGGTCTATTTTTTTTTGGCATGGAAATGCTACATATTCATATACCTGATTCCTGTAAGTAAGGATAAAAATATCACTGTGTAACAACTGTTTCTGGGGAGGTGGAGGAGCAAAGCAGGCCCTTAACAAAAATTATGTTACTAATAAACGATTTGTTTAGTTCACGCTTAATCCAGATTCCGAAGGAGTAAATGAGAAACGAAAGGGCTTTTTAATTGACTTGCACCATCTAGTGGAGAAAGTAAAGATTTCTTTCTTCCACTAGATGCTGAATTCTAATAGTTGGGTTTTAATACAGAAAGAAGATACCTGTCAGCTGTAAAACTATACTTTCATGTTCATCTTCTAGGTTAATATTTAAATCTTTAGGCTCTTGTAAATAAATACATGGTGAATTCACACACTTATTTTTACAGACTTTAAACAAATGTAAGCACATGATCAAATATGGACCAAACTCTGCTGGTTTAAATGTTTATCTTGATTATGTCACTCATCCCATAACACTATTTACATGTTATACAATGATTTTCATCCAAAAAGAATGGATACTGAAACAAGCAAAAACCAAAAATCCAAACTTTAAAACAACTTCTTAACAGCTTTGTTTGCACAGGACTGCACAACTTTCTGGCTTTACATCTAGGTAAGCTATTTTCAAGTGGATGCTTCAAATTCACCATTATTTCTGTAATGATTTGCCAATGTGACTGGCAGTCTTGTCTGATTTTATGATGGTGTGAGCACATAACACCTAGCCTCTGGTTCTGGTACCAACCAACATAAAAAAACCCGTCTTCAGTCAAAACCCTCCTGCACTGCCTACAGGAACTGATATTTCTTGAGTGACTTATCTCCCCTTGTATGAAACAGTAAATCAAGATAAGTAAATCAAGAACTTCTGATTGATTCATTTAATCAATTTCTTTATTCTGTTGTCACAGATGTGAGCCCCTTGTGTTAAGTAAACAGCAAACGTAATAACAATCTCTGTGCCAGGTATCTTATCTTGTTAAAGCCACTCTGTGAGTAGGTTATAGCTTCCTCAGGTGACTAGAGAGAAAGTAGAGAGAAATCTACTACTAGCCCTCTTCTAACATTACTTAAAAATGATGAAGGAAACCTAAACCTGCAAGTATTATCCAAAGGTTTTTACAGAAAAAGGCAACTCTGACCCCATCTAAAATTTACATAGTAAGACTACTTCTAAACATCAGTTTAAACTTGAGCTCCTCAAAGTGCCTGCTTAGCCTGCATACATTGCGGAGGCTCTCAGTGTTAGAAAAGAGACCTGGACAAATAGTTCACTACTCTTTCCAGTATCCTTCTGCCACAACTGTGGGTTCTTCCAAAGCCAGGTACATGTTGAAGTGTAAACCTAGCTAGCTCCTCCACATCCTGCAGCTCTTCCCACTTCACACAGGCCAACTGGTGCTACATGGGCAAAGTTTCCCTATTATTTGCACACATTTACTTCAGTTTAGAAAACCTCCATTTTTACCATGTTTGGAGAGAATTTCGGACTCCTCTAACTGGGCTAATCCACTCCTGTACCTTATGGAAAAGCACTCCAAAGCATCAGAGGCAGTTCTGAGACCTCTCTTATTACTTAAAAATAACATAAAGATGCAGCTACTGTTTCAATTTTGCACAGAGTTTACTGAAGCTACTCAAACAAAAAGGCTGACAAAATATAATCCCCAAAACCATGACAGTGGAATCTGGTCATGACACTGGCGTTCATGGCTTAGGACTTTTTGTGAAAAATAAATGTCAATGTTCACAAGTCCTGTCCTCCGCTCTCCAAGTTCACTTATGCAGCATGTGAGTAAACAAAACCTTATCTACTCCTACACCCTCCACACCCACTGCTCCTCTTCGCTCTTACTTCAGGTACAAGCCTGTGCACGGAGGAGTCAATACCCCCTCCGCTTTGCTTTGGTTTCTTACACACTTAGCCTGTCCTGTCTTTTGCAGTGCAGCCAACAGTCTTCCTTAGGAGCTACACAGACTAAGAGGAAAATGTTTTCTCATTCAAATGTTACATCTTTGAAGCCATACCTGAAGGTTTGGAAGACAAAGGAGATGGGGGGAATCTGGTTGAGTTCGTGGAGGAGAGCCTAGGCCTACGTCTTCGGAAGAAGCTTCTTATCAGGCCACACTTGAGAGACTCCACGAGGGTTGTTTTTCCAGCACCGGAGTGTCCAAATAGCTTCAGTTTGATCCGGGGCTGTGGATTCTGCGTGTGCCGCAGCTGCTGGATAAAAAGCCCTCGGTACGTGTCCTAAAATACAACATAAAGAAGAAAATAAATGTGTGGCAGGGAACTTCTGCCTCCCAGTGAACTCAAAACACAGGGTTTAGATAATGCTTTCTTGCCAGGTTCGTGTTCTTCTGGATCAGTTCCTCCATCTGCTTCATCATGCAAGTGATAAGTTACTGGCAGAAGGGCAGGGACAGGCAGACAAGGCACAGCTGACTGCCTGCTCTCAGCAGGCACCTGCGTATTCATGAAAATCACACACGACTTCAGGCTCAACACCAGTGAATGGGATCATTTTGACCTCTGATGGAGAAGGCAAAGGAGGAAAAACTAGCCTCTCTCAGTACCCATTCTCCGTACTTGTCAGTCTTGGTAGCATAACCAATATCCATAATCTCATATAGTATACATGCAGCACTGAAGAATTTTGCAGTGACAGCTACCACGTGAGCAATATGAAAACTCAATGCGCATTTCCCATCTTCTTTACATCAACTTTTTCTGTATTTCTCCTGTTCGGGAGAATTCTCCTCTTCCTGCCCCCCCCCCCCCAGTTCTCTATTTATTTCCACTTCAGTTCTCTGCAAGGTAGAGAATTGCTTTTCCCAGACCACTCTTATCTCTCCTTTCCCCACACACTTATTCTTCTTTACTTAAAAAGACCTCTCGCATACTATTCACCTTCCATTTTTCTATCCCTCTACTGCAAGGTACATCCTCCAGACTGGTTCCTCTCTTTCCTCCCAGGCCTCAATAGATATGCCTCCCTACTTAATTCTCCTCTCACAGTTTGCCCTGTGTGTGCATTCACCGTCTCTTCCACAGCTGCAATCTCATCCTCCTACGCAGGCCTTCCTCAAAACCAATCACATCTCCTACAGAAGAGCTTTCAACTTTGAGCTCTGTCCTGGTTTTGGCTGGGATAGAGTTAATTTTCTTCTTAGTAGCTGGTATAGTGCTGTTTTTTGGATTTAGTAGGAGAGTAATGTTGATAATACACACTGATGTTTTAGCTGTTGCTAAGTAGTGCTGCACACTAGACTTTTCAGCTTCCCATGCTCTGCCGGGTGCACAAGAAGCCGGGAGGGGACACAGCCGGGACAGCCGACCCCAACTGACCAGAGGTATATCCCACATCATATGACGTCATGCTCAGCATATAAAGCTGGGGGAAGAAGAAGGAAGAGGGAAACGTTCGGAGTGATGGTGTTTGTCTTCCCAAGTAACTCCACATGATGGAGCCCTGCTTTCCTGGAGGTGGCTGAACACCTGCCTGCCGATGGGAAGGAGTGAATGAATTCCTTGTTTTACTTTGCTTCCAAGTGAGGCTTTTGCTTTACCTATTAAACTATCTTCATGTCAACCCATGAGTTTTCCCACTTTTACCCTCTGATTCCCTTCCCCATCCCACCGCAGGGGAGTGTGCGAGCGGCTGTGTGGGACTTAGTTGCCGCCTGGGGTTAAACCATGACAAGCACCCCCATTACCCAACTGTATCTTGTCTTGCAGTATCTGAAGGATGCTCCTGTTCCTGCCAAAGACAGAGTCAGGAATTAACAAGCCAAATCTGTCTTTTCTCTCTACCCAGCTAGAGGCAGACATGGATGCTCTATTTCCCACATAAACTGAGCTTGAAAAATCAACTCAACAAGAGAATGCAGTGCAGGTCAGCAAACTATCAACTGTCTCTTGCCACAGAAAGACCTGTTCTAAGGAAACAGGGAGACAGCTTAAAGGTGGAAGGGCAAAGGAGCTAGCTTCATCCTCCCTTTCTTCATTCCCCCATTTGGAGCTGAAAGAGGGGCTCTGTTGTTCTGCATTTGTACTAAGTTTAACAGGGTGAGTCATAAAACGAGCACCTACAGCCCCCCAAAATTATAAGCATACAGCAATTAAGCTGAGAAATTTGACAGAAAGAGGAGTCCATATAATTTAGTTCCTTACTTGCTAACAGGCATTTATTAAATAAGTTAGTCACAATGCAAATACTGCACCCCCTCATGGCTAATACTGAATCCTCTGCAAGAGCCACTATGACAGCAGGTTCTTCATGTGTGTGCTATTAGGGACAAAACACTCCACAGGGACTGAAAATAAAGCAAGTGTCAGGTATGCTCTCTATTAGATGATGTTGACCATTTTGAGTAGTACTAGAATATTTCCAGTGGCTTGATGTAGTCTATTAATTCTGTTGATCAAATCCTCTGTTGCAAAGTATACTGTGATGAAGTATGTAATTATCATACATTTTCCCCACATGTAGAGGCAGGTCTTCAATAATTAAGTATATTCTGCTATCAAGAAGAGAGTTACAGATACTAACATCTCTTTCAAAGGAGATTTATCTGATGTCCCTTTTGTTCTTCATCAGTTCGTATTAGTTCCATATTTATACCATGACTAAAACACAAATTTATCCACCTGCATGCAGAAACAGGCAAGGGTTCGGTGTGGGGATGCAACTATGCAAAATGGATCCTGTTACAATAAACATTTACAAAAGCTACCATTGCAAAGGAAGGCTGAACTCTGGCACTTTCTGACATCTTCACTGATATATTTTACAATCCTAGCAAGCACAGTAAATATATACTGGCAGGACTAAAGGTTATGATTCTACTTCCACCTTGGCAATGCCTGGTACATACCATATTCTGTTGCTGCTCTGAAATGGTCATCTATTTCAGTTTTCCATACAGCCATCAGCATAATTAAAACAGGACTGTTTTAATTAGTCTGGCTGTTGCCTGGATCCTCCAGGCAAGTGGTCCCTGAACCTTCACAGCATGAATGATGCCGTCTATCCAGAATGTGTATCAGATGTGTCCTGACTTACTACCTTACAACAAGCCCAGATCAGCTTTGCATTTTAGTTGTCGGGATTTGGAGATACTGAAATTGCAGAATTAAAAAAAGACATTGAGAACTTATGCAACAATTCCACATCGTATTAGAGTTTCCAAAAGGGGCACAAACCCCTCATACTTTATAACCCTGATCTATGATGGTTGGGAAATAAGTCCTCTTGTGGGATGTGCTAATTCTTAATAGTTTATTTTCCAGTTTCTTCTAAACTTCTTAAACACTTTGCTAGGCATTGTCAGAGACAGGATAAAATAGGTAGTGGTGCAGACTAGCTTAGCCAATTTTCTTAATATGTACATACTAGCTTTAACTGAGAGCATAATTTCAAATTAAAAATGAAGGGGGGTGGTGGGGTGGGGAAAGAGACACCATTCCAGTAAGGATTTTTTTGCAACACCTTTTTAGAATGGCTTTGATGAATATCTTATTGTATGACTTCCCACGGTCAAGCTTTTCCTGGTATCTTGAAAACATGAAAACCTCAGTTAAAATTCATGCATTCCCAACCTTTTTAAGTCTTGCAAGCAGGCTGGCTACATGTTCATGCTGCTCTGCTCTGGCGAGGTCTTCTGCTGTTTTCCCATCCTGTTAAAACACAAATTATTTACCAGCAGTTCCATCCTTTTGCCCACAATAAAAAAGTCACGTGCAACATAGCTCAGCTGCCCAAGGCAGTAACAGAATTGCTGTCAGATGCAAATGAAATAGGGAGAAGAAAAACAAAACCAACCAGCAACAATTACCCCCCACCAGAATCCAAAAAAATACAGTACAATGCAGAACAATGGCATTTCTTTTATAAATTGGCATCTGGATGCCACTGTAACAAGATACTTTGAATTCAGAGCCTAAGAGAGATGCCAATACTCCCCATCTGAATTCCTCTTCTCATCAATTAGAGGATGACTGCAATTTGTAGATATTGCATATTGAACAGAGCTAAAAGTTTAAACAGTTCATAAAGAGGGGACAGATCAGCATATTCACTCACATGAATAGCAGTTAAATTTTGTTTACTAATGGGTAAAGAATGACAGTGGCATATCAGCCACTGGAGGTTTCCAGAAAACAGGAACATTTTAAGGGATGTGGTTTAAAATGCATCAGCAAATTTAAAAGGATAAGCAAAGCTGCCTTCAGCATTCTGGTCTTGCCATTTAATTACCCATGTTTCACAGGTCAGCAGTTTAATATTAAATAGGCTGAAAGAGAAATCGCTCACTACTTTCACTCTTACAACTACATTAATGCTATTGTGTTGCTTTAAATCTTGGTAAAAGGTAACTAATTTATAAGCACTTTGCTTCTTTCACTCTCTCAGGTAAGAGCTTTCAATTATTAAGTAGTAGTACTGGAAAACTAACATCTCTTTCTGCGGTTTCTATGATTTTACTAGTCTTTTGTGTGAAACTTGCATTGTCTTAAGTAGTTCCTGAGGTTACTATCATTATTATCCCTACATATGAAATAAATATCTTTGACAATTGAGCATCCACCGACAGAAGCCATTTTCAGGTTTCCATAAACTTAAGTACTCCAGATAATTCAGACAGAACAAGAAAAAAAAAAAAAACCATTAGCAAGAAACAGCCAAGGTTGTAGTTGACGGTGAGAACTGACTAAATTTGAACCAATACCTTATCCTTAAAATTCCCTCCATAGTTGACATGTAATTGCGACTTTAGTAAATAAATGTCTGAATGCATTTTTTAAAACTTACTTTTCTTAAAGAAGATGGATCAAAGGGGAATAATCTCTGTACTGACCCTACCCTCCCAATCCCAATTAATCCTGAGTGCCTGCTGTATGAGAGGAAACACGGTCTAGTGGCTGGCCAGCTAGGCTGCCATCAGAACTGCTTCAATACTTGTGCTTCCTGAGTTTCCAGACTTGGGCATATCCAGGGGAATCCAAAACCTTCAAATAAAGGGGAAACCTTGATCAGCTTCCTGAGAATCCCTGTGGTAACAGGATGCAGCCTTCACCAACCTGAAGTGTGAATTTTATCTGGATCCTGAAATCTTTGGCCTCCCTCTTTAAGTCCAAAGCAGGGCTGCTACAGCCTGGCCCTGCACTATTCCAGAGCACAGTATGTTCCTGTTGCAACATAAGGTTGGAGATGCCCTGGCAAACTCCAGCACATATGCAGCAACAGATCCCTGAAGGGGTATTGTCCCTTTGAATCAGAGCAGATCCCACACCTCTTGATGGGTATGCCACAACTGTCGTGGCATGGCTTGGGTAACTTGGCACCCTTGCTTGATCTGATTCATTGCTCCATGGGGGTTTGTTCTGGCTTCAGGCCTGGCTTTGGTGAAACAGCTGTACTCTGATACATCATTTGTTTAGCTCAGTCACAGCTATTTGGGCACAAACACAAAGGAATTAACCATCTGGTGAGTATTTGGCAAGGAGTGTGGATGGCAGTGGCTCAGTCAGAGCCCGACTGGTGAGCATGGTTATAATGGGATGGAGGTGACTACTCCAAAACTGGAAAAATGGCAACAGGAATGATTGAAATTGCTAAAAGTCTAAGCAGGTGTGTGCACAGAGCAGGCCTACCTTTAACACTGGAATGGCACTGTCATGACCCAGAGCTCCCTCCCCACTTCCTAACAGGTTTCTGAGCTCAAGACCAGCTGTCTGATACAGCTGCCTAATCTTGGTTCAGACTGCTGTGAAGGAAGAAGACCTGAAAAGAAGCTCCACCAGAGCTTTTTGTGCTATCTTTTGCCCAGGTCTTGCTTGTAGGCTGAGACTTTTGCCTTTAGTCCTCACCTGAGCAACACTATGGCTGTATGCCTGTGTGTGGCCATGTACCCCACTGATCTGGCCCCTGACTTCCAGGTTTGACCTTGAACCTGCCTCTTCACTATGGACTTGCCTGGTGATCACTAGACCCTTGGCTGACCATGGTCATCAAGCCCAATTTCTGACATGGACTCAACCTCAGACCTGCCTCATTTTACAGACTTGTCTGGCAACCCAGACTCTTGGCTGAAGCTGGTTGCCATCACTGGATCTGCTCTGTTTGCCTTGCTTGGGTATTGTGAGACTGGGCCCTTGCTGGTGAGGACACTGTCCATGCTTGCCTTGCTGTTTACTCTTGGCTCCTAGCTCACCTTCCCTTATGGAGCAATGCCTTAGCAAGGGCATTGCCTGACAAGCATAATTTTTGAAATCCATGGTCATTAGATCATACAGTGAACACTACAGGCAGAAAGGCCCGTGGAGTACGTGAAGAATACCCCAGAACATTGGCAACAAGCACCAAGTACAGCAGAAAGAATTCGAGGTCATATTTACCCCAACAAAGCCTTTTGAGATCTTTACATTGAGAGATGCTAGCAGTTCAGTTCACATATCTGTTGAAAATTTAGACTCAGGTCTGGAAACTAAATTTATGGATTGAGGTAACGGGTGGAAAAAGCATTTGCTTCCATGAAAAAGAACAGAACAGAGTTCCCTTTTTTGTCCAAAACTGTGAACAAGATGAGGATGTTTATTTCTCAGGATGTCGACTGCAGGATGAACTGTAGAGCCCAACAAGAATTAGAAAATACATACACAAGCAAAATAGCAAATGGGTTTCAGAAAGTTATTTTCCTGATCAAGCTTTCTTGAAAAGTACAGAGTATCTATACCCTGGAATAGCAATGTGTAAGCAAAGCTGGCATTTGAAAAGGGCTTGGTTACAGGACCCATGAAAGCATATTTCACAACTGGTGGCAATATTTCATTGTAATTGCTGACTGGCTCCTTTGTTGCAAATCAGACAGCTATGCTTGCAAGAGCTGCTCCTCAGTTTAACTGGCCATTTGCAATCATTAGCTGTCAAAGTTTTTAAGCGATATGACAATTTTAAACTTGGTACAATTTTAGAAACTTCCGTGATGAGAAGCCAAGAACATGGTGCCAGCTAGCATGTGAGGATAATAGAATTTTTTTTGGGATATTCAAACATTGGAAATGATTGTATGCTCCAGGAGCATAAGGTTTTCTAAGGTCACTTCACAACATTCATGCAATCAAATTCAAAATCAAACTAGTTCTAAAATGGGTTTTAGCCTGGGGAGGAGGCAGAGAAATCATACTGCAGCCCAGTTACTTAACAGTGTTGAAAAAGTTAACACCTCAGAAATGGCATTCTGAGAGAAGAAAAAGGTAATTAATTCTACTGCACTGGCTCGGAAAGAGCTGTTAATAAGACTTTTCAAAACAGTTTTACATCCACCTAGAAACTAATGCAAAACTGAAATGCTATTAAAATCACCACACGCGCTTCCTCCCTCCCTCTCCTCCTCTTCCCTTCTCTCTGCCAAAACACTGCTGGAATACCGGATAGTTATGTATATTCAGTCTGTCTCTCCTGCCAGATTTAGTATCAGCAGGATTTACTTTGTTATCTCCTTCAAACTGATCTAAACTAAGGAGATGAAAAGTACTTTTATCTTGGAAGGACAGGGTCCACAGAGGCAATTTTACCAACACAGCCGTCATGACATAAATGAAGTGATAACATTTTTGTTTTATCTTATCTCTACAGTACGTAGTAGTGAAAATACAGATA
>WEKW01011482.1:0-10415 GCA_013389905.1 Sula dactylatra | reverse complement strand
CAATGGGACCTAAAAAAAAAAAGGAAGAAGAAAAAAAAAGGGTCAAAAACAGATGACAAAGGAAAATCTGTAAAACATACCACAAAGTCCACTGCATGCACATTTAATTATTATTGATTAATAGGGGACATGGCAACCAACAGTCTAGTCATTATCAAAAAGTCATTTTTAGATGCTAAATTTATTTAAGCCACAATTCAGGTTTAATGGCTGCTTTTTGAAGGCTTCCTCCTGCCACGAGATACACACCCAGAGGAAAAAATCCTCACAATACTAAATGTACAGAAAAACAACCAAAAACATTTGTATTTTCTACCAAATGGGTAAAGCTAATGAAACAGAAGTTTTCTCCTTTCTCCCTCCATTTCAGCCATCTCAGGGATAGTTTTTAAGGAGAACTTCGAAAAATGTGGACTCAAGTAAAATCTAATTGCAACCTGATTTCAGTATACAGAGCAATAGGTGTTTCTGAGCAGAATGCATTGGTTAGGGCAAGCAGCAGTGTAAACTGATCCAGTGCATCTGAAAATAAAACATGGTTAGTTTGCTCAACAGAGGTAATGGTGTGTATGATGCCTATAATGTATCATGTGTGTATGAGGTGTACAGGATGAAGGATACTTCATTACCGGTGTGGATATGTCAGCTAGGAGGACGTTTCTCACCTTAGTGAGAATGAAAAATACCTTCAGTGGTGCTAATTGGAGGCAGAGCTGACTGATCTGACAGAAATGATTTGTTTTACAAAGATAGCTGCATGCTAGTCCACTCATCCATGCACCCACACATCTCCCACCACGAAAATAAAACTTTTTAATCCCCTGAAACCAAGAAAAATATTTCAGATACATACATTTGTACAGGAACTGTACATGATGTGAAATGACATACATCTTAATGACAGTGGCCTACTGTGCCTACAGAAAACACAATGCTACAAGTAATTCTTAGGGGTAGATGAAGTGGTAGCTGTACTGTACCTTAGTTTCAAATTCAGTTGTAAGAAGGGAACAAGTGGACAATAGAGAATGCTTTTCAAGCTGCGGAAATACAACAGCCTAACCTTTTTTTTTTAATTTCAAAATGTAATTATATTAGACCACTGTCCTACCTCCCCGCCCCACCCAAGAGATGAATTTGTTTCCTAGTATCATACATAAAAGAAGCAAGAAGCAGAACAGTATCTCTCAATACTTACAGAGGTTAAAGCTTCTACATTGGCACCAGTAAGACACAGGAACCGGACAACATCAAGAATGCCATTGTTTGCTGCCAGATGTAAAGGTGTTCTTCCATACTAATATGGGGAAAAAAGTGACATTAGTCAAAGAACTTCACTCCAAATTTTATGACTAATAATAAAACATATTTTACAATTATACATACTAATACACAGCAAAGGTCTTGCAAAAACTGTAAGAAAAATTACTTTTGATTACAGCTTAAGCACAACTGCTTAAAGGTCAATTAAAAACAAAGGCTAGATTGACTACTTAAAAAATGGGAAACAATTTTACAGCTAAATCCCCCCCAACTGTGGTGGAAACCTTTAGAGGTTTTTGGCTATAT
Organism: Sula dactylatra; assembly: GCA_013389905.1. Taxonomy (NCBI): domain Eukaryota; kingdom Metazoa; phylum Chordata; class Aves; order Suliformes; family Sulidae; genus Sula; species Sula dactylatra. Next base: position 8,846 of record WEKW01011482.1, on the reverse strand, counting down.
TTGAGTATGTCTTTCTAATTCCCAGTAAATTTAATTGCATTTTTCTTAATTAAATATGAAACAGTTAAGCAAAACTAAGTCTTTAACCTTTAAAGCTCTGGATTCCATTTCAAGCCAAGTATTACGGAAGATTACATATCTGCTTGCAGTGACAGAGGGAAAGTGCTGTAAGTATTGCTTCTCAAGTTTTTCCTTTTCCCCCTGAATCTCTCCACTGACAACAGGTCCTTGTGACATCCACTTCTGGTCTTTCATATTCAGAGCTACTGTTATAAATATCCCTAACATATAACCTCTACTTGTAACTCCTCTTACTATTTCTTCACATATTTTCATGTTTTCAATACTGTTCTCCCTGTTTCAACCCTACCTTCAGAAACAAATTCACAAAATTAATTCTCAAAAAAGTATTTGAAAGCAAAGCTAATTTTCTGACAACTGGAAACTGAAAAGGTGCCTGGCTCCTCAAAACCCTGCACCTCAACACAAATAACATCCTGGCTTGTATCAGGAATAGTGTGGCCAGCAGGAGCAGGGCAGTGATCGTGCCCTAGTACTCGGCACTGATGAGGCCGCAGCTCGAATCCTGTGTTCAGTTCTGGGCCCCTCACTACAAGAAGGACATTGAGGTGCTGGAGCGTGTCCAGAGAAGGGCAACGAAGCTGGTGAAGGGTCTGGAGAACAAGTCTGATGAGGAGCGGCTGAGGGAGCTGGGGTTGTTCAGTCTGGAGAAAAGGGGAGACCTTATCGCTCTCTACAACTACCTGACCGGAGGTTGTAGTGAGGTGCGTGTCTGTCTCTTCTCCCAAGGAACTAGCGATAGGACAAGAGGCAATGGCCTCAAGTTGTGCCAGGGTAGGTTTACATTGGGTATTAGGAAAAATTTCTTCACCAAAGGGTTGTGAAACATTGGACCAGGCTGCCCAAGGAAGTGGTTGAGTCACCACCCCTGGAGGTATTTCAAAGACGTGTAGATGTGGTGCTTAGGGACATGGTTTAGTGGTGGACTTGGCAGTGTTAGGCTAACAGTTGGACTTGATGATCTTAGAGGTCTTTTCCAACCTAAATGATTTTATGATTCTAAATAAATGTGTATGATGTTCTACTGCACATAGTCTGTGGAAAAAACAAACAGTGCCTTCAGTTGGTATTATGTATAAGTGGGACAATGCCAGATGTGAGGATCAAGGATAAATGGTTGTTAGGCTAATGCACTCCCATTACAGGGCTCACTGCTGAAGAAAACCAGTAAAAACAATGATTCTCTATTTGATAAGACCCAATGTCACCCTTTCAAATAAAGAGCACTCTAAAAATCACGCTTGTATACATGAATCCTAAAAGAATAACAGGACACAAACTTTAACCACAGCTTCTGTGGCCATGATCCCACCCGCACTGAACACTTAGAAGACTGATAATTTTTCCCAGCGTGCTTGCAGCCAGGCCATTGATGCCAGCTCAGCATTCTCCATTATGAAAAGAGGTGCTAATCCAGCCTTGTGCTGCATTAACTCACCTTCCCCAAAATGTGTTCTCAGCTGTGGAACTGGATTTAATTGCGTAGTCAATCAGGTTTAAGCTCAGAGGCAGGACTGGGGATCTCATTATTGTAAGTTTTTTCACTTGGCAACTGATGATTTTAGTTGCTAAAACCAAAAGTGGTTGCACTGGACAACCTTCAATCCAAAAGCCTCACAACTTTCTTTAGTTGGCTAATACAGAGAAGGTCAGAGCTTTGGTGATAAATGGAAGGGTTAACTAGCAAAATATTATTGCCAGAATATGTACTTTTCCAGAAAAACAAAGAAGCTACAATACCGGAATCAAACAAATTGCAGATACTAACATAAAGACTCCTATGAATAACATTTAAACTTTGTAGCACATAAAAATTAAATAGGGCAGAGAAAGACATTCAGAGCTAAATACCAAGTCCTAAGCCCCACAGACTGTCAGCAGTCTCAACGGCTGACTTTAATGTATTCAAAATAACCAAGAGAGTTTCCTCAAACAGCTTACTTTTCTCTTAAAGATCTCTAGAAGGAAAGCCAGAATATTAAACCTGTAAAGCATCACATTCAGTTACCCCATACATTGCAGCACTAGCAGAAGAAGCAAACAAGGCACTAGTATCTCAAAGTTTAGGGACAGGCTATTAAACTTTCTTTTTGGAAAGTGCTTACAACAACTATGGACAGTTCACGTGTTTAGCTGACAGTAATCCAGTGATATGCACTAGAATCAACATTTTTAAGGTTTTAATGTTTACCAAGTGCTTCTGCAATTTTTACGTGTTTATGGAACCACAATCAATAAGAAAGTTCCCAAAAAGCAGCTCACTCAGACTGCTGACTTCCAACTTTTGAAAATAATTTTACATTTAACATTTTAATTTTGAGATTTCCCATACCCTGCCAGTGACAGATAAATTAAAGCTATTCTATTCTAAGAAAAAATGTCTGATTAGGATTTATTTTAATAAATCAATTCAGTTCAGAAAAACATAAACCAGCCAATATGACACATTTTTATAACCCAGAACAGAATCTGCAGATGAGTTAAATCCCTTGTAAGATGACAGAGCAGATCTTTTAATGCAATTTGGAGAATTTGAAGCAGATTTTTCATAAAAATGTACCAGTCCTCAGTTCTGTATATAAAATACTGTTATCAAATCGTAGCAAATCAAGGCCAGCAGCAATGCACTTCATCTTTTCTTCAGCACCTAGATGTAATCTGCACAAAGCAAAGCTATACAGCTGGGGAAGAAGGCTGGCATACACTTCAACATTAGAGTTGAGTAGCAAAACACACTGTGATAATTCACTTGGGCTCTTTGTTCATGGATCTTTAGTCATCTATTCAACTGAAACAAACTTAGGTAAATTTGCAAGGTGAGTCATTTAATGCTTTGCATTTGGCCACTTTAAGACATAAAAAAGTAAAAGGAAAAACATTTTTTGTATCAGAGACCTGGAAAAGGTCATCTAATGCAACAGGTGAGCTATTAAACAAAGTAGTTCTGTACCCATATTCAATTTACCTTATTAGTGACATCCAAATTACAACTTGCTTCACAAAGTGCCATCACAATAGGAACATTCCCATCTTTGCAGGCCACGTGCAGGGGAGTATTGCCGTGTCTGTCTTGGAAATCTACAAAACATCCTTGACTGATGAGAGTTTTAACTACTTCTATTTGACATCTTCTCACAGCAAGGTGTAGGGCTGTATGACCATCCTGAAATCACAAGATAGCATGCAAGTGACATTTAATAACACTAAAAATCAAAGCATTCTGCAGTGTCACAATCATTTCATGTAACTGGGTGCATCTCCTTGCCTCAAGAATCACAGTGGTTTTTATTTTTATTTTGAGGGTGGAGGCAGGGAAATGCACAGTATCTGTCAGACCAAATCAGCTATGGGATGAAAACAAATTTCTATTAAGCCACTGGGTTTTGCAGTGGAATGGATGAAATGCAAATACTTCTCTACTGACGACTTCCCTTGGGGCTGTGAGAGTGATCAACTGTAACAAACAGCTGAATATTGTAAACCACTCTACTGTTTACTGACAGAAGTGAGTGATGCAAAAGTCATGCAACCTGCTTAGTGATCAGTAACTTTAGAGACAAACTTTCTCTCTCTGTGGAACAACTTAAAGAGACAATGTGACTGGAAAAACCATTTTAATTCTTTTAAAGACGAAAGCATTTTTCTGAACTTGCTTTAATAACTATTTAGTAACTATAAGCAATAAAGGTTGCTAAAATACAAACATACCAAAAGTACAAACAATGAAATGCAGAATTTATTTGTTGGTGTTATACCATGAAAGATAGAAACCGATTCTGAATCAAATGGAGTTATATTTTTAATAGTCAGAATTTAGCTTATTGGAAATAGGTGCGATTTATCCAACCCATAGGAATCAAAGGCAAACAGTAAATCGACCTTTTTTCTCTTAAGTTAATAATTTGTTGCCAATTACAGAACCCAATGTTCCTGCCATTTTTCATACAGTGTTACTCACAAGGTGATAATTGATAAGGTGACAATGAATCAGCAAAAACCAAGTCGTGGAAAAAACAATCAGTGGGCGACTTTAAAGACTGATGCAGTCATCAGTAGTCTCCCTGTGGACTGCTCAGAAAACCCACGTCATGGCAACAATGCTGGCTTGCAGCATTCAAATGAAGCAATTCAGAGATATGACTCTGTGCCACCTGTGATCTCTGGACGTAATTCCTGACCAAAAGCAACTCAAACTAACCTTGTCTGTTGCATCAAGGTCAGTCCTGTGTTCTGCCAAGCATTCCACAATATCATGGTAACCCCTAGCAGATGCTGTCAGGAGTGGAGTCTCCCCTTCTTTGTTTTTAATGTTGACATTGCAACCTGCTTCACAGAGTGCTTTGGCAACAGAGTAGTAGCCGTGCCAAGCAGCACAATGCAGAGGGGTTTCTTCTTCCTATCAACATGGAAAATAAAAAAAAAAAAACAAGAGAGCTGAACCAAATGTCAGGAGGAACAATTCCCCAGCTTAACTTAGAAAGACAGGAAGATGACATGAAAGAAAAAAGACAGTCTACTAAGTAAGTCCCATAAAAAGATGTTGTAATTTCTAATGGTGACATTCTCAAAGCAAGAATAACTCCTGCTGACATACCAAGTGATTATGGTAACGCATCAGATTTTCATCATTGCCTGGACTCTGAGAGTCCATATTTCTCACCATAAAACTACCTACTGACAACACCTTGCATGTGAGCAATCTTAGTTTCCATGCTCCTCAAGCTAACTACCTTGGTTCTCTCACTTGAAAACTGATCCTCATTCATAAGCAACTTGCACATCCTATGTGCTGAGGGACTAATCCAGTGTTTAAACCAGATCACTCAAAAGGAGATGCAAATCCCACCAGACTTGCAGTTTGAGGCAGATGACACTGCTTATCATGTTCAAAGAGCACATCCTAATGATTTAGGAGTGCAGGCAGTGACTCGGGTACGTAGAAACTGGAGTCTTTTAAACACACATCAGGACAAGCCTTTGAAACTGTAGGCATTTTGAGTTCAGTTGTGACTGAAGTTCTAATGTGCTTTTTGCTTGAACCCAGAAGCTTCAAAATATTCACCTTCAATCTCCTTCTACTTCATAGTAGTTATGTGGAACACCATTAAGAAACTCCAATGTTTTACAAATATACACTACTGAAAGCAGTCCACTGAAAAGCAGGGAGGATTAAAACCCACCAAAAGAGTCATTCTATCAAATTCTAAGAAATGGGGTATCCTTTTGTGGCTGTCAAATATGAATGAGGACTTGGACTGTATTCAAGGTTTCTGTAAAAATCTGAGGACAAAAATAGTCAAACAGCATGTCCTGTGGTCCTTTGGCCTGCTGCTGCCTAAACAATATAAAGGTAGTCTTAGAGGATGCAGCACGTGGGGACGCTTGTGGAACTCCCACACACAGTTAAATTTGCATCAGATGGATGTTTCTTCTATTAAGCCTTTTCTTTCCTGTTTTCTCACAAGAGCTCTGAAGAAGTCCTCCTGAGCCCTCCTCTCATTTTCAAAAATGAGTGCTTGACACTTCAGGAAAGTCCCATGATGGCTAAAAACAAGCTGAAGTCAAGGCAAAAATTAATAAAAAGCTTTGGCTGAACTCACGGAACACACACCACCCCCCATACGTTCGTGATGTTGAGTTAACCTGTGTTTTAGAACAGTAGTTGGTTCATGCACACTTTTTTTTGCATAGTCATCACCTATTAAGAGGTAGCGAAACCTCTGTAATTCTGTTATTTTTTTCAAATGCAAACATGCCAGAGGCTGCAAGGCATGACTAAGAGTTTTGACCACTCATACTACAGCCTTATTTACTGAAGAAAAACAGACAGTGTCCATGACTCACCTTGTCTTGAAAGTTTGGATTAGATCCAACGCTACAGAGAAACTGAACCACATCCACATGCCCGTACCGAGCAGCGACATGGAGAGCCGTCTCCCCAGACTGCAATTACAGAAGAACATGCCAGTGTAATTTCATGTCACCCCTAGATATATACTGCCATGTACAGCTGAATGACTGTATGCTGCATGGAGTACTCCTCCCTCCCCATAACCCAGCGGCACAGCTGTGGTCAGCAGAGATCTCCCACTTACAAACGGTAGTTGTACGTGACATACACCACCTGACAGGTTATTTCTTCAAAGGCCTTCCTTTTTCAGAACGCATTTTCCTACCTGGTTTGTTCCAGGTCACAGCCACAATGGGATTTCTGAGCAATACGAGGCAGCAGCTGCGTGTGCAACTGATGTTGAAACAGACGTCCTATTTCTATTCATACTATTTCCATGTGCCCCCCCCGTCCTGTGTATACAAATGTAGGGAGTTGGCCTAACAAATGTAGGGAGTTGATATATCATGGCGTATTTTGGTCATTACGTGTAATTACTTGCAACCGTTTGTTGAAATTATATGAAAAAGAAATGCTATTTTTATTAAAAGAATAAACTCTTTCCTAGTAGCCCTATTGGGAGTTGAACACTAATTTTGCTGATGTGCCCTGCCTTGTTCCCTCAACAAAGCAAACTGTGTTTCACAAGTATAATTGCCTCTGTACTGGAGCTTTGGCTAGTATAAAAACATTGCTATGGTATAAGATGTTAAGAGCAACTAGTTTCTAGGGGAAATGTTGCTCAAGTAATACCGCTGAAGACAAGGTAAGTGCTCATCAGCTATAAATCGTTAGGCTTCATTATACTCAACTTAAAAACAGTCAAATTTACTTGTCAGACAAAAGTGATTTTCAATCAAAAGGAATGAAAAACAGAATCACGATTTTACCCTGAGTTCCAATGAGAAATCTAGTCTTCAAGCGAAAATTAATTTCGGTTTTTACTTCCCCACCTACCCACCATGTACTCACCACATTTAATATGCACACTTGGTTAACATTTGTCAGGAAAATAATCAGTACATCCAGCTACTTTAAAGCTGCGTTATCACAGCCCTATATGTCAGCTTATAAAACCACACTAAAAAAGCCAGTCACATTCTTGGAATTATGGCACAGCTGAAAATCATTCCAATTGAAAGACCTCTCTCTTTGCTAAGATAAAGTTATAAAAAAAAGGCTCTCTGCATGAAAAAAGAAAAGATTTTTTTTCCTACCTTATCTTTAACATCCAAAGGACATTTATTATCATTGAGAAATTTCAACGTTTCTACATGACCATGTCGAGAAGCCCAATAGATTGCATTAGATCCAGCCTGTCAAAAACATTTGATTATAGATATTACTGATCAATTTAGAATCCTAATTCTAGATTTTCAGCTAAGGCACACATGCACTTAGACATACACAGCTATATTGAACAGCTATTCAAGCTCATATGAACATATTTACTCTTTTAAAAAAATCTTCAAATTGATTCAGCAACTCCACATACCAACAATGACAACAAAAACCCCTCTATGCAAGGGGGATGATTAACAGAACCACTAACTGTTTGCAAAGATAATCCTCTTCTCCCTTGTAAGGGAGTTTTTTTGAAAGAACAGTCATGACATGAAAACTTTTCTGCTGCTTACTTTACCATCTATTAGTTAAAGAAGCAGACAGTGCTTCAAGACTGCTTTAAATGAACCCCAGATGATTACAACACATTTTAAAAAAACCCTTGTTGCAAAGCACACCCTCCACCACACACGAGTTTTAGTTGTGATATTCCTCATTGCTAAAATGTGCATTTATCTCTCCTTATTAACTAAAGTTCACCATTCTGTTTTAGGGCAATCACTAATTTGAACTAATTGAGGCAACCATGTAAGCACAAACTACATTTTAGGATTAGTATCATTCAAATTACTTCAGCTAATAAAGTGATCGAAATCAGAGGGCATGCACTAGTAATAAATGACATTATTAAAGATTTGCTTTTGTCTTTTTGCTGTGGAAGACAGAAAACAGGCTTTATACCCTCGATTTTTTCATTTCCAGTACAACTTGGTCTGAACTGCTTGTCCTCTGCTAATTGTATTGAAAATCTTATACAGAACGTTGACAAAGCAGAACCCTGACCTTATCTTGAACATCAATACGGGATCCACGCTTTAAAAGCAACTGAAGCATCTGAATGTTTCCACAGCCAGCAGCAATCAGTAGCGGAGGTGTTCCATGCTGACAATGAAATACAAGCAAAAACATACATTAATTTTTGAAGGATTAAGGAAAGAGAGTGGAATAGAAGGCAGGCATTGAATGGCATCTCTGGATTTCCAGTTTCAAATTATGTCTTTAGGGAACACTATATAGAAAATAACTTGTCCCTTTGACCGAAGAAGTTTATTGCACAGCAATCTTCTGTATTTTTGGGATGAATTTGCATTCATACACCACATACCACATATGTGATATACCACATACTAAAGGCATGCTTTTCAAATTAGGAATGCTAATGTTAAGCTCTCATTAGCACAGTTTGGCAAGGATGTTCCCCTTTGCAATTTCTTTATATCTAAATTTTAAGCAAGGTTCCGTAAGACGTTTGACACACCATCTCAAAGACGCAAGACACCAGCAACATATGGGAAAGTTAAAAGGGACTGCACCGCTAAAACAAAAAAATACACCGATTTCTTGAAAGGTTCAAGACCCCATCACAGTAAAATAACAGATGCTTTACTTTTATAGTGCTCCTCATGAATATTTCTCAAAGTATTTTATAATGAAGGTCAGTATAACCATTCAAAAAAGTGAAAATTAGAGCAGAGATGATTTATCCAAGGTTAAACAGAGCAGAACCAGCAACAGAACTTTGGTCTCTTGG
>WEKW01011481.1:3711-26999 GCA_013389905.1 Sula dactylatra | reverse complement strand
AGAAGATTAGAAGGGCCAAAGCCCAGCTAGAACTTCATCTGGCTACTGCAGTAAAAGAAAATAAAAAAAGTTTCCATAAATACATTAGCAGCAAAAGGCGGGCTAAAGAGAATCTCCATCCTTTATTGGATGTGGGGGGAAACATAGTGACCAAGGATGAGGAAAAGGCTGAAGTACTTAATGCCTCTTTGCCTCAGTCTTTAATAGTAGTAAGACCAATTGTTCTCCAGGTACCCACCCCCCTGAGCTGGAAGACAAGGGTGGGGAGCAGAATGGAGCCCCCATAATCCAAGGAGAAAAGTAGAGCAACCTGCTACACTACCTGGACACACAGAAGTCTGTGGGGCCAGATGGGATCTGCCCAAGAGTACTGAAGGAACTGGCGGAAGTGCTCACCAAGCTGCTTTCCGTCACTTAGCAGCAGTCCTGGCTAACTGGGGAGGTCCCAGTTGGCTGGAGGTTAGTAAATGTGATGCCCATCTACAAGAAGGGCTGGAAGGAGGATCTGGGGAACTACAGGCCTGTCAGCCTGACCTCGGTGCCAGGGAAGGTTATGGAGCAGATCATATTGAGTGCCATCATGTGGCATGTACAGGACAACCAGGTGATCAGGCCTAGTCAACAGGGGATTAGGAAAGGCAGGTCCTACTTAACTAACCTGATCTCCTTCTATGACAAGGTGACCCGCTTAGTGGATGAGGGAAAGGCTGTGGATGTTGTCTACCTAGACTTTAGTAAAGCCTTTGACACCACTTCTCACAGCATTCTTCTGGAGAAACTGGCTGCTTATGGCTTGGATAGGTGTACTCTTTGCTGGATAAAAAAACTGGCTGGCTGGCCGGGCCCAAAGAGTTGTGGAATTAATGGAGTTAAATCCAGGTGGCGGCCGGTCACAAGCAGTGTTCCCCAGGGCTCAGTATCGGGGCCAGTTGTGTTTAATATCTTCATCAATGATTTGGATGAAGGGATTGAGTGCACTCTTAGTAAGTTTGCTGATGACACCAAGTTGGGTGGGAGTGTTGATCTGCTTGAGGGAATGAAGGCTCTTCAGAGGGATCTGGACAGGCTGGATCAATGGGCTGAGGTCAATTGTATGAGGTTCAACAAGGCTCAGTGCCAGGTCCTGCACTTGGGTCACAACAACGCCATTGGGGATGAATGGCTGGAAAGCTGCCTGGTGGAAAAGGACCTGGGTGTGCTGGTCTACAGCTGGCTGAATATGAGCCAGCAGCGTGCCCAGGTGGCCAAGAAGGCCAACAGCATCCTGGCTTGTATCAGGAATAGTGTGGCCAGCAGGAGTAGGGAAGTGATCGTGTCCCTGTACTCAGCACTGGTGAGGCCACACCTTGAATACTGCGTTCAGTTTTGGGCCCCTCAGTACAAGAAAGACATTGAGGTGCTGGAGCATGTTCAGAGAAGGGCAACGAAGCTGGTGAAGGGTCTGGAGAACAAGTCTTATGAAGAGTGGCTGAGGGAGCTGGGGTTGTTTAGCCTGGAGAAAAAGAGGCGGTGGATGTTGGTCTCTTCTACCAAGTAACGAGTGATAGGATGAGAGGAAATGACCTCAGCCTGCATCAGGGGAGGTTTAGATTGGATATTAGGTAATATTACTTCACTGAAAGGGTTGTCAGGCATTGGAACAGGCTGCCCAGGGAAGTGGTTGAGTCACCATCCCTGGAAGTATTTAAAAGGCATTTGGATGTGGTGCTTAGGGACATGATTTAGTGGTGGACTGGCAGTGTTAGGTTTACAGTTGGACTTGATGATCTTAAAAGTCTCTTCCAACCTATACAATACTATGTATTCTGTGTATAGTAGAGAGCAATCTGCTTTTTATCCTGCTATCAGGACAACGTTTGACAAGCTAGCTCCAGAACGATTTAATTTAGAGGCACTTCCAGCACGCATGATAAAAAATTTCTCATCACCTTACAACCTCCTCAGCATGATCTGGGAAAGTATTATATATACTGCTTTTTAATACATGCAATTTGTAGATTATATATCTACAAATATATACAAATTATATATCTACAAAAGGAGAAGTGTGTGGCATTTAAATGCATTGCCTTTTTATTTATTACTGCTATGTTTTTTAAGAATACAAAACACCTTTTATCTCAAAGGGTTGACTCAAACCCACTCTGGGTTTGTAGCATGCATTTTCTTCTCTGGGATCCCTGCTGCTTTGGACAATGGCACAGTTTGAACTCAGCTCTGTGCATGGGGGTAATACTAAGCCCATGAAGCTCCTAAGTTTCCCCTGAGGACTGTGTGGGACATAGATCCCGAGGCCTACCTACCATGGTCATGGCAACTGTAGAGCAGGATTTACATGTAAAACCAAAGGACCATCAGGCACTCTTACAGCTTGTAAAACCATAAATAAGGAAGGTAAATAATGAGGCAAACAGGTACACTTGCTTTATGTGCAAATTTGGGTGCTTGAACCAAGGCCTCAAAGTGGCTGAACGGTTAAATGAAAACGTCATTGTAAGCATTCAAGTCATTCAATGTCATTGAAGTCAGTGAATTTTTATGTTAAAAGGGATATTGATATCTTGATATTTCAGCATTCTCATAAAAGCTTTTTTTCTTTAGTGGGCCATACAAGTGGAATATTTATGAATGCTCTTTATAGTGTTTACGTGATCCCTTGATATTAAAGTAGTTGTTACCTCATTCTGCTTAACAAAACCAAAAGATTAAAACAAGATTGTTTAGTTGTATATGGAAAAGAAAGATTCCCATTAATATCAGGTCAGATGTTTTATTTTTTCAACTCTTCAGAAATTGCACCTGCTAAAATAGAGTGGTGTGTTGCAGGATGCTTTATATTGCATAAGTGTAGCAGGAACTGTTTTTGCCATTGGGGTAGATTATTGTAACAGTAGTTTCCTGATGACTTCATAGTAAATTCCAGCTGCTCGAACAGTTATTTTCCAGAAGAGGTTATCTGTAGTGCACTTGCACAAAATTACACTTTAAAAGGGCACTCATAGTTCCCTTGGGACTTATAAACCAAACCTTTTGTCAAATTCTTAGTAAACACAGAATTCTTTGTTTTTGTTCTGTGGCAGTGGTAACAGTATGGGCACTACTGTAATTTGTGATTCTGGATTAAACAAATAATAATTACATTATGCAGGGCAAGAGAAATGGAACACTGGAGTGCAAGCTTCCTGTCATGAAGGGATAGATAACACAATGGTTCTCAAATGTTTTTTTTTCTAGAGAATTTTTAGGCTGGTGACGTGAGAATAAGGGCACACAGATTGCAGTACCCTAACTGAAATCACATTCCTCCCTGTTCAGCAGAGCTTTTTGAAGGCATGGGTAGCCACAGAGCAGGAGAGGTTGCTGGTTGAGAAGTTGGCATAAGGGAGTAGATATTCATTTTTGTATGGGATGTTAATATGTAGAGGTATATGTCTTTCCTAGAGCAAATCTGGATTGATTACTGTTGTTTGGGGTTTTTTGTTTTTAAATGGTAGCCTAATTGCTTGGACAAGCTCTTTAGGTAATGTCTTGAAGGCTGCATTCGAAATCATCATGCCTAGTCACACAATTCAAAGGGTCCTTCCCAGACTTAAGAAACCATAATTAATATGGAGTCAAACATTTCTGGCAATTGCTGTATTTGAAATGTATATTAATATATATTTAATGAAGAATACACGATCCTATCATTGACTCTTCAATAAATCTTGTAGCAGGAAAATCAAATCTTGGAGTTTTACCAGTTTGTTGGACCCTAAGAACATCAAATAACTATTCTCTGCCAATTTCTTTCTAGCAAATTACAGTATTCTGCAGGGATTTTAATAACATATTGTTCCAAGGATCATTTAATTTTAATAATGATCTTTATTAGCTGTATTACTCTACATATGTTGAAAAACTCATGCGGTTTTTAATGAACTTTCACAACATGTCTGTGAATTGAATAGCTTACCATTATCACGCTCGCTTTGGGAAGGAGAGTGGCAGCAGTGGGGAAAGTTGGCAGATTAGCTGTTCATAGAATTCAAGATCTTCCATCTCACTGGTCTGGTCATTGATTTCTCCTGCACTCGCTGATTATCTGCTTCTAGTTATCCATGTGTGTAAGAGCCTGCCAAGTAAAGACCTATGATGCAAATTCTGCAAAAACTAATCCATTGATTTCCTTCATTCTCTTATTCTTCTTAATGTTCACATGTCAGACAACCTTCCCCTCCCGCCTTTTTTTTCCCAGCCATTTTCTTTCCCTGACACTTGCCTACTTACTCGCGTTGCTTTGCTTTCTCATTCAATTCATTGAAGGCTTGTGTTAGGTGCAGTCAGCTTCTATCCTTGTTGGTCCCACAAAGTCTTGCAGGAATGATCTGCATTACCATTCAGCATATAGATCCAACATATATCAAATGCAGCTATCTTCTCTGTGGAGTAATCTTCAGGTTCGTGACTTCTCAGACCTTCTTAATGACAGTGAAGTCTTTCCAGTCCCTGTAAACTGTCCCACTGAGGCTAACACTAGTTTGGGTCAGTGGTTGCTTGTCCTGTGCATTTGAGAGGCCCACAGATTTCTCATTTGCTTTTTAGCATTTTAAATGAGTGGATGAGGTGGCTTTATTGGAATGGGTTTACATGTCTCAAAGTTAGGTGGACCTGATGAAAATGAGTGATCTGACTCCTGTGTCTGTAGGGGGACAAGTGTTGTGCCAGGCTCCCTTCTCATTCCTGCAAAGTGCTGGAGATTTTGGAGGTTTATGGATTTTTATGTAAGATTGGTACCCCACCACTAGGATTCCTGCACTCTTAGCTTTTCTGTGTTCCTCATTTTGAGGATGTTATTTTGAACCATGTTCAGGAGAAGATTATTTCTTCTCTGAAGAAAGTTTCGAAGTGATGGAAGCATGTCAAAAAAAATTAGTTTTGTTTGCTGACAGTAACTCAATTTGATCCCAGACAATTTGTAATAAAAATACTTTTCTTCTCACTAATCCAATGTTACAGTCATTACAAGCAGCAGATCAATAGCAGGAAGTATAGAATTGGAAGTGTTACTTCAGATATTAAGCTACAGATTGATCTCCCTGTCAAACCTTAAGTAAGTGCTGTATCAACACATATTTCAAAGATTGGAGGACGTTCTGAAATGTAATAGTGATGGACTGAAGAAAGGAGAACAATAATTTGTTTTATGCAAGTGTATTAACTCTTCACAGCCCAAATCTACACAATCCTGCTATTATCTTGTTATGTGTTGTGCTCACACATTACATCAGTGATTTCTGACTATCACTCCACTTNTATCGCTCCACTTGGCTCCAATAACATATGGGATTATCTCTCGATACTAATGATCCTCAATTGAATTAGAAGGCACCACCAGTACTTGCACACGATCCAACAAAAGTCTTGTGCAACTGTCAAAGTATTCCAGCATTTATATAGCAGATATTCTAATTCACGACAGTTATTGACCAAAACAATTCTTTCTTAGGAAAATAAAAGCAACACCAGAAGACCTTGTTATCACATAAGATTCTTGAATTTCCTTGGACAACTGATGACTGTTGCACCTCAATGTACTGACCAAATCATACTGACCTGCTCTGAAGAAAGCAGAGGAAAAAATATGAGAAATTCTAGAATTCTTTGGAAAAAGAAACAGATAATAGAAATTTATGGGTTGTAGTTTTTCTTCCAAAAACTAAGACATATAGTGTTTTTGAGATCACTTTTCCCTCTTAATGGCCAGAAGTATGAAAGCTGTCCTTATACTACTATGGGCACGCTGAGGTTTTAAGAGCTGCAAATGTCATTGCTCAATTCACTTTATGGTGTTTTTTTTATAAGCCATTAAGAAAGATTGAAAGCAGTAATGGGTCTCTGAAGTATTTGTTCTTGAATATGTTTTTTTAAGCGCTGGACATCGTTGTGGCTCAGATGTAGCGCATTTGAAAAGTCAGCTTCTTTCTAGGAGTGCTTGCCAGGTACATGCAGTGATCTGGGAAAAATAGTTTTTGCTTTCTGTGGGTTGCCTCTCCTGATAAGCATATGGAAGGAGACTTAGGATTGTGAGGTTTTGGTTCCTCTCTTCCTAATGCTAGGAGATCCAGCAGGGACAGGTTTGGTGGATCGTTATTTTTTGTTGTTGTCGTTGTTGTTCAGATAAGGGCTGCTACTTTATCTGACAATACTGAGTCTTTCAAATTTCTTTTGGTAGTGCAGAGATGAAGACTTTTGATGACGTGAGTAGTTAGAGCAAGAAGTCTGTTTGGTGTAAACCTCTCTCACCTACTAACCTGTCAGTCCTCTCAAGTAGAGATGACTAGCTGAGCAGCCAGAACTACTTCTATTTTTCCTAACAGAAATCACTCCAGTGATAACTGTTTATTAGTATGAGGGGGAAGAAAGGTGGTAATTCTCAGGTCTTGGCTACCACTGAAGCCTTGTGAGCCAGTTATGATTAGCTTGATTATTTAATTACTTTTCCAGCACTAAGAATAAGTATTGCTTCACAGTGGAGAGCAGAGGAAAACTGCAGGTGTCCCTTCGGCAGAGTGAGAAGGATTTTCTCTAGTCTAGCCTTTCGTTGTTACAGCAATGTTTCCAGCTACGATACTTCCTTGCTGCCAAGTAGTAGTAAATAGCTGTATAAATCACAGTAATGCTTGTACCATTTGGTTACAGCCAATTGCTTTTTGATTCTAACGGGTGTACATACGCTTATTCTCATATTTCAAAGTTAATTGTTAGTATTTGGAAAAGGAATAGCTTTGGGAATTGAAGAATGGACACTTTTGAAGTGCTTCATCTTCAAACTTTGGATTTCATTCCTCACTTGAAGCATACGCAGTTTGTTTAAATTGTATTTTAATTTTATTTTCTCCAAGACTCTCTTCAGAACTAGAAGTCAGTAGCCATGGCCTGTCTGACCCAGAGGTCAGTCAGTAACAGAGCAGGTATGTTTAATTTAAGACAGCAAATACAGACTGCTGCTGTCCATCCTACCTACAGGCAGAACTCAAAATGCTGGAGAGAAGTGGTGACGTGTCTTGGTTCTGGTACTTGCAGCCTGGAGCCCAACAGAGTTTTGAGGAGTGCTCTTCACATTTCTCAAGAGGGGATGGGTAGGTAGGAGGGATGGGAAGTTCATTGCCACCAGAGAAGGGTAAGTGGAGTAGCAAGAAGACTGGAAAGGACTAGTGTCCTGAGTTGTTCGTTCTTGACTACCTTCTTTGTACAGAGCCATAGGCATGCCTGGCTTTCTGTAAATTATACATTTGCTGCAAAAGCTTGCACTCAAAGCTGAATGAGATGTCAGATTAGGATAGCTCTTGAGGGTGAAGAAAAGGAAGAACATATGTTATGTGATACATTGCTTTGGGTTCTTTCTGATTAGAAAGACCTGTATCTCCATAGACACTTGCTGACTTGCAGTGGGAATCAAAATAGATTTTGCTAAAGGGAAAATAATAAATACGGGGGAAAAATCAGACCGCTTGTTATCTTTTTCTTCAAAGCATATTGAGATGGACCTGAAGTGGAATCCTGGCAGAATTTCTCATCCAGCCTCAGCTGCAGTCTGGGTGACTGATTTGAGTTGGCGAGGCAACCTAAATCCCAGTCCGCTGATTAAAGATGACGGAGAGCTACTTATGGATGAATACCTTTCCCCCAGGAAACTGGTGAGTAGACATCCTACTTTTTAATGAAGTAGAAGAGGCAAACTGGCATATACAGAGCTGTATTAACTTAACCTTCCAGCTGCTGTTGTGATGCTTGCAGATTGTGGCATATCTGACAGAGTTCTGCATAAAGTAGATTCTGTCTTATGGAAATTTATCAAATGTTTGTCCTCCTCTCTCACCTTCTTTCATATCAAAAATATTCCCAGCATGAATGCTGCTGTCTTTATTGCCAGCTTTCTTGAACCAGCATGAAGAAAAGTACAGGTAGCATAACTATAATAATTTAAATTATCATTAATGCCATCTGAAGTACCTTGAATCTTAGCATTAGAAAAAGCTTTTTACATTAACCTTGTTCTAGAGATTGGAAATGTAACTTTAAAAGCACAACTTTTTTCTGAATTAGTGAAATCCTCTGTCCTGCTAAGAAGCTGAGTAAAATATTCTGCAAGTGCTATAAATACTTTCCATATATATCAAAGTGTGTGAAATTTCAAAGCACATTTGAAAGCCATGTTCCTTTTTGACCAGGGGAAAAGATTTTGGCATGCAGCCTATTGAAAGAGAGTACCATGCTGAAATCTCTCATGAAGGAATACTTGGTTGCATATTGTGCTGTATTTGCTCAAGACTAATTAAGGGTGAAATCCTTTGGGACGTGTAGGAGATGAGAAAATAACCTCAGTTATCCCTGCTAAAGGAAGGGAGAGCTGAGAGCTGAAGTTAAGGGGAGAAGCCGAAGCTTTCTGTGTTGCAGAGCTGGATAGAAATTAGTGAAAAACAGATGGGGCCAAGGCTGTGGTTTGGATGCTCCCAGCAGGCAAGGTGGTGATCGTGGTGTCCGTAATCCTCTGTGCATCCACTGCAGTGGTGGAGAGACACTAGTTTCTGCAGGGGGCAAATTCCAGCTGCAGGTTTATGCCACTTCCTAACTGTATACCTGTCACAATTTTACTGTGCGCTGTAGATTAGACAGCAAGTTGTTCTCAGAAATACTCTTCCCCTAGTAGCTAAGTCTTTTAGTGTTTATAAAATGTTTGGAGATGTAAAAATCACTTTCTGCAGAGTGCATAGTTTAAGCTTTCTGGAGAAAAATTGATATATGATCTCATGATCTATGCCATTCACTTTCCTTTGGCACATGTGAACCTCTGACAACTTTTTGGTCTTTTTTTTAAAAAATCTGGCATAGAATTTGACCAGTCTAATGTGTTTGTGGCTTACAATACCCCCCCTAAATCCAATGGGAAGCTCTCAGATTAGTCTGTTTTCTTAGGGCATGAACCAAAGCCCATCAGAGTAACAAAAACAGCTGCTCTGTGACTTCAATAAACTCTGAATTAAACCCTTAGGAAGTTCTTTTGCTGGCATGAAATTCTTCTCTTTCTGAAGCTCTGCTGCTTTTAGTTCACAGTAAATTGTAAGCAGAAAAGTGCAGTGTTACCCACATCCCAGTAAGTTGCAGTTCATTATTTTGTAATATTTTTTTAAAGTACAGCTCAGAAGTTAAATTCTCCCACAATTCTATTTTTAAAATGGGGAAACCCCCTTTATTATTCATATGCACCCTCTTGAACTTAATCAAGTCTTGCATCTTTAAGATATTGTGTAGTAACATTTGTAAGGAATTCCATTTCAAAGACTCTTTTAAATGGATGCATACTGTCCTACTAATTTTTCTGGACACGGTTATTTCCTGGCCCTGGAACCTGACATTTGTGTTGGCATAGCTGGGATACTTTGTGCTCAGAGGAAAAATTATATGACATTGTCAAGGAAACATTAACAATGTTTAGAGCTTGTTTTAATAACATATCCAATCTATCTATTCTTTGACCTTTATGTTGATCAAATGCAAACCGCTGCTTCCATAAATTTGCTTTCTCTGGATTTGCAAAGGTAAAAATAGAGACGCTGTTCAAACATTTAATCCAAAACAATTTCTCAAGTGTATTTTTTTAAGGAACCACATGCCATTGATAACCAAATGGTTTGAAAGGTTGTTTTGCTTAAATCAATTCACTTGCACTATCTTCTTGATTGTCTTTTTTAGTTGTGAATATTTTAGGAGTTATTGATTGTATTCACTGAAGTGCTCTCAGAAGGAAACGAATAGATTTTTAAAATACGTGCTCGTTAAAGTAAAATTATTTTACATTCAAATAAGTACATAGGCCCCAGTTCTGCAGTGTTACATAGGCAGATTTCTGAACACCTGGTGGAGGTTTCTGAGGAGGGTTTTGGTTCTGAGATATATACTCCGCTTTACTCCTTGCCCTTCCAACGTTCTGTCTTGCACCAGTTCAGTTTGAGCCCGGGAAGGCTGGAAGGTCTAGCTGTGCAGAATCTGTGAAGATTGGGCGCCTTGGATTGCAGCCTGTGGGTTTGTCTCTGCCTGCACATTTTACTCATTTTGTCCTTGTTCCAGGGGGATAGCAGTCTATTTAGTAATGAAAACATTAGCAGTCCTCCTTATTAAGGACTCTCTAAAAGGTGTGATACTTGTATTCCTTGACTTTTTCCCAGTTTGGCTTAAACTGGTTCTTTTCTTTTTTTTTTATTTCTTTTTTGCCTTCTTGGACCCCATAGCACATAAGACAACTTCTACAAAACTGTTGGTCCCTTGCCCATTCTCTTCCTCTCCATAGCGGAACCTCAGCTCACCTCACTTAAATCTTACGCTTGCTTACTACAGGGTTTGTGGTCTTCTGTAGCCTCAGCACATTATTTCAGCATAATGTTCACTTTGAAATCCTGTGTGATTCCATATCCCCATTATGTTAATCACATCTTCTGTAGCTTCTGCTTACTGCCATCTCTCTTGCTGCGATGTCATGTAATGCCATTTTATATTTGAATACTCTTCATCCAAGCTACAGGTCAAAAGCTTTCGGTGCAAGTCTTGGTATCATTAGATGTTCTTTTTATTCTTTCTGCTAGTATCAATGTCAATTTTCTGTTGTACTGTTTAATCTTCATCTATAGGAATAAGCGTTTTTGCTTTTCCATTTGTACCTGCCCTATTAGTATTTCCACTCCCTGCTCTGCCTGTACTTGTGTTGTGCTTTCATGTTGTTGTTGGATGTTGTAGAGTACCAGGGTCAGCAAATTCCCCATTCTCCCTTTGTTCTGAAAACTGGCTATTAATGGGCAATACATTGCAATTAATTTTTAACTTTATTAGGGCTGTGGCACAGATTTCTCATTAAGGAACTGAAATTAAGGCTCCACCTGCCTTGAATCAGATATTTATTTTGTTCTGTTAAGCCCCATCCCCTCCCTACCATTTGCAAAGGTTCTTTTCCTGACTTCCACAAAAAGCATTCCACTTCTCAGAATAAACTCATTTTATAAGGTCAAATGTCTTCCAGATATTGTCACGTTATCAAAACTAGTAACATTTGTGTGTGATCTTTAGAACAGAAAGGAAGTATTTTTCTTATTTCACTATTTATTGATCCTGCTCCAATTAATCATGTTTTCTAAACTTAGGAACACATGTTCGGAAGTGGTGTTTAGTTTTGTTGCTCAGGAGGTTAGGGTGTATTTCATATGGTATGCACTCATCCTCATGGGGAGAAGAAAATCCTGGAGCGTCCTGGAACAACAGATTGGATTCTTGCTGAAATGACTCAATCATTTCCTTTTTTCCTTGGCAGGAAGTTTTCCTCTCAGTTGTAAGTTAAATGGGTTGGAGAAAAAAACTGGAGATCAAGGAAGCAAGTGCACAAGCTCGACAAATTAAGTGGAGTCAAGGAGATGGAAGTAACTGACTGAATTTGGATCTGTCGAATCCTTCATTAGAATTGTATAATCATTTAAAAATAATAATTAAAAAAAGTTTTGAAGGGACATAGTTCAATCTTCTGCTCAGCTAGTTTCAAAGTTAGATCAGAATGTTCAAGGTAACAGATAGTAGTAAACATAATACTGTGAACAGGAAAAAAATCACAAAGCTTCATTTAGTTTCAGAGCTTTCCTTATATATGTTCTTATCCTAACACTAATGCCTTTACTACAGTGAAGGCTTGTAGTTGTTATATTAGCGTTCATCCTGCCTCTTAGGCATCTGATATTTTAAATTCAAATTGCCACATTAGGAATCTTTGTATTTATATGCATACACGCACATATGCATGCCTTTATATGAAAAAAACCAGATTTTCATTTGCATACAGTCACAGCTGCTTAGCTAATATAAAATGGCAGATTACAGTCTTGAGTTTTGCGTGTTCAGTGACACAATATTGAGAAATGATTGTAGCTACCTGATTGCTAGACAGGAAAAAGAATTAATATTGGGGTATGACTTTTATATATCTATGTGAGAGAAAGTAAATCCTTAGAACAAATTTAAAGCAAAATTTGATGTACGAGTATCTACTGTCTGCTCCTGACCTGCATGTTAATTCAGTGCATAGATAAAACTGAGCTTGTTTCCTCCTACAGAAATGATACAGGCTATTTCTGGGAGATCAGCAAACCTCCCATGTAGTTTCTGATGCCCCAAGTGCCCTTTGAAGTTCACAGTAGCTAGGAGAACTCCCAGCAGCTTGCAGCATCAGACCCTTAATACTCGTTTAAAGGAGAAGGAGTCGGTGCTGTGAATCCCCAGCATGGATCAGGGTGGAGCTGAACTGGAGATGGCAAGACTAGGCAGGACCCTATCCATGTAGGTCTGTTGGCATGACTTGGAGGCTTCAGCATGAGAATAAAGACATTTTTACTAATGCATCCACCACTACTTAAATTTCGTAATTATTGCCCTTATCTACACTTTTCATAGAAGCCGAGAAGATCTCTCTTTATCACAGATTGAACGCCTAGCTGATATCTTCATCTGAGCTGAGAAAAGAATGTATTTGTATTATATGCAGAAAGTAGTGAAATACAGCTACATACTGTAATTATGGGCATCTGCAGCATGTAGCCATATTGAAAGGACGATTGCATATGGGACCACAGGGAAGTTCTGTTCCCTCTCACTGAAAATCCGTTGACACAGAATCACTCAAAACCTTGTTAATGTTTTAGTAATTTTCTTCTCAGAAGAAATATTTTGTCATACTTGTAGTGACATTAATTTTTTTGTGCAGGGAGAGATTATACTTGAGTTGGGAATTTGAAATAAAATCCCTGCAAAAAGCAATGAACACATGAATGGACATGAATCTAGTATTTGCATACAGGTGTAGTATTAAAAGAAAATAAGCTCACCACTCAGGAATTCCTGTCTTAGCCAAATTAACCAGGACCAGCAAAATAAACGCACAGCTGGAAATGCTTCTCTGACAGCTGCACACAACATGCTCTTCAGCAACATACCTACTTTTCTTAGAGTATGTGAAAAATTTAGGGAAAAGAAGAAATCAGTTGTATACACCCGCTTTAATTGAACAGATATTATTTGCCAGTTAAGGAATTTATGGAGAGCTGCAAGTGGGACTTGAACTGGATTTCCCAGCATCCCCAGATGACTGTTCTGCCAGTTGGGAAGCTCTGCAAGCACTGAAGTATTTTTCACTTGCAATTTTTTTACAGAATACTTATTGGCTCTTCTTGTCAGTCAGGGGAAAAGCTTTCCAAACTAGTGCACGCTCTCCAGCTAGATATTGGCCAGACATTTTGCATGATGGGAATGGTTTGTGAGCCATCATGGAGTTGCCTGTTAAAATACTGGCTAAATTATTTACCAATAGCTTCTGCATGACCTCATGGAAAATACTTTTACTCCTATTTTGACGGAGGTGCAAAAATGTAAAGTGAACTTCATCCATCTTTGTTTTATTTATCTTTTACTCATCTTTGAAGAATTGTGCAGTGCTTTACCATGGAAATTTATCCTTTCAAATAAACAAATTCAGGGTGGAGTATAACGTTTGCTGCCCAGGATCAAGCTGTCAGGTCACCTTCTTGAACATCATGTGCCAGAAAGATTTTAATGTTTGATTCTTCAGAAAATATCTTCCTTCTCTATCTAGCTGATACCTAGCTCACTGGGCAGCAGATGGGCAGCAAGCAGAATCCTCTCTGGACATGAACAATTAGCCTGGAATTATAATTAGTTTTTTCAAGGTATCTTTTTGATGTAAAATAACTCTGACTATTTCCAACTCTTTGCCTAGAACAGATCCTTGGTCCCTTTTTGTCAGCTCTATGTTGAGGCTAAGCAGCTGTAAACAGCCAAAGAAATCCCTAGATGGCACAGCACCTTCATGTCTGTAAGCATTCCTGGGGTCCAGGCAGAGAGACCTTCTGTCCCTGGCTGTCAGAACAGCCCTTTGAGCTGTGGGGAGGCAGTCATTACCTGAAGCCACAGTGGGACACGTCTGAATTAGGGCAGGAGCCTGTCCTAGACCTGGCATGGCCCTAGGAATGAAGAGATGCAGAGTGCCTTAGCATCACTTCTACCTGCGTGGTGCCAGACATCTCTCTGTCCAAGCTGATGATCCCTTCACTGTGTTTGGCCATGATTTTTTTTTTCTTTTGCTACCTCGTAGCAGCAAATTTCTTCCTAAATATCCCTCCTTTCAAATTTTGATGAAGGTTCCTGTGCTTTGTAATTAAACAGCAACATAAAAGAGAGATCCTGCTAAATATGTGTCATCTTTATTTTAAATGTTTCCATGTCCTTCCCTAAATCTCCCCCATTCCTAGTGCCAGAATTTAGCTGTGACACATGAGACGTAGCACACTTCCAGCTGCACCAGTATGCCAAGAAAGGTGTCTGGGGAGTAGGAGTGTCCTAACCATCTTCCACAGGAACCATTTACCACGTAACCTTCTCTTGAACTGCCGCCCTGGCCTTTCGCTTGCTAACTAGCTTGCAGTCAACACCTGGGGTCTCTTTGCTTCCAGTGCCTTTAAATGAGCTCATATCCTCAACCCGAGAGCATTTCTCGTTTCCTTCATGTAGTACGATCACTTTTGCATCCCACGGTTCCGAACTCTCCAAGCATCTCCTCGGCATCAGCACATGGAAGGACAGCGATTTTCACAGAGACTCTTGGAAAAGCAGAACAGGGAGGTGGGGACTGAGAACACATGGAGTCTGTTGCATCTGGTTAGCACATGCTTCAAGGCAGCTAACTATAGTTCAAAGAGCTGGTGGTGGCAGCCAATAACCCTTTCCAGCACTGGAGCCACAGCTCTGCCTGTTGCAGTACAAAATACGGATGTGCTAAGCAGCTCATCTCTCAGGGGAAACAGTACAAATGGTGGATCTGGAAGAGGAAAAGGAGGGTAAAGAAGCACATTGGTAATCCCTGGTATGAAGAAAAGGAATAGGGAACCATAGAAGAGGAGAGAATAAAGATCTATGCAGCTTTTATGCTTGGATTTTGAAAGACGAGAACAAGGAGCAGAACTGAGAAAGGAGGCTGTCTAGAATACAGCAGGGGGAAGGACAGGGTGCAGGGAACTTGCAGACTGCAAAGGAGAAAGGCCAAGGCTCCTTGTGGTGCCAGGATCTTCTGCTTCTCTACTGACAAAGTGTATGATCCTAAGCTTCTTACTTGTTCTGAGACCTCTTCCTATTCTGTCTTCTAATGATGTAGGCTCTTAAGACTATTTTGATGGGGAGGGGGGAGGTGTTTTTCAGAAGAAGCTTTCTTTAATGACAGTAAGCTTGTGTCCAAGTCCAGCAATCCAAGTGCGTGGTTGGGTGCCAGGACATCAGCTAGCTCTCGTTTCTCACGTACTCTCATGCTATATGACAGACAGTGTCATCTGCTGAAAAGGATTACTGCAAAATGTGACTTGCAGTGAGGGATCTTGTGTTTATGTGAGGGGAGAAAGCAGTCTGTAGTTGGTAAGATAGCCTTCGTTGCAGGAGCAAAGCCATTTTTGTGGCAGCTGCATCTGGGGATAGAAGGTAAATTTCTGGATGCCATTGGGGACTCCCAAATTTTCACCTTAGACCTTTGTTTCTCATACTCTAGTGGGGAGGCAAGACAGTCTAGAAGCTTTCTTAGGCTCAGCCTGCTTAAAATAACAGTTTTAAAAAAACAGATTAAAAATAATTTTGAACACAATGTTTTAAAATCAATTCAAAAGCAATTAAAGATTTTGGATAATTCTGTTTCTTAGGAGTCCAAGTCAAGACCTTACAAAGGGAGCCAGTTTTTCAAGGAGAGATGCTCAGCCTCTTCAGGAAACCATGCCCTTTTAAACTGTCATCTCAGTTACACTCAGACTATGGTCCTTTGTAAGAGGATGTGCAACTATCAGAGTGAATGAAGTTGCAGTTGCTTGTGCACAATACAGATTTTACTTGATGAGCAGAAATGTCGCAACCACCATTTTTCCCTGCAAAATGAACTGGATGTTCTTGTGGTTATTTTTTCTTCCCAAAACTCATAAACAGAGGTGGTCCTCCACATTCCTTTCTAATTAATAATTTCCCCCTTATTAAACAAACTAAAGAATGTTGTAACTTTTTAATAGTAAGAAAACTTGTCTCCTGTATGTGGAGGTTGTTGAATGACCTCCTGCCTTTGTCTTAGATAGAGAGGCAAAAGGCAGGTGACAGTACTTCTTTCAACCCATGCTATTGATTGCATCATTGAGGAGGATGATGCCAGGGTCAGCCGTTTCTTTGAAGTGGACTTTTTTAGCCCCATGTTCTAACTTTTTTGACACAGAAAGGTGAAAATTTAGCAGTTATATCACTATGCATAGCATCAACCCTTTCAGGCAGTTATTGTGACATAAAAGCCTTGTTTCTCATCTCTCAAGGAGCGTTGCATACCCCTCCATGAACCAGTAACCCGTCAGGAAGAAAGGATACAGTTCCCTCCTGGTCTGTTCTGTTGAATTCATGCATGGAAGGATCCACTAAGCACCCAAAGCTGATGCAAAGGATGTGGCAGGACATGTAGCCTGGGTGAGGGAAGCTGGGGAGAGAGGAGCTGGGTCATAGCAGGAAGGAACAGGGGATGAGTGCAGTAGTAACATCAGATTGCTTCAGCTGCTTGTGGAACTGCAACCTGGTTTTCTTAGGACTTCACAGCCTTGCTGTAGTTTTCCCTGCCTGTCCTAGAGCTTCCCTTTCTCCTCTGCGCACAGCTTCTGTTTGTTTCTGTCCTCCTGCTTACCTCTGCCAAGGCAAAATCTACATGTATGTATCTACACAGCTTTTATGGTATTAGGAAAGATTCGGTGATAAGATAGGAAAAATCCTGCATTCACACATGCCCCCTTGCTTAATGCAGTGGTTGATCCTATTACTAAGATTCTGCATAAAAATGGAGGCTTCTATTTGCATTGCCTAGATCTTTTCAAAGGAATTTGAAATTCTTGTAATTAGTGTTGTCTTCTTTCAGAAAAGTAAGCTGCTTGAGCTAAAATCATGTTTCCTTTGCATAGTTTTGGGTTAAAAGGCTAAACAGTGTATTCTGTTGAGTTTTACCTAGTGCCTTTTTGATTACAGGTGACACTTAAGGGTAACACTTCCTATCTGCTGAGGATTAGTACAAGACTTATGCAAATCTTAAAATATGGACATACTGTTTAAATGAAGTTAATTGGCATGTAGGTCTGTTGTTGATTTGCAGCCTGAATGTAACCCTCAGCCTTGACTTTTTAAGCAATGTAGAAGTTATGAGAGACTAGAATAATTCGGAGCTACAAGGAAGAAAGATCTTTGAATACTAAATTTATTTCAACGTGGTTGTGTGTCTAGCCATTTTGACTTGGAGTATATGTTGACAAAGCACTGGTTGAAAATCTTCCTGCACCTTTTTGCTCCTGTGTCATCTGGTTTATTGCACAAGAGTACACATTTATCTCTGCTTATCTTTACAGAAAGTTTTGACAGGGGTAGATGATCTGCAGCAAGTGAAGGCCCTAGAGATGCGAGTAGATACAAGAGAGAACAGCTTGGGAAACTTTGGTAAGAAAACACTTTATCTTTTGCTCGCTGTCTCAAATTTTCCTTTATCGAGTCTTGAAGCAGGACTGGGGACTCAGAAACCAACAGCCAATGTAAAGTACTGTCCTGCTCAAGAGATCTTGAAACATGATCTCCCTGGTACCTTTCGCTCCTTGATGTCTGTTTTCTTCTGTGAGGCTCTAAATAGGACTGAAAACTATGGCAATGGGATGAGCGACACCACTTCTGTCTAAAGCCAAATAGTTTGAACAAATTCCTCTTGAATGACATGCCTCTAGGCCCTAAATGAGCATTTTCTGATTACCTTGCCCTCTAGAGTACTTGGTGCTACTATAGCAAAACAGTAGCCAAAGTTCAGTGTCTCTCCACTAAAAGATTTCCCTGTGGCTGAGAAATCGCTAGTGGTATCAGGCTGCTCATGCTGCCAGCAGCCTGCCTTTGTGTCCTGCACTGCCTCATTGAGCTGTGCTGGATGATGTGCTTGAGGAAGGTTCTATAGATACATCATTTTGGTGAGCCCCAAACAGCCCTAATACTTGTGATTTGTTTCTACATCATCATCACTACACCGGGGAAGTAAGGAAGTACCAAAGGAATTCCCTCTGTAGCAGAGTTAACACCAAGAATATGAAACCTTCCCTTTTTCCAGTACTGGCAGTCATTTTCTGTCCTGTGGATTCCCATCACAACCAAGTCATTTTCTGCTACAATGGAGCTCAGTAACTACTGCAGGGTAATATTTTCTGTGCCAAAAAGAGTCATGTCCCCAAAAGTGGGTGCTGATATTTTCAGCCAGGCAGTTCATTTTCATGGGCAAGTGACTATAGTGTAACAGCCAATTAGCTCTAGTGGGTCTTTTGATGTCGATTTGTCAAGAAAAATTAAGCGAGTACAGTGAAAGGGGCTTTTGTCTTGAATTACATAGACACTTTGTATTGGTTATTCTGTTTATTTTGTAAATAGGTCTCTTTCTGATAGGGACTTGATAATTTAAGGTAAATTACATCCATTTCTTCCAGAGATCATAATCTATTCAGTCATGTTTCCTCCAGTTGATAAGAAAATCTCATTATGCCATTTCTACAATGCTTGAAAGTGGTGCTCCCATTCCTATGCCATTTTACATTAGCTGTGACAAGCTAGCAAAATGTTTCACAGTTTTCACTCTTCCCTTTTCTTTCCATTGCTGGAATAAATCCCTTTCTGCTCCCTGTGGTTAGGCTTTTGCAACTTTTACAGAATACAGAGCACTATTCCCATGTTGCAAACAATTTCCATCTTGTTTATGTCCCACTGTTTGCATCAAGAGTTGGCCCTTGAGGCCCATAAAAACCAGCAGCTGCAGGTCCCCACTGCTTTTGAGAATAACAGAACGTCAAGACCATCCTGAATTTCCATCTTTTTTTTTTTTAAGTGCATTTCTGAATTTCCTCCCTGTGAAAATCTCTTTGCAAATGTCAGCAGGTGGCTAGGGAAGAAAGTTTGTCACTTAATGCTTCCAGTGATCATCAGTTCCTTGCAGTTTATTTTCACATGACAGCTGTTTTTTAGGTGCGTGGAGTAAGATTTAAATTTTAGGGGTGTTGCTGGGCAGTTTGCACGTTCAATGTGAATGGTGTAAACAAGGCTGCTGTTGAAGGTGTTGGGCTCATTGCATGCTCCTCGCTGGCTGCCTGCCCCTGAAAGTGCACTGCTGGCCTGGTCTCTAGTCTCAGGGGTCTGGATAAATAGCCTGAGGGAAGGAGTAGGGTAAGAACCAGACCAGCTGGAATGACGGAAGTTACAGTGTGACAGAAGAAGCTTTTCCACCATTAGGACAATCAAGCAATAAGCGTATCCAGAGAGGTTTGGAGTCTCCATCCTTGGAGGTTTTCAAGATCCAGCTGGGTGAAGCCCTGAGCACCCTGGCCTGATCTCACAGGAGACCTGGCTCTGAGCAGAAGGCTGGGTTTGAGAGCTCCGGCTGTCCCGTCCAGCCTGGACTGCTCTGCAATTTGGTGTTTCTGTTTGCATTCCAGACCTGGCTACTTAGCTTTCTTTATAGCCGTATTAAATCATTTAACCTTGCTCTCACTGTGTTCCTCAGTTGCAGAAGGTGGGTAAAAGCATCTTTATCATCAAGGAATTATTTGTGTGGATGGTCAGTTCGCACTCAGTAAACAATATTGTTTTAACTGCTTTTATGTGTAAAGATAAAATAGACTGTGAAAGCTCTTAAATGGCCAGGTAAAAGAGTTGCAAGTTACTAGACTGCATGTAACTCTGGGTTGCCTGGGACCTTGCAGCACTTGAATCCCAAATTTACACCGCAATTTCCACTTGAGAAATGTTTTAGTGTTTGCAGCCATACACAGACTAACACAAGCACCGAGGGCCTACATCTCCTTTAGCAAGATTTCCAGAGTGATTTAAAACAGGTTGTTTGAGTTTTTCTTATGAACATTCCACTTCGAGATGTGCTAAACTTTAAAGTGCCAGCTTTCTAACCTTTCCCAGTTTGTCAGATCAGCCTCTATACAATGGCATGACATGGTGGGGAGGAACAGTTACATTTCTTAGGGACAGGGTGTGGGCTAAAATACAAAAAGACTGATATTAAAATATTAGCATGTCATCAGTTTTAAAATTAAGGAAAGGCTTCGTGCCAGAGCTTGAATCTGAATCTTAGTGGGGCTCGGGGTAATTGCTGAAATCTCTAGCTGTTTGTTTTCAGTGCACCTTGCTGAGTGACAGGTGAAACACTGAACTGCACTGACAAGTCTTGTATCCAACTTTGCAGACCTTGGACTTGACTTCTGTGCTCTTCAGCTGCATGTAGGCTTCAGTTCATACTCAAACAGATGGACTATTTCCTTTTCATTAGCTTATCCCTTCGGTTTTGGTTGCTGACAGATCTGGGACTTCATTCATGACCGACTCATAGAAATTCCTGTTGAAAGTAATGGTGGGATAGAGTCATTTAAGACACTACATAGTTCTCTTATTCCTAAGTGATTCTAATAGCTACAAATCAAGTTACCCACAGTGCTGTTCGCTGGTACTTATTGAATTGTTGCCTGCTGGTGGCCAGGCTAAGTTGATTACGTGTCTGGAGACTGCCGCTTCCCTTGCACGCGTTTTATCAAGGAAAAGCTCTGCTAAAGTTCAGAAGTAGGCATGCGTTATTTTTCACGCAGGGTCATCGTCTCTCCTCTTGCTCTATTTGTCAGTATTCCCGATGCAAAGCCAAGATCCATTTGTCAGCAGCCACAGTCACAGCAGCAGGTGCTTGCAGGGTCAGGAAGCCAGTGTGGAGGCTGGACATGTGAGTCTGGCATGTGCGTCCCTGCCCACACTGGTCTTGGTTTATCTGGTAGTGACAAACCTTGCTGAGAAGGTGCCACAGCACCTGCTGCAGCAGGGCTTGGGCAGGCTCTCCAGGAGTCACAAGTATGGCAGGGAGCTTTTGTTAAACCTGCACCGATGTGGGGTTTTTTTGTAAGATTCTCATCTCAGGACTGCAGCTAGCTTGAGTTTGCCTGCAAGTGCTATGGTCTTCTCTCCAGTTGCGTTGCCTAATTCACCCCAGAAATGTGCAAAAATTCACATTTGGAACGTGTGGAAATAACATCAACGTGATGTATCTTATATGATCAAACACAGCTTAAGTGAATTAAACAGCCTGTTTAATTTACGTATCAGGTTGCTCTTGCTAGAAGAGTGCAGCCTGTGTTCACATGCCTGTTTTGTACTGTAGGATCAACAAAACGCATAGGTGGCCTGATGCCAACACAAGTATTTGTCAGTAATTTCTTCTGTGTATGTTTTTCACTAGTCCATATTCCAGAAGGTGTAAGAAGTCAAGCCACAATGATTTTTTTGTTAACTATAGAAAACTAAGAAAAATTACGCTACCTAAAGAATACATCATAAGGTAAACAACAAGTGTTATAAGTGTTGTAGCTTGTAGAATATAATAAAATCAGCATCTTGCCTGTTTTCTCCTTACTCCTAGTCAGCTATCTAAATGTCACCTGCTGTACCAAGGCAGCTCAGAAAGACATCTGCATTGCTTGTGAAGTGCAGCACTTAAGGCAATGTTGTTGAGTGTGCATGTATCACTTTTATTCACCTACCTTACACTTTGATTTCTTTCTGCTCTTCATTTAGTTTTGTTCCACTGGATAGTGCACTAGAATAGTTTAACGCTTGTACATTGTTGGTGGTTAGTAATTTCAGAGCCATATAACAAAAAGGGTATTTAGTGAAAGGGAATCGTAGTCAGATAACTTTGCTCGCCATTCTGAATTCTCAGCCTTGTACAGCGGTCATCAGCATTTTTCTGGACGATTCTCGCTTTTAAAAATTGAAATTTTGCAGCATCAAGGCAGTTTCAGGATGAGGAATATATTGTTTGTACTTTAAAAATTAATATTAGAAGTTAATATTGTTGACATTTTAGAGTATTTTTATGTTAATATAAGAATAAATTGCATCCTTGCTCCCAGGAAAGATGCCAAGAGGGTTAAAATTAAGTAAATTAGAAGTATGTTGTTACATATGGATAGATCTCTTATTTTGTCATCTTCATTTTACACTTTTCTATTCTTAACTTAATCTACCAGTCTTTAATCTATGTATGAGGAACTGGGACTATAAAACCTAGCAAAATCACATGGACAATGAATTCTTAGCACTAAAGAGCAATTACATATTGAATATAAAACTTAAAGGAGGGAAGAACGTGCAGAATTGGAGAAATATATTGCAAAAGTCTTGTTGGCAGAATTTTGCACCACTGCACATAGTATGCTTTTATTCAGTCTAGTAAACAGCACGTTAGAGCTTAACATTCTACAAGTTCCCAGGGATAGATTGTGCCAAAATACAATAAAATGTCTGAGACGGAGGGTCGGGTTACAATAATGAAATAACCAGATGTGAAAATTGTATCATCAGCCTGTCACTCTGCCTCTTTGAATCCTTTAATAGTTGGTTTTTTCCTGAACCAACCCTAAATGCATTCAGTGGAAAGCTTTTTCTTGATCAAAAAAGTCTCCCTATTTCTCTTGAGCTAGTCCTCTTGACTCCTCATTCAAATCTTCTGCTTAATACTAGTTTTTAAAACCCATTTGCTTTGTAATGCTTTGCAATAGCCTGTGCTTGGTAACCCTTTAACCTCTCTGGTTGAACCTGTGGCAAGGCTATTACCACTGCTGTGCTGGGACTGGAGAGGCTACTGTATCCTTTTGTTCTTTCCTTTAACTCTTTGGGGGAAGTAATTTCATCTCTCTGTGCTTCAGGTTTATTATCAGAAACACGACAGGAATTTTTTTTAATCTAGTTTTTTACTTTTTTCTGTGGGGGTTTTCTTAGTGCATGGGTTATATCTGAGGAAGTCTTTGCTTAGTAGCTAGTATGACTGCTGTAAATAATTAACAGAGATCCTAGTATCTTCTCTGTCAGGACACCAAATTATTTTGTTGCCATACTTTATAAAACTTGTTTGACGTGAGAAAGTATGCCCTGCAGGATGAGGATGGTGTTTTATAATTTGTAGTACAATTTTTATGGATTATGGAAAATCCTTAAAAGTAAGGCTAAAAAAATGCGCAATGTGTTTTGAACTTTTAATATTTTCTAAAGAGCTTTGCAAAGACATGAAGCTAAATATTTGCATTATAGCATGAAGATCAATATGTGGATTATAATCACTCACAAATAGAGTTAGATAT
>WEKW01011472.1:415097-427039 GCA_013389905.1 Sula dactylatra | reverse complement strand
CTTTTATTGTCTGTTTTCCTCACAGCCGGTTGCTGAACCAATTCCAATCTGCAGTTTCTGCCTTGGTACAAAAGAGCAAAACCGGGAGAAGAAACCTGAAGAGCTCATCTCTTGTGCTGACTGTGGCAACAGTGGTAGGTGACCATTTACAGTGCTGCTAGTAATAACCCATCCACTTGAGACAGAAGAGCTTGGTGTAGTGACTGCAACTGACCCATACAGATGAGGAGTATGCATCTNTCTCAGGCTCCCAGAGGGGAGACAGTTAAGTTAACCTGAAGGAAATAGTCCAACCTCCAGTTGGCTGCTGGAGGTCTCTTTAAAAATGTGGTAATGATGACCAGTTTTATCATGTTTCTCAGTTCAGTTATGAAAAATTATCTTGGTGTTCTTTTGTATGTGGGCCCGCCACTTGCTATCTAAGGTATTGTTTCTGTGTTATAAGTAGATAAGAATAGAAGCACCTAATAATAGGAGTATCTGGATACCCAAAATTCTGCATGGGAATACGTAATTGATAAAGCAATCTCTCTGTAAGCATTAACAGCAGTGGAATGATTTTACTGGTATAATTTTCTCCTTTTTCTGTAGGTCATCCGTCCTGTTTGAAGTTCTCTCCAGAGTTGACAGTTCGAGTGAAAGCCTTGCGATGGCAGTGTATTGAGTGCAAAACATGCAGTTCCTGTCGAGATCAGGGCAAAAATGCTGTGAGTACAGTGGAATAGAGACTGAATGAAGAGGATATCAGTCTGTTAAACTACAAAATAAAATCATTCTATAGTCAAATATTTGCAGCTTTCGTTTGAGTCTGGTGGTCTTTCTGAGACCTGTGAAATACCATGATATGTCTGTAGTTGAAAACTATGTGCATGTTTTCTGCGATGGTGACGAATTAACGCAGGGCTTGGTGCTGATGCACATCTAAAGAGAGATTAACTTTATATGTCTTCAACAGGATAACATGCTATTTTGTGACTCATGTGACCGTGGCTTTCACATGGAGTGCTGTGACCCCCCTCTTACCAGGATGCCAAAAGGTGAGGACTTTGTGCTGAAAAAGGTAATTTAAGATGGCTTTGGAAGGGATCGGTGGGTAGAAAGTGCTTCCACATATTTGGTCCTCTTTTAGCTGCATTTAACTTGTTCTTTACAGCATTGCGTTTCCGGTATTAGAAACTAGAGAAGGGTCGGAGCTTCACATCGCGATTTTCCACTGTCTCCAGCTTCCTGTACATTACTGTTTGTGAAGGGTTTTGAAAAAAATCTTTGAGGTTCGAGGGAATAGAAGTGATCCTTGCAGATTAAAATGATCAGCTTCCATTTGAATTAATAGCCTTGTACAAAAGAAAGAGATGGGCTCCTAAGTTTTTTGAAGTCATATCTGTTTGGGCAGTAGAGAATCGCGGAGTACAACCAAACTTCTTGTTTCCATCAGAAAGCAGGTTATCTATGGAAGATTCTTCCTTGAAAGTTAAAAGAAAATTTTCTTATAGAAGATAGTTGGAAGTAGGCAGAATGTGGGATAATTAAATGTGTTATTTTTTAATGGCTTTCTGATAATGTGCTAGAAGTTAGACTTCCTGCATGGCTGTGGGAAGTATATCTGGGGGAGGGGGGTGGGAAGTTAACTGGGCTTGAGTTTAGATTGCTGGAATATACACATAATTTTTCTTACATGTATATGTGATAATTTGGGCCTTTGGTACTGTTCCTGCCCTTTCTGTCAGAAGGCCTGTGACCTGTAATTCTTTTTGTCCTATATAGCTGTCCCTTGCATTCAGTGATGGGGATTTGTGTCTTACAGGTATGTGGATATGTCAAATATGTCGGCCACGGAAGAAAGGAAGAAAACTTTTACACAAGAAGGCAGCACAGATAAAACGACGCTATGCTAACCCGATAGGACGTCCCAAAAACAGGTTAAAGAATCAAAATACAACGTAAGTCTCTATAAGGAGGAGTAAGGTGTGAGATTATGTAGGGCAGTGGGTATTTCTGAAGTGTCTGGTCTACTCTGTGAGATTTCTTTTGCAATGAAGGGCTTTTCAGTACTCTGTAATACAGAATTTCTGAAGAGTGCTGTGAAAGACTAGAAGTAATCTCAGTGCTTCTTTTTGCCTAGATTTTTGACTCTTTGTAGTAACCTACTATTTAGTTTTGAACGATTCCTTATAGTCATAGATTAATTTTGCTGTTTGTCTCAAGTCTATTTTGCTGGGTGGCTGCTTCTTCCAGCATAATTCTTTTGCTTTGCATTTCTCAAGAACCCTTTCTGATGTTTAGAGAAACTAAGTAATCTGCAATAAAGCAGGTGAGGTGGTTGTTTGACGTATATTTAATCTGACACTGCTGCCAGAAAATATTTGGCCTCTTGCTGCTTCCATTCCACGTGTTTCTGCGTTAGTGGAACGCTCTATTGTGCTGGACAGATTGTGTGGTCTTGTCATGGTGGTTGTGGGGCAGCCGGTCGTCAGGGAGTCGGATTTGGGAGGGCAGGAATTATTTGGATAACTGTTCAGCCAGAGCAATTTCCTTGAATTAAGATTGCTGTGCAGTGCGTGTTGTGATGAAGCACTATTGACTGTGCAGGGGACAAAACAATGAAGGAGCATGTCACAAGAACTTCTGTTTTGGGCATCAGATGAGCTTAAACAAAAAAGTTGAACTGCCACTTGATTCTAACCAGTAGAACCAAAGCATGTTCTGGGAAAAAAACCTTATGAAGCTTAATGCTTATAAAAACGTGGAGGGAATGTCTCTCTTAAACATCCTAATCTTTTTCAGTCTCTGTGATACCCTTGCATAGGGGAACTCCCAATACAATGCAGAGAGGCAAAAGGGAAGCTAGCTATCTGCTGTTGCCGTTTTGTCTCTCTTAATTTTTATTTCATGATTTATTCACAATTTTTTTGCCTTTGTTCCATCATTTCACTTGCAAAATATATCCACAGAATTATGCACAGATGCTTAGTTTGTCTTTTTGGGAAAAAGCAGCCTATTTCTAGCCTTTGTAGCTAAACACAGTCAGCTTCATGAAACAGCAGTGAGTCTAGGGCGATCCCTCTGAGAAGTGTTAAATACTCAATTATCTCAGTAGTTTTAAAATTTCCAGCCTGAAAGATGGCAGCTGGTGGGAGATCAATGCTGCTTTCTGGTAAGGTGTCCATCAGCAGTATAGGTTCTTAGCTAATGTGCATGTCCTGCATGCGTTAACTTTCTGTGTAGCTCTTATGACAAATTCCTATCAGTACAAAAATTTTGGCAAGTGTAAATATTTAATGACTGCATAAATTGAAACCTTCTGTATAATGTATTCATTCTGGCTACTGATTTTAAAATTCAATGTTGTATTAAATTTGGTGAAAAATTTTGTTTATACTCAAATTAATTGCACATAATATTCAGTGTGGGGAAAAATAGTACAGTACATCTACAGAGATGTTTAGAATCCTGGCTCCTCTAGGGTACACAGGCTCTTGACTACTCCTTCATTATTA
Organism: Sula dactylatra; assembly: GCA_013389905.1. Taxonomy (NCBI): domain Eukaryota; kingdom Metazoa; phylum Chordata; class Aves; order Suliformes; family Sulidae; genus Sula; species Sula dactylatra. The sequence continues at coordinate 423,542 of WEKW01011472.1, read as the reverse complement.
AATTCTTCAGTTCACATTTAGCTTCTGTGTGATTGATAAATAAGTAGGGAAGATGGCGGTTCACTCTGCAACACAAAACAAACCACCTTTCCAAATCTTCTGACCGTATCTGTCCTCTTCTCATTCTTTAGATCAAAAGGCCCTTTCAGCAAAGTTCGAACTGGCCCTGGTCGGGGTCGGAAGCGTAAGATCGCTCTCTCTAGCCAGTCAGCATCATCAGAAGGAGGATATCTGGAGCAGACAGATGTCTTGGACTTCTGCAGAGACGGCAGCACCACCTTGAAGTTTAACAAGAAAACCAAAGGGCTTATAGATGGCCTTACTAAATTCTTCACTCCCTCCCCTGATGGACGAAAAGCTCGAGGGGAAGTGGTAGACTATTCTCAGCAGTATAGGATCAGGAAGAAGGGTACCAGGAAATCTAGCACTTCAGAATGGCCCACAGGTAAAGATTTTTCACCCTGCCAATGTAAGTATCCTGTACACCAAGAAAATGTTCAAAGGCTAGGATGTTGAAGTGACTAGAATTGTTAGAGGCTGGAAATGTTGAGCTGAAAGTTAACACCCAAATGTAGTTATCTTTGGTGCATTGAGGTAGAATACTAGTTGGAAGAAGGAAGCGATCCTAGAGACCTTTGCCCTTTTACGTATGATGGCAAGGTGTGATGAGTGATTAAATGATTGCTGTGAGGTAAAATTCCCTTTGGTAATGAGGGGCTTGCACATAGCCCTAGGAAATGTGCTAAATAATGTCACATTTGAAAGAGGTAATGTAGGGAGTGGTTAATGAAAATAGGAACAGCAAGGTAGAAGTGTGAAATGGGAAACAGATAATTAAAACCAGCCTGACAGACCTATGAGTTTCTGATCTATGGTATAGGCTTGCCTGCAAATATATCTTGATTTTTCTCAGCCAAAGAGGAGCCTGCTTCGTGCAACTTGGCACCTTTTTGCTGGAGAGTATGCCTTCTTTTGAACGCAGTTCTGCTTTCCTTGTTTTCTTTTCTAGCTTAAGACGTTAATCTGTGACTGGACCTTGATTTGATCTCTGTATCAGATCTTTACAGTCTTGTTGAATAGTTTCATAGCTTGAATTGTTCCTAAGCAAGCAATGTAAAGTATTCCACAGTAACATACAAGCTTTACACCTTTAGAATAGTTATGTGCATTAATCTGGCTGGTGCTAGAACAAAACAATGTGTCTTAATGCTTTGAGGGTGAGGCGAAGTGTCTTGTGGTTTTTGTTTGCTTTTTTTTGTGGAAGGGGTGTTTCTTTGGTGATGAACATGTGTGTCCTGGTTTTGGTTGCACCAAATACAGCATTTAAATAGTTGTGAACCTTGTTTGTGAGAAACAGGCATAGTGGTAAGCCGTTTATCCAAAACTGTCTCATTGTTACAAATGCGTTCGTGATACTACGAATGTGTAAGTGGTGAGTTTTGGACCTGGTTAAATATATGACAATACTTCTTACATGGTCACAAATCCAGAACTGGTTCTTCCTTTGTGGTCCCAAATCTGAATAGGAAATCCCATCAAAAACCTTGGCACAGTGTGTGAATTCAACCAGAAGATGCTTGTCACTGCACTAAAAAGCCTTTGTAAATGTAGGTGAAGAAAATTTTCTCTTATTTACAGACAATCAAGATGGCTGGGATGGAAAACAGGAAAATGAGGAGCGTTTTTTTGGGAGCCAGGATGTCTTAACTGAAAAAGACATGGAATTGTTTAGAGATATTCAGGAACAAGCACTGCAGGTAAAGTTAAATTTTCAGCATCTGGTAGTTAAGTACCAAATCTGTAAAAGAAATTTAAACAAACCCAAATCCCTACCCCAACCCAACAACAAAAACCAACAAGAAATACAGACTCTAGATGAGTCAGTCTGTCATAGAAGCTAATGTGCTTGCTTTCTGCTGCTTGAGAGTAATGGGGAACTGACCTCAAGAGAGCTGAAGGATAATTTAAAAGCGAGCATAAGGGTGGCAGAGTTTAAGGTGGGCATCTAAAAAGCCTTTAGGGCTGTGACTTTAGTTGTATCAGAACATAGAGCTGTTAAATAGCTGGTAAAACGTGTGGACTGTTAAAAAAATAAAATATGGGACTCTGCTAGCGGCATGGGTCACATAGGGCCTCTAGCTAATTAAAACATCCTTTTTCTAGATAACTGAACTCCTTATGGAGCAGGATAGCGCATTACTGCATGTGTCTATATGCACATATATGTGCATATACACATGTGTGTAATAGGTGTGTGTGTCTCTCTACCTGTACATTTCAGTAACTTGAATGGTCTTACGACTTAACTCCTTCTGAAGCCAAAGAGGTCAATTGACTTTATGCAGTCACTTCCCTGAACAGTCCTTCACTAAATATAACTGTACTTTTAAACCTCTCCAGGTGTTTGACTTCTGTTTGTTTACCTATGATTCTGTCATAGGCTGGTTTAATTCCACTATACTAAATATAGTCTCTCTACCAAAAGAGTTAATGAACAATGAATTGTGATAAGACCAAACTACACTGTGTGTGTGATAAAGCGGACTAAGATGAAGTGCAGTTAACTCTCTTACTGAAGTGCAAGTACAACACACTGCTTATTTCAAACTTTATTACAGAATTGAGCAAATTGCACATGAGACTATGGCTTGTGACCATAATTATGTTTTAGAAAAATAACTGAAGATCTAAAATGAAATCTGTGGTAATATACCCAGAATAGAGAAAATATTAATCTCCAAACATCTGCTTAGAAAAGGGAGCAAGTTTGGAGAGATTTTTTTTTTCCTCTCCCTGTGTGGAGAAAATACTTATTGTAGATTAAATACTTTAAATTTAAGGTGGCTAGTTGGTTGGTTTTGGTAAGGAAAAGGTTGACCAGAGTTGTGATGCAGCTGATACAGGGACTCTCTCCGTGTACATTGAGCTAACTGCCTCACCAAAGAAAATGGAAATAAAGCGTGTCATATCAAAGGCTTTTGAGTGAGCTGAGGAAAAGATACTGCATATTAAATGTTCAAGAAGAAAGTCATTCAGAGCTATCTGCAGCTAGCATAGAGGCTGCAGCAGGAGTCTGCTTTTGAGGGCTTTCTTCTAATGGCTGTGGTCCGTGAACAGTTGGATGGGAGCTGGGTCTCTGCACTTGTGTTGGGCATTCGTTTGGAGGATGGGTTTGTTGCTGAAAAGAAGGCACGGGTGGAGGACCCCTTGTTGCAGGTGCATGTTACTCTGTTTTCCTTAAGATTTGTCAGATGCCTATTATAATTGTGTTTGTTATTGACCTATTGTACTGGTTGATAATAGTGATTCCTTTGAAACTACAGTGCAGGAAGTGCTTGACTGCAGATTATTATAGCTATCAAAAGCTGCCTTCCTAAACTGCTGTTTTGGTGCTTTGTTCTACCAAGAAGTGAAATTCTTGTGTGGCATGCAGCCTTGTATGAGTTACCAAAAATGCAGAGGTTGTGCTTTCCTGTCCTCATGGAATCCACACAAACAGCAAAAGCTTTCAGCGCCCAAGATCGTGCTTATTTAATAGTATTGTCTTAATTTTTTTTCTTATTAAATTTAGCTTTTGAGTTGAAGTAAGATAAATTGACTCTCTTATCTAGTTTCTGTCCTAATAGGTAGCCTAACATGAAAGGTAAAGCCTAAGGAGTAAATCCATAAACTGATGGAGGGGAAAAAAATAATTAAATGGTTGTGGATCATATGCAGGTAGTAAGCTCTAAGACCTTATTTGGCTGACTACTGAAATATTCTGTTTATCTTCTGAGTAAGAATAGAAGGAAACATGAATCAGTTACTGATGGCTTTATTTGGAGCTCTTGGATTAAATATTTTCATAGCAGATTACTGTTCTTTTTTATCTAGATACAGCTCCTTAAAACATGTAGGCCTAGGATTAGATTCTGGGGCGACTTCCACCTACACCAGTCCCACTTAGGAAACTTAGAAAAATGTTAATTTTGAATGTTAGCCTTTCAAACCCTAAACCATTGTCCTGGGTATAGCTGTTTCATTCAGCCAGCATGTATTTGCATATAGGTAATTCACTGGTACTGTTCACATTAGTTTCTGACCTCCTGCATGAAACATGGTCTCATCTATTAATAGCTTTGCCGTCCAGGTGGCTCATAAGATAATGCAAGGCCAGTGGGAATATTTGGATTTCTAATGGTGTGAGTGACAATCTTTTGAGAGAAAATCTTCATGAATTAACAAAACATTTGTTTTCTTTGAAAGCAGAGCATTTAGTTCCTTTATTTTTAGTTCCCATAAATTATGCAGTTACTATCAGAGAGACAAGGGAAATAAAGGCGGTGTAAGTAATTTTAAAATATTATATTTTCTATTTTTTTTCTTCTAATAAATAATTTGAGGTTTTTCTTTAAGTCTTCTGCACTTGTGATGATAAGCAGTTAGCCATACCATGAATATTGTTTTGGTAGATACTACATTCACAGTAGTACGTATAGTCTCAGAGCTGGGAAGGCACTGGTGTGTTATGTTAGATACTTGAATATTCTGGATCTTAACTTCAGGAGCAATTTATGTGTTTCTGTTCTTGGCTATTGACATAACAAGAAAGGAAATAGCAACAGGACTGAAAAAAGATTGTATTACATTTTGCTGTGTACTAATTTGTATTTAAAACTATGACATGCAACAGTGTGAAAGGTAGTGGAGGTATGTGGTGTGACAATGCTTACTAATTCTTCCTTTTTGTGAATCACGTACTTGCTTGAAGTGTGACTGGTACTGGTTTTTAGTGTCAGAAAGCAATGTCTGCATCTTCCTAATTCTGTAGGTTTAAGTAGGATGGACCGTGTAGATAGATTTCAGCTTGGAAGTCTTTCACTTGGAAATTCACAAAAACTTTTTTTTTTCCCCTTGCATAGAAAGTAGGGGTGACTGGGCCTCCTGATCCACAAGTCCGATGCCCTTCTGTCATCGAATTTGGCAAGTATGAAATCCAGACCTGGTACTCCTCCCCATATCCACAGGAATACTCGAGGTATGCCTGAACATTCTTCTCCTTTGTTCTGCTTCAGTGTTTATGGGATAGCTGTACTCCAGCAGGCGTAGAAATCTTAAGATTCTGTCTGAATGTAGGACAGAATCAAAGTACACGTAATCCAGATACTTTTCATGGTAGTTAATAGATGTCTTAAGGTCTTTTTAGGCTGAGTCAAAAAGTTGATAAGCTCTCTGCAACATCCTGCATATGCTGTGAGCATTCGAACTGCCACAGGAATAGATGATTAGATGGATTCCCAAAGAACTGACATTCCACGCCCTGAGGAGGGAGCAGTCTGAGCTAAATGATCTGGTACTGGGCTGTTATTAAGCATGTAAGTGATTAGAGTATCTGACTCTCAGAGTACATTGGTTCTTTGCATGTGCTATCATAGAATGGCTTGGGTTGGAATGGAGCCTTAAAGACCATCTACTCCAACCCCCTTGCCATGGGCAGGGACATCTTTCAGTACATCAGGTTGCTCATAACCCTGCCCAGCCTGACCTTGAACACTTCCAGTGATGGGGTGTCCGCAGTTTCTCTGGGTGACCTGTTCCAGTGCCTGACCACCCTTATTATAAAAAATGTCTTCCTTCTGTCCAGTCTAAATCTACCCTCTTTCAGTTTAAAACCATTGACCCTTGTCCCATCACTACAGGCCCCGGTAAAACGTCCCTCTCGGTCTTTCTCAAAAGCTGCCTTTATATACTGAAAGGCTGCAGTGAGGTCTCCCTGGAGCCTTCTCTTCTCCAGGCTCAGCAACCCCAACTCTCTCAGACTTTCATCATAGGAGAGGTGTTTAAGCCCTTGGGTCATTTTTGTGGCCGTGCTCTGGACTCACTCTAACAGATCCATGTCTTGTACTGAGGACCCCAGAGCTGGACGCAGTACTCCGGGTGGGGCCTCACAAGAGTGGAGTGGAGGGGAAGAATCGCCTTGCTCGACCTGCTGGCCATACGTCTTTGGATGCAGCCCAGGATACGACTGGCTGTCTGGGCTGCAAGCATACATTGCTGGCTCATATCCAATTTTTCATCCACTAGTATCTCCCAGCACTTCTCTGCAGGGCTGCTCTCAATCCACTCATCCCCCAGCTAGTGTTGATACTGGGGATTGCCCCGACCCAGGTGCAGGACCTTGCACTTTGCGTTGTTGAACTTCACGAGGTTTGCATGGGCCCACTCTTCCTGTCAGGGTCCCTCTGAATGCCATCCCTTCCCTCCAGCGAATCAACTGCAGCACTCCTCATGATAAAAAATAATAAAATTTGTTTAGGGAATAGGATGTTAACTGTGTATTAAATGATTTGGTTAGAAACAGCTGGATGTATGATTTTTATGCTGTATGTAGTTCAGCACAGCTAAGGAAGAAATGTTTAATGTTACACGTTTTGGCATCTGAAAGATTGTTCTGCTGTGATGCATGTACAATTGTTTTAATGTTCTCTTGCTTAAGAACTTTGCAAGCTGTCTAAACTGCAAACTCTCTGGACTTTAACTTGATTCAGAAAGAGGAATAACTTCTAAGGGCCATAGCTAGAGAGAAAAAATTAAATAAAAATCTTTACCATTTAATAAGAGCACGTGGTCTGACATGAGGAATTATTCTAGCTCTGCTAAATGCTTTGAAGGTAACTGAAAATAGCACCCCTGCTCAATCTAGAGTATCTAAATGGAGTTGAATGCAAGTGTCCCGATACTGTTGTGATTTAAATTGTTCATGTCAATGTAGTATGGAAAACGGTTATAAAGCAAACAGATAGATGGCGATGTGACCCATTGCTCAGCAGAACATACAGCTGTCTTATGAGGAGGGAAGGGAGAGAATAGGAACTACAGAATAAGTAAGTGCTATGACTTTAAGTACGGTAAGGTGGTTTTGGCCTGATGAGCACATACACAAGGTCAGTATATACTGGGTTTGTTTTCATCAAGTTCTCTATCTGCAGGAGTGAGGAATTTTATACAAAAGTCTGTATCTTCAGTCTTTGATCTTTCTTTATCTTTGCTTACAGGCTACCCAAGTTGTACCTTTGTGAATTCTGTCTAAAGTACATGAAAAGCAGAACTATTCTCCAACAGCATATGAAAAAGTGTGGCTGGTTTCATCCTCCAGCCAATGAAATTTACAGAAAAAACAATATTTCAGTCTTTGAGGTAAGTTAGTTATCTAAGCCACTCACTTTTATATATAAAATAGGGTCTTTAGCTCCCAATCATGTGATAAGTTTTTCTGTAGCCCTAAAGATCTTCATTCTTGAAGCATTCAGTCGCTAAGAGTGAATAACTACAAGCAAGGAGTGGGAGCTGACCTCATGTATAGATTATTCATCCATAAAACATATGAGAAGGCTTGCTTTGTAAAAATGCTTTTTAATTTTAGGAAGATGAATTTTAAGTTCTCTCTTAAGCTAATGAATGTAACTGTGACTTGGCCAAAGCCTTTATGCTGTGGAAGTTTTAAGTCCTTTGAGACACTACCTGTGATAGAGAAGTCTTCCTCTCACGTTAGACATTTCAAATGTACAGGGATATCCAGATGAAGCATGTCCTAGCATGACAGCAAATTGAGTGACAAAACTTTTCCTCATTTCTGTAAGGTTGATGGCAATGTCAGCACTATCTACTGCCAGAATTTGTGCTTGTTAGCCAAACTCTTCCTGGACCATAAGACTCTCTATTACGATGTGGAGCCATTTCTTTTCTACGTGTTGACACAGAATGATGTCAAGGGCTGTCACCTTGTTGGCTACTTTTCCAAGGCAAGTATTTGAGTACTTCAGACTTGGAACTGCATTTGCTATGGTGAGAAATGCTGCTTCAGAGTCTTTAAATTGTTGTAATTTAAGTCCTTGCATTTTGTGTAATACATTAGGTAATATAGGTATAGACAGACACCTGTTGTAACCAGATTTTATTTATCTTGCATTCAGAGACCACCAACTAATAAAACCAAGTTTCCTCGTAATGTTGAATAGCACATATTCTCTAAGGAACCTGTACTGCAGCTAGTAGCTAAAAAAACCCCAACTCTTCAAATGACTTCCTACTCTTGGTGGTGATGACTGTTTGTGAGAGAGAGATTGTTACCAATGAGTTCTATCTCATTTTTCCTTCTGTAAATATATTGTTTTCCAAACAAGTTTGGCAATTTTGCACCTCGTTTCAAACCTTTTATTTTTTTGATGGAACAGGGCCAAGATTTCAGATAAACCTTTTCTTAAGATTTTTATCTGCAATTGTTTTACTTATTTAAAAATAGCTTTAATTGAAGCTTTTCCTTTCAGTCATCAGAACAGCAGATTTGAGGTTGGATTTTAGTATGTTATGGTTATAATGTTTTAAAGGTTCACTGGAATCTTTTTCAGTGAATTTAGCTGTGTTCAGATTTATGCTTTGAACTTTAAAGAACATGAGCTGCATAGC
>WEKW01011472.1:375195-413040 GCA_013389905.1 Sula dactylatra | reverse complement strand
GAAAGCAAGCTGGTCTCTTGGCCGTGTTCTCTTGGGTCCCTCAGCATAATCAGTCCAACATACTCGCAAAACAGAGCAAAGAACAGCCACTTCCCTTCCTTAGAGAGAAATCTGTTCCTTTTTCCAGTCACTGAGCAGACAGTTGTTTCCACCTTTTTTTCTGTGCCTCAAAGATGCCATTAACTCTGTGGATTAACATGGGATGCTTGAACAGTGAATAGATCACTGGGAGAAATGAGGTGTGTGGATATAGAATAGAGGTAGTCTGCTTGCCCAGCTGAGTGTACAAGTCAAGTGAAATATAGGGAATTATTCTTGATTCAGACCATAGCAGTTTTGGGAATGGGGTTGTATTCTGTTGTGTTTTGTATTTTGTGTTAAACTTGAAACTTATTTGGAAAACTTGAAGTTATTTGAGAACATTTTTTTTTTGTCCTTGTTTCACAGTATACTTTAATCACTGATATTACTCCCAGCCCCCTGAGTAAAATCCACTCTGGTAGTGGGATTATAACTTTTTAAAGCCATCCTCTTATTACTATTCAGCATATTTCACCTTATGTTGCCTGTTCCCCAAATGTCATACCCCTTGTCCATTTAACACATAATAAAAGTGATGCTCTGCAGCTGAATGTTACCCATGGAAGAATAATGGCTTCACCATTAACAAGGAGTGGATAGATTTTAACAACATTTTCTCAGTTTTAAGATGCTTTCTCTGGTAGTCTGACAGTACTGCAAATTGTACAATTTTAATGAGCTTTCTGTCCTCTCTGAAGTTATTCACGGCAGCATTGATTGAGAGTACACAAATTTTTCTGTAATATATCTGTTTAACATGACAACATGTACAGTATGTAGCCTGTTGTTGATCAGAGTGTTATTACTGTTTAGATTTGTGATCATTCGTCGGGAAAAACTTATCCAGGAACATATGGCAAAGCTTAGAACTAATGTCCGACCTATAGATGTGGATGCAGAATGTCTGCGTTGGACACCTGTTATAGTTTCCAACTCAGTTGTCTCTGAAGATGAAGAAGAGGAGACAGAGGATGGGGAAAATGAAGAGCAACAACAGCAAAAAGAAAAGGATCCAGAGACCAGTGTAAGAGTGAATCTGTTACTTCTGTGTGGCACGTAGTACATGCTCGGTGCTTTTGCAGGCAATGCTAACAAGATTTCATATGCCAAGCTTGGGCATTTGGCATAATCATAAAAAGCAATGCAGTCATTATTAGTTTATGTATCTTTATAGTTTCAGATTAGAAGCTAAAAATAGGGAAAACATTGAGACATAGTCTAGAGAAAGGTTAAAGACTATTTCTGAAAAGAGTAAAAAGGCTCTTTGTACCCTTAATGATTTTTGCAGTATGTGTTGGGGGGGGGAGGGGGCAGTATTAAAAAAAAAAAAAAAAAAAAAAAAAAAAAAAAACCAAAAAAAAAAAAAACAAAACAACCAACACCCAAACCAAACGACAGAACCCAAGCAAACCAAAAACCTGCCTCCCACTCTCAAGCAACCTGGTCTCTCATCAAATTATTGAAATAAATTTAGGTTTGAAGGATCCAGTATTTCTGTAAGTGACAAATAGCATAAATGGAAATGAATCAACAAAAACTTTTAACATTTTTCACCAAAGGTTTTTGCTCTGTACTTTTGCAAAACCATGAATAGCTTTAGAATTACTGTCCACAGAGCAGTGAAGTTTTCTGAAATCTAGACTGATGTCCTTGAAGGGTTGCGCACTCACGTCAGGTGATGAGCACTGACTAGAACACTAAGAGGCAAATTATGTCCTGTTACTGTATTTACATTAAACTAATTGTGAGTTTTAATGGAAAAATAGCTTCACGTTTGTCTCCCTTTTTTCCTGAAAATTACACGAATACTATGTTTGAATGTAGCAAGGTGATGTTTGCATTCCAGCAGGCCACTGGATGGCTGCTGCTGACTGAAGTCACTTGGGGGGAAGCTAATTGAGGTACATTATCAGCTGGGAGGAAAGGAGTAGCAGTTAGCACAATCGGGATCTCATAAAGATCAATTCTTTTGTTGTTCTCAGATTCTTGAAAGTCATTCTTGTTAAACTTTCCTGACTTCTTGCTCAAAAGCTTTTGTGGAATCGAATTCAGGATAGACATGCATGCTTAAATAGGAAGTGTGAAATCTATTTGTTTTTATTTAAATCAGATGGTAAAATCTGTATCATGGGAGAAGAAAGAGCAAGAGCCTTACTCACCTACAGAGAGTGAAAAAAAGCCAGACATAGTTGCTCCAGCCAATTCTGCACGGCCAAAAAAGCACATTTTTCCCCTGGATAGTCTTCCTGCAAACAGTCAGCCATCACGAAGAGGTCGATGGAACCGCAAGGGCAAAAAAATTCGGGAGCCCTTTTGTGAGAAGGAGTCAATATTGCCCACTGAGGACAAAACAGCAGTTCCCAGTGGGCGATGCAGTGAATGTGAGGAGAAATCAGCAGCCTCACGAGGCCGGTGCAGTGATTGTGAGGAGAAGTCAGCAGCTTTGCAGGGAAGATGTGGTGAATGTGAGAAGTCTCCAGCCTCAAGAAGCCGGTATGCTGAAGATGAGGAAAAATCTGCCGTTTCCCAGGGACAGTATGGCAAAGGTGAAAAATCTGCAATTCCCCGTCGGCGGTACAGTGAAGGTATGGAAAGGTGGAGAGGGCAGTTGAAAAAGAACACAGAGCCACTGAAGTGTAGATTCCCAGAGGACTGTGACAGATTACCCCGCCGCTACAGTGACAGTGACAGGGCACTTCTAAGGTGTTTTAGTGAGAGTAGTGAAGAAGATGATGATGAGCCTGTGAGTCCTCGATCAAGCTCTCCACCCGTTCTCACCAAGCCAACATTAAAACGAAAGGTGTGTGCCTTATTTCTTGTTGTCTCTGACTATATCACGCAGTCTGTTTTGTCAGTATGTTGGTGCCTTATGAAGGATTGTGCAATTCATGAGGTACTGTATTAAGCATACTGCTAGCATCTGCTCAGTGTTCCAGAGCTCTGTGTGGAGGGAGGGTACTTTCTGCTGCCTTTTTGTAGCGATGGTTTTTGTTGAGTCAGAGGTAGTTTTTTGTTTGTTTGTTTTGTTTTTAATTCTAGCTTCCACCTTGTGCTTTTGACTTTTCCACCTTGGTTATTAAAGTTCTACTCAGTCACACAAAATAGAAACAGATGTGGTCCTACTTTTAAAAGAAGCTTGCAAAACACAAATGCTATCTAAACAACTAAAATCACAGCATAAAGTCTTTGGAATGATTTACCACGGAGATGTGAATTCTATCAACGTGACCAAGAAAATCCTCTCTTCGTGGGATGCTGCACTAAAAAGTTCTCTTCTATATCATCTTTGCAGCTTATTCTAAACTATTCACATCTATGTTGTAGTGTCTCTGAACTTTCAGCTGTTATGGGTGGGCTGTTAGCGTCAGCTGTATAAATGGTTTATACTACTACACAAATGTCAATCTAGCAATCTTCATGGAATTTGGTCATCTTGCATTGTATTTGACATCGGTCTAACTGAAGGCAGGTGCCGGTCAGTTTTTCTAGTGAGGTCTGGATTCCAGAAGGGAACCCTCTGGTCCTGCTTAGACTGTTGAACTCTGCTGTTCATGTTTTCTATTTATCAGTGTTTTATTTGCACTGCACGTGATAAAACATCTTCTCCCACCTTCCACTTTCAGAAACCAATTCTTCATCGGAAGAGGCGAGTCCGCAAGCGTAAGCACCACAACAGCAGTGTTGTCACTGAAACAATTTCGGAGACCACAGAAGTGCTGGATGAACCATTTGAGGACTCAGACTCTGAACGACCAATGCCCCGATTAGAGCCTACATTCGAGATTGAGGAGGAGGAGGAGGAGGATGAAGAGGAGGAGAATGAACTTTTGCCCAGTGGATACTTTCGGCACTTAGCCCCACCAGACACACTCAGGCATAGACCCTCTTCTAAGAGGAAGTCCAAAGATGAGGAGGAGTCTGATGACACTAATGGTATGTTTGGTGATATGCTGTTGGAAGTTTGATACAGATAGTGTGTTGGTGAGTGTCAGGTGATACTAGCTCATTACGGAACAAGCCGCTTACCTTGTCTTGTAACTTCTAGCCAAAATGAAGGGTTAGGCATAAATTACCAGTCAAATCAGCCTCAAACGTTCCCAAGTCTTATGAAAATGTGGTGCATGCTTTTAACTATCTTACTAGCAATGACCTGATCACAGGGTATCCTTTTGATTCAGCTTTCCTAGGGGAATTGGTATCTGTGATTGTGGAAAAACCTGTGCTGCAGGGTCGCTTACAGAAGTAAAACAGAAATGAATTGGAGAGCCTGCAGTTTTCTGTAACAAAGAAAAATAATAAATTGTCTCTTCTGAGATCCTGTTCTTCATCACATTGCACGTCCTGCCTCTCAGCTTCTCGTATCTCATTAAATTCTCTGAACCTTCAGTTCATAAAATAAAATTATTTGATTGGAACTGGTTACTTAGAGTGCACTGAAAATTCAAAAGAAACATCTGTCATTCAGATGCTCCATTAGTAATCTTCAATATGGCTGTTACATGTTCTGTTTTCTTGATGGTCTACATAGAGCAAGGCAGTCAGCCAAATAAAAACAAAGAACTGTGTGAAAGAGAAGTATGGTGCCGTTATCCCACAATAAAAAAATTGTTACTGGAATGAACTCATTAATTTATGGCTTTCAGCTAGCCTGTCATTAGCAGAGGAGAATTTTTCTTTAAAAGTACTTAAATACTGAAAGCATCAATATGATTATAGCATGTATACTCTCCATTTAGCATCAGTTACCCTTAAATCCTTATAGCAGCACATAACTATGTAAATTTAGTGCAAACGTGTTGATGCAGGATTGTTTGATTAGTGCGAACATGTGCATGGTCAGCACCATAAGATTATAGTGTCGGGAGAAGATCTGTTAGATAAGTCGTTTTCAATCTTCTTCATTTGTGCTCTTCTGAATGTTTTCTGGTGGAGATGCAGGTCCTTTTAGAGATTCCCCACACACGTATTGGTTTATAAAATACATCAGTGATTTTTAACCATCTTTTGCAGACTACACATAGTCCATAGAGTACCCAGGGATCAAAAATGGTATTTGGAAAGCTCCTGGTTTAACTCACACCCATTATATAGTACAAAGATAAATTTCTTGCTCACCTACTTCATAAATACTCTACTTTCTTACTCTCCACTTGTAATTTAGTGCTTTCTGTTCCCTTGTGTCACTTCTGTTGCTTTTTTTTCTGAACGTCTGCAAATCTGTCAGAACCTCTGAAGTAATATAGTAAGCACACTATTTCAGGGTATTGCTGCTCCTGACATCAAACAGTATCTGTTGGCTGCTTATTCCTTTAATGCAGGTGCCTTTGCATATATATAGTAAAACTGCAGTGATCTTGGACAAAATGCAGTGTACTTTCAATTACCTAAACGTTATCCCACGGGGATAATCAGTCACCATAAGCAGCTGGCCTGTTTTGATAAAAAATTAAGCTGGGTGGAGGGGGGCAGCACTGCCTTATGACAATTCAGAAATATAGTATTGCAGTCATTAATACTTGGTTCAGATTTAGACTATTTCAATCATAACTATGAGTTAAGAATGTTTTTAGGAAGCTTAGATTTTTTTTTTGGAAGTTTTTCCATCACTACAGAAACCTGCTTGTAATTGCTTTTTCTTTTTCTTTTTTTTTTTTTTTAACTTTCTGACTAAGAGTGGTTTGAGTTAGATTTTTTTCCCTGAGAACTTAATATCTAGCTGAAGCAATTGAAGCAATGCACTGAAATTGTTTTCTATTTTCCCTGAAATGTAACATTGCACTCTCTTAAATTTGGTGTCTGATGAGAATTTGAATTGGTTCTGATTCCTGTCAGTGCTATAGTGAGAATGGGTAGTGTAGTGTGGTGAATTGAGGCCGCTATTTAATAAGGGTTAGGCATTCTGGAAGACAGAGTGTTTTCTGTGGTGTAGAAAACAAATAAAGCTTGTCTCTCTATATTCTACCAATTCTGTGCCAATAGTGTTGCATAGGGGAAGATGGAGCTCTGTAATAGGCTGGGCTGTATTATTTTGCTTTTCCTAGTTCTATCTGTAAGTTTTACTGTGAATGTGAATGCTCTAAGGATCTTCTGTTCAAGCTTGCGTACACATTGACGTTTAACTAAGTGCATCTGAATGAGCACGTACATGTGTGTTTCAGTATCCTAAAATATGATGCACGTGGAATCTTGAGTGGTCATCAAATCCATATTCTTTTGCAAAGATGATGTCAAGTGCATATGGTAAAAATCATAGAACCACAGTCCCTTGAGGTTGGAAAGGACCTCTGGAGGTCATCTTGTCCAGCCCCACTGCTTAAACACGGCCACCAAGAGCCAGTTGCTCAGGACCATGTCCAGACAGCTTTTTGAGTATCTCCAAGGAGGGAGACTCCACAAGCTCCGTGGGCAGCCTGTTCCAGTGCTCAGTCACAGTAAAGAAGTGTTTCCTGATGCTCAGATGGAACCTCCTGTGTTTCAGTTTGTGCCTGTTACTTCTGGTCCTGGCACTGGGCACCACTGAAGAGAGCCTGGCTCCACCTTCTTTACACCCTCCCTTAAGATATTTGTACACATTGATCAGATCCCTGCCCCAAGCCTTCTAATCTCTAGTCCCAGCTTCTCAGCCTTTCCTCATCAGAGAGATGCTCCAGTCGCTTAGGCATCTTAGCGGCCCTTTGCTGGGCTTTCTCCAGTAGTTCCATGTCTGTCTTGTACTGAGGAGCCCAGACCAGACACCCTTCATAATATTACATTATTATAAGGGGACCCTGCCATTGTAACATAATTTTTTTTTTCTTACTATTCCTAAAAATTCTATTCCTTACTAAAATTCTATTCCTGACTATTTTTCTTACTATTCCTAAAAATATTAAATCCATGATAGTACAGATAAAAGCAAAGGGTCTTTACCTAAGAGTTGGTAAATGTAATCCTCTGCAGTAGATAGGAAATGTGAAAGAAGGGGAAGAGCAATAGGGATTTCTTTTAAAATTTTTTTTTTTGAAGGGCTAAAGGGTTAATGCTTTAACAAATACTATGAAAGTAGTGTTTCCTTCTTCCTGCCCAATGAAATGCTGACTGTGGCAGATCCTTTCTTTCCTCTGTTAACATTCCAAATATTTGTTTTATGGACGATTTCAAGGAGTTGTTGGATTTTGAATTTAGTATTTGATTTAAATTCATTTTTTAATACCCAGAATTTTTTCAGAATGCTTCTCATCGGAGATATTCAGAGTAAATGCCTGTGTGAGCAAAGGGCAAAAGTAACTCAGCTGACCTATGATTAGGTTTTAAGAAGTGTTTGTAAACTACTAGAAGCACATTATTTAGTTTCACCTTCATTCCATAACTGTGGACTTAAAACAGCTCTTCTTGGGAAATTCATAGCGTGGAATCAATAACATTTTTTAAGATGGTAGAAAGGGCAGAAATGTGAATAAATGTACTCTGAATATCGGGGGGAAATTTATCATCTATCCATATAGTGGGATGACCAAGCTAATTACAGGCCCATCAGTGTGAAATTCATCCTGATTTAAATAGTAGGATGACCGGCTTATTACTCTGTAGAAAGTCCAGGGAGGGTTCTCTGCTCAAAACAAATGAACAGTGGTATGTGAAGAATGTATTTGTCAGACAATGATGTATTTTTACAAGCCTACAGCTTGGTCAATAAGAGTAATTGATCTTACCTACTTAGTGTTTTGAGAGGTATTTGACTTCATCAAAACCACTTGCTGAAAAGTTACAGAATCAAGCTAATACATATTAAATAAATCAAGCTGCAAACAAGGATTAATTAAGCAGTTTTGTTCTTAGTGGGGTGCAGGGCAGTTGGACTGGATGATTGTTCCAGGTCCATTCCAACAGAACTCTTCTATTCTAAGGGAGATTGGTCTGGGTCGTGTGTCTGTCTGTACCGCTATTTTATGGATAGATTAAAAAATAATGTAGCAGCTGACAGAAAAAGAGGGATTTGGTAAATTAAGTGAAGGGCAATTAACTGACAAAGTCTATGAGAGAGTATTGGAAGGTCATGTCCAGTAATTAGCATGGTCTTCTAGCTCAAAGCCAAAGAGATTCAGATGATCCTTAAATATGTGAACAGGGGAATCTCAAGTGGAGTAGAGACATTCTGTCATCTTTTTATTTAGCTTTGGTAAAACTACTACAACCATCTTTACTCAGTTATTCACACTTGATAAGAGTATTGATAAACTGGAATAGTTCAAAGAACAGTCGTGGGGTGATTAGCACACTAGAACAAATGTTCTGTAATGATAGATTCAAAGAAAGCAGAGGCAAAAATGTGACTTGATAAATATACACATTACTCGGGTGAGCACTGTTATTTGGTAAGAGAGATTTTTCTGCCTAGCAGATAAAAGGAAAACTAATGCTAAAGCAGATTAAGAAACTCAGTGTCTGAAGACAGAAATTCAGATGGTAAAGTGTGAATATATCAACTACTGCCAATGAATTAACTGTTGCAGTAGTTTACCAACAGTTGTGTAAAATGTCACTGACTATCCTGATTGACAGGTTCAAAACAAAGTTAATTCAGGGAATACCGTACAGTGGTCAGTAAGTTCTCAGAAAATTATCACATTCCTTTCTGGCTGTATAAGGTCTGAACCTATGCTAGTTTTTGGAAAGTTACTGAAATGCAAAACTTCCTTCATCAAGTAAAAGTCAGATGAGAGAGAAATTCAGCTTACTTTTAATCTGATTTCTCAGATTGAAAAAAACCTAGCCAAATTCAGTCATCTGTGTATTTCTGTTGGCATTTAAAAGCATAAGCCATGAAAAAGTGGAGATATTTCTTTCAGCAAATGCACAAAATAGAGATCTAAATGGAAACATGCTTTTATTGCAACTTCATGTGTTCCCCTACACTGGAACATTTTCATTTGTGAACATATTGTATAAATAAAATTTGTAAAGGGTGGTGAGTCTTTCCAGGACTTTATCATATAGCCTAGTGTTTAATTTGAATTGTGTATTAAAGGCTCAGAGCTTTGACCATGCAAAATCTTGAAAGCATTGGTGTTCTTTGAAAACATAATGTGCAATGTGATTGCTAATGAGCAGCCCTTGATTCTTCTTGTTACCCTTCACAATAAATCTTTAAGCTAGTATTGATACATAAAGTTGATAAACATGACGGGAATGCTTGGGAAAGCTTCCGTGAATGCTCAGGTCAAACAAAAATGTTTGAACAGTATCTTTCAATTTGTGTTTTCAGGTAACCCAAGTTTGAAACCATTATCTATGCTGAGAAAATGTGAAGCAAAGGATTCTTCACTTGAGCCAGATACTTCTACACCCATGAAAAAGAAGAAGGGATGGCCAAAAGGGAAAAGCCGAAAACCAGTCCATTGGAAGAAAAGACCTGGTCGAAAACCAGGTTTTAAACTGAACCGGGAAAAGATGCCACCATCAGTTCAGGATGAGGGAGTTGATGCAGTGGTAGCTAATTCAAAACCAGGGCGAAAGCCCAAAATTTCAGATAAGGAAGAAAGTGTTGAGCAGAAAGAAGAGCTGCCTCTTATTGAGGAAAGGAAAGAGGAAGATGTGCATATGGAAGCAGAAGAGGTAGGAGAGGGAGAAGAGGAAGATATAGCCAGCAGTGAAGTAAGAGCAGTTTCTCCTGTAGACAGCAACAGCAGTCCAGTGCCAGAAGTAAAAGAGCCCGAGATAGAAGAGGAGGTAGAGGAGAAGCCACGGGTTTTAGAAGAGCAAAGGCAATTAGAAGAAGAACAACAAGAACTAGATGAACCTGAGCACGACCATGAGGAAGAAGAGGAAGTTGCAGTAGTGACAAATCAAAATGAAGATCATGATGCTGATGACGAAGATGACGGTCATCTGGAGTCTGTGAAGAAAAAAGAATTGGAGGAACAGCCTGTTAGAGAAGGGGTGAAGGAGGAGCCTCAGGTACAAGAATGTTTTTTAGAAACAAGCATACCGAGCAGTAGAGAAGATTCAAAAGAAAAAGATGAAGCAGAGGCAGATTCGGAGGAAGATCAGGCTTCCAATGAGACATCAGTGGGCTCAGAGCACGTCCCTGGGTCTGAAGATGATCACGAAGAAGAGCAAAGTAATAAAGAAGGGTTGATTGAATTAAAGGAAGAGGAGGAGATTCCTCATAGTGAACTAGATCTTGAAACTGTTCAAGCAGTCCAGTCCTTGACACAGGAGGAAAGCAATGAGCATGATGTAGCTTACCAGGACTGTGAAGAAACTCTTGCAGCTTGTCAGACTTTGCAGAGTTACACCCAGACTGAGGAGGATCCTCAGATATCAATGGTTGAAGACTGCCAGGCCTCAGAACATAACAGTCCAATATCCTCTGTTCAGTCCCACCCCAGCCAGTCTGTACGTTCTGTCAGTAGCCCAAATGTGCCTGCTCTGGAGAGCAGTTACACCCAGATAAGTCCTGAACAAGGATCCCTGTCCGCACCCTCTATGCAGAACATGGAGACCAGCCCCATGATGGATGTGCCTTCAGTATCGGACCACTCTCAGCAGGTGGTGGATAGTGGCTTCAGTGACCTTGGCAGCATTGAGAGCACTACAGAGAATTATGAAAACCCCAGCAGCTATGACTCCACTATGGGAGGCAGTATTTGTGGAAATAACTCTTCCCAGAGCAGCTGTTCATACGGAGGACTGTCCTCTTCTAGCAGCCTCACTCAGAACAGTTGTGTTGTCACTCAGCAAATGGCAAACATTGGCAGCAGTTGCAGCATGATGCAGCAAAACACTGTCCAGCCTGCAGCAAACTGCAATATCAAGTCACCTCAGAGCTGTGTAGTAGAGAGGCCTCCAAGTAACCAGCAACCAACAACACAGCCACAACAGCAACAGCCTCAGTCACAGCAGCCGCAGCCCCCACCACCACCCCAGCAGCAACCTCCACTCTCTCAGTGTAGCATGAACAACAGCTTCACCCCAGCACCTATGATCATGGAAATACCTGAATCAGGAAGCACTGGTAACATAAGTATCTACGAGAGGATTCCAGGGGATTTCGGTGCTGGGAGCTATTCACAACCATCAGCCACATTCAGTTTAGCCAAGTTGCAGCAGCTGACAAACACCATTATGGACCCTCATGCCATGCCTTATAGCCATTCTCCTGCTGTGACTTCCTATGCAACCAGCGTTTCTCTGTCCAACACGGGACTGGCTCAGCTAGCTCCCTCGCATCCGTTAGCAGGCACACCACAAGCACAAGCCACTATGACACCCCCGCCAAACCTGGCATCCACCACCATGAACCTCACGTCACCTCTGCTTCAGTGTAATATGTCTGCTACCAATATTGGTATTCCACACACACAGAGGTTGCAGGGGCAAATGCCGGTCAAGGGGCACATTTCCATTCGCTCTAAATCAGCACCACTGCCCTCTGCAACTGCACACCAGCAGCAGCTCTACGGCCGCAGCCCACCCGCAGTTGCCATGCAGGCTGGTCCTCGTACGTTAGCTGTTCAACGGGGCATGAACATGGGAGTCAACCTAATGCCAACCACCCCTTACAATGTTAATTCCATGAATATGAACACCCTGAACGCCATGAACAGCTACAGAATGACACAGCCTATGATGAACAGCAGTTACCATAGTAACCCTGCCTACATGAACCAGACAGCACAGTATCCTATGCAGATGCAGATGGGAATGATGGGGAGCCAGGCCTATACCCAGCAGCCTATGCAGCCAAATCCTCATGGAAACATGATGTACACTGGCCCCTCCCATCACAGCTACATGAACGCTGCTGGAGTGCCCAAGCAGTCTCTCAATGGACCATACATGAGAAGATGAGCAAGATGAACTTGCATCCTAAAAACTGAAATATATATAAATAAAGGAACCTTTTATACTGACGAACCAGAGAAAATGGACCTTTTTCCAGTTAAAATATTGCTGTAGACTTAGAGGGATTTTCTTTGGTTTATTTTATTTTTTAGGAAGCCTGGTCTTTATTTTTCGGATTTTTGTTTTGTTTTGCGTTTTTGTTTTCTTCACAATCCTGAAACATTTTACAGCTAAAATCATTTACAGATGTTTTTTAGAGGGGAAAACATGCACAAAATCTTTTCATAATTTAAAAAGAGCCTTACTTTGCTGACAATGTGGACAGAATATGTGTAACAGTGAAATCATCTTTCTAAATTTTTTTTCAAATGTATGTCCTCCCTCCCCTGTGCCCCTCTGTATGCAGTTTCTAGTGCTGCAGTCATGTAAAATGTTTGACATCTCGAAGAATAACAACCCTTCCCTCTAACCCCCACCTAGCATTTCCTACTTCTAGCAGGAGGCACTTACTGGGAGACTTGGAAGGGGACACAGAGGATAAATGAAGCTCTTTATTTCTGCAAGTCAGGAAAAAATTTTAATCTTTAATTTTCCCTGACTCTCTTGCCCTCAGTACAATTTGGAGTTACATGTAAACAATAAACTATTCACATTGGTGTTTTTGTAGATGAGTTAATTGAAATTGTATGTTTCATGCTGAAAATATAATGTAATTTTAAAATGATCCCATTCACCACCCAGGCATGCATGTGCACACACATGTGCATGCATGCACACATGTTCTGTCACTCTGAACTACTGGGAGCATCTCAAGAGAGAACTGTTTGTATCTCTTACGCAGTCACGAGGAGGATAGGGTGGTTAATGGTCTCTTAGGACAAAAAAAATGGTTGCAGGCTCTTCTGGTGAACTGCAGGTCAGCCACAACTCTGAGATCCTAAACTCTGCTTTAGTATGTACTTCGAAATGCCAAGGGTCTTGGTTCTGAGCCTTTGAGTCAGGCTGAGCTCAAAAGCAGCTGTTTCCGGTGGTCTGCCTCTTAATCTCTTTATGTAGGTAATCTTGGAAGATAAAGTGTACGTTTTAAGTGACTTGACGAGTACCCTGTGGTGTCCTTGTCACTCTTCCATTCCTGGTATGGCGTAGGAAGTTGCTGAACGTGCCATGCTCTGGGGGAGTCAGTGATGTTCTCCCTGATTCTCCCACTATGTTTGAGACCCATTTTATAGGAATAGCCCCACTTTTGATCCAGTGTGGGAAAAGAAGGGAATCAGCCTGTTTTATAGGAGTGAAACAGTGCAAAACATCATAGTAGGATGCAGGCGGCAGGATCTTGCTGTTTGTTACTGCATAATCCAATTTACATTCTCTTTGGCTACATTGCTGGCATGTCACCCAATACAAAAAGGGACACCCTTTAATGTAAAGGTTTTTTTATTGTATATGAAGTAGAAATACAGACACATTAATAAGACTAATTTCTTTTGTTTTTAAACCAAAAGAGTCTAAAAGAAGGTTGGGGTTTCTTCAGATGCACTAAAATGGACTTTCCTCCAATACCTGCTAACCATAAAAGGCAGAATTCAAAGGACTTCCACTTTTTATTTCTGTTTAGTTTTGAGCATGTACAAGGCTGTGTAGGACCCCATTTCTCTGTATATACTATTCCAGTTCCAAATAACCCATGTAGAAAGCGCACTGTGCTGCCCTCTCCTTCCTAGATCTTCAGCTGTGTCACTGCTTCCTGGTTGCTGGGGGGGTGGGGGGGTGGGGGGGGTCCAAGACAGGAGGAGAAGCTGTTGAAATGAGGGCCGTGAATTTAGTTTGTTTGCCGTTACGTTTGGTTTGGTTTTGTATGGTTTTTTTATCAATTGGGCAGCTCCCTTTTCCACAAGCCTTTGTGATTGTAGAACTATTGTAGAAAAAAATGTTCTTTTCTATATATAAAAAGAAATTATCCAACGCAGTAATATTGGTACCTACCATTTTTTCACTTCTGTTTAAAAAAAAAATATGTATTTTTAGCAAGATAACTTGGGTAATCTTCTAAAAGAAATTAAAAAAAATCTCACTGTTAGTGACTTTGATGCCTTTTAAAAATAAGAGCTTTTTCATTTCATTCCATCTTTAAAATTTTTTATCTTTGTTGTAGAATATTAAAAACTATTTTAAGAAAGATAAAAATTCTCTTTAAAGAGATCTCTAGAGTGTGTGAATAGGAGCTCCAGATGCCTCTAAAAGCCGCATGTACAAATGAAGCTGAGTCTATTCCTGTCTGTTTATATTTGCTTTTCCTGTTTTGTAACCTCTTTGTACTTTGTTCATGGTGACTTGTAAGCTAAGGGGAAGGGGTGCCTAGATGCCTTTGTAATTCTCCATGTCATACGCTCCTGGCTGGATGGTCTCCCTTCCTCTCCTTGTATGTAATATCACTTTTTTTTCCCCTTTCTAGCAAGTACTTTCAAAAGAACTCTGTACATTTTAACATAAAAAATAAATTATGTTGAGCCATTTTGGATGTCAGTTGTGCACGTGGATTTTTTTCCTTCCATTTGGGCGGTGAACTCTGTCTCTGATCCTCGGTCCTGGGAATATGATTCCCTCTTGGCCTTTTGATCTGGAAGAGAAGTGGTACTTGGAATTTACTTGCAATATCTCCAACCATGTTAATTTTTATCTACAGCTTCTAATCAGAGAAAGATTAAAAATAAGAAGAAAAAACAAAGAACTTGAAAGCTTCTCCAGAAATCATCCCCTTTAAATTCCTCTCTGCGAGGGCTGCCCAAAGCTTAAGCAAAGCGTTGGCTGGTTTTTGTGAGCTTCTGTTTGTACAATTGCTTGAGACTTTTGACTTGTGCAATTGAAAAATAACCATGTGTTTTTGAAGCTTCCCCCCCACTTCAGTTGCTCTCTCAGCTTTATAATTAGCACTTTGGATAGAACTAGAAATTTTACCCAGCAGAGCTTCCCCTGCAGCCTCAAGGCAGAGTTGGATCAGTCGGGAGCTTTGTGGTGCGCAGAGCTCTCTGCAAGCTCACACCGTTCAAAACGCCAGATGGAAGCAAAGTCCCAGGGAGTGC
Organism: Sula dactylatra; assembly: GCA_013389905.1. Taxonomy (NCBI): domain Eukaryota; kingdom Metazoa; phylum Chordata; class Aves; order Suliformes; family Sulidae; genus Sula; species Sula dactylatra. The sequence goes on along the minus strand of WEKW01011472.1, from coordinate 398,053 downwards.
GCGATCACTGCCAGGGCTTCCCCGTGACAGACGTCGTAGCAGTAACCAGAAGCTCAGCCTCCTTTGGCAGTTCGAGGGCAGGCTGCCCATTGCTTCTGGTGCCCAAGGCTCCCGAGGGCTCCGGCCCCGCTGCAGCCTGGCAGGGGCTCCAGGGAGTGGGAGGTGGGGAGGCGTGGGGAGAGGCAACAGGAGTCTTCCAAAGGCTTTTCCACAGATGCGTTGTCAAAAGTATGTCTTCGAGTAAGCCAACTGAGTTTGTGCGTCATGGTAAATAAAGGAAAAGGACCTTGAGAACTAGTAAAATTAAGTTTGATGCACTTTTCGTATCTCCAGTCCTCACCAAGATCGAACGTAAGTTTGCATAAGGTGAGGATGATGCTGCATCTTCATTTAAGCTGATATATTTTTCCTTGGACTCGTTATAGTTGTTTTACTGAGACACCTGAATTTTCAGACCAAACGCATAAAGACACAGAAGTTGATAGTACAGGGGTGCTTCTGGGTGATTCGTTCATTTATTCTCACAACAGTTTTTAGGTTATTCATGCATGAAGGAGAGAGAGACTGGGTGACCTGTGATTAAGGTTTTCACTATTTTAATCACTTGTGAATTACAGTGAGTACATCAGCAGTGCTACAGGTAAGAGGAATCAGGATCTCAGCAGATACGCATCCTGTGTGTTTGCAAGTATGCGTATTACTTTCCCACAGTCAGTGCTGGAGTTAAGACTGAATTAACCATTCTGTGCCTGAAAGCTGTGTTCAATTGCTCATGGCTTACTTTCAGGTTTTTTAAGTTTGATCATTAAAGGAAGCTTTGGCACTGTTCAGTAGCAAAGTTATGAGGTGGTGGGTGCCACCCCAGTGTGCTCTGTTTATTCCATACTTAAGCAATTATGGTTTGGGGGTCTTTTGGCTTTTGGTTGTTATTTTCTGTATACACTGAATTTAGCAGATTTGATTTGACCATTAAAATGTGCTCAGCTTGAATTGTTATCTAACAATGATACTGTTGGAGTCAGCTTTTATTTATTACTAATTTTCAGAAACTTCTCTCATTTTTATGGTTTTTAAAAGTAAAACACCAATTAAGAGCAGTTGCATCTCCTCCAGTAATTTAAGAAAACAGCTTTGACTTCCGGAATTAACGTGCCGAGTGATTAGACTAGACTATAGTTCTGCTGCTTTAGATAACTCTGGAATTTGAAATGGTCATGGCAAATCACTTCCATGAAATAACAGCATACAGTTATGTTCTAGTAAAATGTTTGTATCCTGAACTGACAAGTAGGGCAATTCAAAGTCTTTATCTGATGCCCTGGCTCCAAATTATGGTTACACATGCTGATGTGAAATGCTTTTCAAACAATTGAGATCTTTGCAGTGCTTAACCACAAGCTGTTAAGCTAAGGGTGAGCAGGGCCAATGCTAATAATAATTAAAATTAAAATACTTGTGCATTTCTCAGTTCTTAAGGTAGTTGAAACTATTTTAAAAAGAAAAAGCAAATGTCTAGATAGGAACATAACGATTTGTAACAACTTTCTAGCTTTATGGGCCAAGGAACAAAACTGTTTATGGAAATCTATAAACAAGATCATGGAAACATGATTCCAGAGTTAATGAGCTGATAAACAGTAGATGCTACTTAAGAAATGTTTATAAAAGGTATTATTTGATCAAATAGGTTGTACTGTTAATAGCCACTACTTGTTTAAAAAAAAAATAAAACTGCACCAAAAAAACCCAACTGTTTGTGTGGGTTAACTTGATGATAACCACGTATAGGAGCCATGAACAAGGTGCCCTCTTTTTTAGAATCTTATCGTACAAATTATCAAATCCTACCACTAGAGAATGACTAAATAAGGGAGGGGTGTTTTGTTGGGTTGGTTTTTTTTTTTGAAAGAGAGTTGCCAAGCTAGAACAGGGTTGAAATCAGTCTGACTTGAAGTGCAAGAACCTTTAGTACCTTATAGCATGGTGTGAACAGCTGCTGCTGCAGGTTCTGCATTGCCACAGCCAGATATCATACTGTGGACATGGTGAGAGTTGTCCATTCAGCACTGTCAGGTTTGCTATAAATTAGTTGATATGTGGACCAAAATGTCTGCTACTGACTCTCAATATGCAGGAAAGAGTTTGAATGCAAGCCACAACAACATAAAAACTCCTGCCTGGGAATCTAGTGTTGTGGTTTTGAAAGAGGCTAACTGAAAGGAGAATGATATTAAAGGGGTCTGACAGTTCTGAAAGCTCATCAGTGAGATAATTAAGAAAATGCTAAAAAGAACAGAACCATCTTAATTAGGTTCCCAACTCAGGGAGAGAGCTCCTTGCTGAGATGCTATCTCTGCAGTAATAGAGGAATGCAGATAGACTGAGGCAGACCAAGTTTACAGCAGGTAAGATGGGGCCTGGAGCATCTTTTATCTTCACAGCTTGTCAGCCAGAATAATTTACCTAAAAATAGCTGCTTGAAGTTGAGCTTTGAATGTAAAATCCTTTTGCCCCTAACACAGAGAATCTCAGCAACTTCACCAAACATTGATCTTCACCTAGAGCAGGGCAGGACTCCAGCTACATGTTTAATATCTTGAAAGAGCTGCAGTACCTTGCAGACAGAGTCAGGTATTTGTTTCTGTGCTTCCTTCCTTATAGGGGGTTCTATTTCAGAGGACAGCTCTGTATGTGGAATTGGCACATAATGACCTTGTTCATTTTGTGTGATTATTTTCCTAAGGGTTCCCTTGTCAGTACCTATTTGTTCTCCCTTGCCAAATACTATACCCTGTGAACTCTTTGGAACAGTGACTCTGTTCGTCATTTGTGTCACATGGTAGAATCTGAGACTTGATTCAGGTACCAGAGAGTTATCACGCTACAAATAATCTGTTTTCAAGGAAAACGTGATAAATATGGTGCTCTGTGCTAAATAATTAAATAAGGTTCTGGAAAAGTTTCTTTTCTACTAACACGTTGGCTAGTATATGCACATGGTACCTTTCAGCTGAAGGAGGCAGTCTGCTTACTGAAATTCTGTCATCCTCTGTTTCCCCATTTTACCCAATAGGAACAAGCAGCAACAAGATATGGCACATCTACTGTTCCAGATATTTCCCCAACATCATCTCCAAAGGAAAGAAAAATCACTGTCGGACAAAAAAATGATGTGGTGAGTTAAGTGAAATTACTACTAAGTCCATTTCCCACTTGTCCTGTCCTGAGTCCTTGCTGAAAGAGCACAAATGGTGAAGAAGATGAGCTTCTCTTCATGTACAGCAGATCTCTAGGGTTCCTTTCTACCAACCATACACGTACAGCACATATAAAATCTTGATATCAATCGTAGGCCAAATGCTTCATAACTTAGAACACCATGAGCATAAGCCCCTGCACAGGACAATCTTATGTGTATGGCAGAGATACCCAATTCCAGTTAACTCAGACTTTTAAATCATGCTGTCGGAATTCAAGACAGATGTTTCAAAAACAATCACCACTGACTCCAAAGACCATTTAGCAGGCATGTCACTCCCCCTCAAGTTAGAGAGCTAAATATGGCTTCAAATGCTAGCAGCTAGGGTTGTACCACGACAACAGCTCTGGACCTAGAGTTCAATAGGGATGAAAACCTCCCTGGTTTCTTGAGGGGAAAGGGAAAAGGGTGTCACATAGGAAGAACTGAGTTGTTACTAGACAGCAGATTTCCTGAACCAGGGCTTCAGTCAACTCTGCTGGGAGGAGCTATTCTCCAGAGCAGTAGGTTCAAGTTGCTTTGTGTTCCCTTCTGATAAAAATCTTCTGCAGTCTGAAGTAGGCAAGACTGCAGTTGCTTTAGGAGTGTCCTTGTCCTCCTTTGGTTTTTGTCAGTGAGCATGCTCTTGAGACCAAAGCAAATTGCAGAATTTGGTCCTCAAAAAGTGATCAGAACTGCCTGGGCATATACAGTAAGGGGTCAGCAGGTGATGGTTGAAAGACTGGGGACAAAGGAAAACACTGAAGAAACAGTGGTTTTAGAGGTCATCGCAGACACCCTTGATCACCTCTCTATCTATCCAGCTGTGAGACAGGCACTTTAATCTGCTAGGAAACATGACCACTGTCCTCAAGAACCTTCATCACAAATACTGCGCAGGGCTCAGAGAATCCAAGCAGCAAACGTTGGTGCAGGAGGAAGGTAGAAAGAGAATTTTGATGTTATGGAGTAGTACTATCTGGAGACTTTGACAGTGTATGTACAGCTGCGGAACACTGTGCTATAGTCCGGGTCTGAAGAGTACAATATTACTCTGGATATGGTGGTGAGGAAAATGAGTTTGAACAGGGAAATATTTTTGGCCTTGGAAAACATAGGCATCCCTCTCAGCTGCACTGGTAAAAGCAATTCATCTGCTCAAGTGCATCCTCCTTTTCTGGGGATGGCAGATGATGCTTTTGGTGCCCTTCAGGGTGTACCTCAAGGGCAGTAGGTCAATAATCCCTCTGATTTACAGATGGAGTCTAAACCTGGGGCTGTCTGGAGTCTTGCTAGATACTTCCCTGCTCGGCTTTGTGGGCAGGCAGGGACTAGGGGTATTTTGCAATTCATGTGTCCAGTGGATTTCCAGTCACGATCAGCCATGCAGTAATGCATAGGGCAACAGGTCGGGTGTTTCAGGATAAATGCTATGGCCAGGAACAGTCTTTTGAAAAGTTCTCTGCATCTCACCTTGCCTTTAGCATCTCTTTGCAGCATTCTAATCAAGCTGTGCTTTAAGGGCCTCCAGAGAAGGAAACTGGGCCCAAACCACCATGTTCAATAGTCTGTGATGGACCTATTCTTCCCAAATTTATCTAACTCATGTATATGGCTTGGTGTTCACAGCATCCCATAGCAGTGAATTCCATAGTTCATTTTTACATCAAATAGAAAGGATGTGGATTTTTTTTTTTTTTTGTTATTTTAAATATGCTGCTTCTGATTCTTCTTTTGTGTGAAATATTGAATATTTTTTTTGTGTGTTATATGTACCAATCACAGTTTTCTACGCTCCTTTATCACCTTTTTTCCAGTCTGGAGATTCTGTGCTGGTGTGTGCTGTCCCTTCGTGTATCACAGAATTGCAGAATGAGTGAGGTTGGAAAGGACCTCTGGAAATCATCTGGTCCGACCCCCCGCTCAAGCAGGGTCACCTAAAGCAAAGTGCAGACAATTCTAGTACAACTCTGGTGCTTGGCGCAGCTGCCTGCCAGTACTTGAGAGGTTCCTTCCAGCCTTGCTATAAGCATTTCATGTCTCTTCATAGAATCATTAGCATCTTTTCCGTATTTTTATTTGAATGCGTGCTTTATTCTGTATTAAACAGAATGGCAGCTGAGCATCCAAAGAAAGGTGTCTGGAGGCATTATCAGATGTAAGCCTGCAGGCAAAGGTGCAGAACATTAGGATAGCTACGCCTAAGCATATCCAGGCCCCAAGAACGGCCACTCAACTAGTTATTAGAGTCTGCACTTACAGAATAGCCTGCCCACAGTGTGAGGCCTTCTTTGGTATCTCTGAGTTCTCCTGAGCCCTATTAAGTTCTGAGCTGTGACGTTAGCTTGTAATAGTATGTCCCAGGCCTGTTTGGTTAATAACTTCTTTCTTAGATGGCTTTTAGAATTCTGCATTCTGAGTTCATTAAATGTCCTTATTCTTTACTGCTGCTGCTTTTTTTGAGCAAAGCATCCCTTTGTTTGGTGCATCTGGCAACACTGCCTAAAGCTGCCTGGAAGAGGAAAAGAGAAATAGACAACTGAGGTCTCACACATTCTCCTTCACATGTTTCTCTCACTGCGTGGAAAAAGAAAGAACACAGTGCCTGATGCACAAGCCAGCAAATGGGTTAGCAGGTGAAAGCAGCAGTGACAAAATGAAAAGCTTTCCAAGAGACTCCTAGGCTCAACAGACTGATTGAGGTGAGGGTTCTTAGCTCTTCTGCTGCACAGTCCTTTCTTGGTCACTAGAAGAGTCGTGCCCTAGTCAGCATCTCCTCCGTCCTGTTTCCTTAAATGGACAGTGTTGCTAGCAGGTGTGGGAGCCGGCCTGGCCTTTCCCTCACGTACTGCCCAGAGCTGGTGGCAGTGGCTGCCCTGCTCCTCATTCCCAGAGCAAACTTAGGAATTTTCCTTTTCAGCAGCTGAGAGGCATCTCCTCAGAGCTACGCAGTGTCCTCTGCAGCTTGGGCACGCACAGGCTGACTTGCCTCAGCATGTCATTCATCAGTCCCAGGTTATTTGCCAGTCAGGGAAAAACTTAGGACAAGCACTACAGAAAGAAATCTTGAGTTTCACTGTTCTGACACCAGCAGCTTGAGCCGTTAGTCCTGCTGAGTCTCCAGAGTCCACTCCTCTCCTAGACCAAGCACGAGACCCTCGGTTCATACTGCTAGCCCAATGACAATGTGCTGTTGACTCATGACCATTAGAGTTAGGGCTTGCACTGCTGTGCAGACTGCACGCTAGGACGCTTGCTCTTATGCCCTGGGGGTCGGGCCTCATGCCACAGCTGGTGTGTGCTATAACTGTGCATGCTGCCCGCCAGCCTCAGGCTGTAGGCTGATTCACTGCTGGTGCTAGTGCCTGGGTTGATGCTGTAGCTGCTGAGCATCCCCTGATGTCTGTCCTACTACTGCACAAATACCACGTTTCTGCTATGTTAAGTTGTGGTCAGTGCTTGTCCCAGTTTAGTGCCAGGGCTCTCAGTGATATCTGTAACTAGCTCTCAGCTGAAACAAGCTAAAGTGACTTTCTGCTCCTGTACCGGCAGTGACGCACCGTGGGATTGCTCTGTAGTCATTGTAACCCTCCAGACTGCTGCCTTGATCTCACGGGGACCAGTACTGTAAAGCGTAGGCTGGAGGCTGTAGTTCAACCAAGCGGATACCGGGCTAGGACCATTGGTCTCCCTGCAGTCTCGTGGGTGACCATCTGGCAGCTCCGTGACTGCAGGGGCAGGCTGTGCTTGGGCATCCTGGGCCTGCTGTGTAAACAGGGCTCGAGCGAGGGAGAATTCAGGTAACTGGTGCGGCTCTGTGCCTTTCCCTGCAGCAGGGCCCGCATAGGCTGCAGTGGCTGCAGCAATCTTGTGCTCATGCTTTCTCGTGTTTTAAACCGTTCATGGAAGGCAGGCACGGTTGTTGCAGAGACAGTGTCAAGTCTGATCTCTGAGTGCCCTTCCGAAGAGCTGAATCAATACAGGATTAACTTCCATTTTTCTTCTACAGAAGCCTCTTGAATCGTTCCGTGCACCATCTTTCTCCTGTAGCCATTGCTAGCTGCTGTCATATCCAGACATTTCTTAGTGTTGTTCTACCATCTTCTGACACCAGCAAGTTGCATGGGTAATTTTTGCAGTAGGCCAGAGCTGTGCAGGTCACAGAAGATCTCTACCTCAGGCTGTGCCTGCTCCACAAGCTCTGATGGTGGTTGTCACTGGTAAAGACCACATCTAGTCCTCACTGGTAAAGACCAGTCTAAAGATTGTGCTTGTTGGTCCTTGAGCTGTCTGACTTTTGCCTGAAGTATAGAATAAAGCCAGCATGCAGGGGAACTGAAGGAAGGCAAACAGTGTTTCTGAGCCCGAGTGGAAGGAAAGGGGGAGAGAGCATGTGTGCCCTTTCCCTTTTTGCCTGGGATCATGTGTGGCAGGCTCATTCACCAGCTTTGGAGAATTCCCCAGGTCCTTATAAGGATTCTCTTTAAGATACAAGAATAATTCGGCGCTAAGAAGGTTTTGGGATGGGTGGTTGACTCTTCACCCTGTGGGTTCTGTCCAACCCATGCATTTCAGCTTTCCTCTGCAATTGTTAAGGGTTTGAAGCCATTTTTGAAGAACTTATACTCTTCTGATTTCAAAATCAAGGGCTTTTGGGAAATGTATGAAAAAATACATTACATGTAACTTCTGGTAAACCTAGGAGAGATAGCAAGGTCCCAGTGCCTTGCCTGCCCTCTCTGACCCCATCCCTCTTTCCTGACTGCAGCTTTATGCAGTCAGTGGCAAACATGGGGCAGCCACAAAGACTGCTGCAGGAAAACAGCAGGTAGGATGTAAGGGGAGCCGCACTGAATTGGCTTTGTAACTACCTGGCTGACTATGATGGAGGAGTTCAGCCTGTGGGCTGTAATATGTTGAGACAGAATCCTGAACTCAGAATTGAGGAGCTCATGAAAACATTCCTGTTCCTTCTCTGAGACCGGATCTCCTTCCTCCTGTGTGCACACTGAGGGGGAAGCAAGTTTTCAGACAGTTTCGGGAAGGTGCTTTTCTGTTTTGTCCCCTGGACCAGCAAAAGCGTGACTCTACTCACTCCGGTGTCTTTTTCCCCATATCCCTGTTCTCCCTTGATGGTTAGTGCTCTTGTCCTGTGCTCATTCTGTTCCGGCTTATAAGGAGTTAAGAGGTGGGATCTGTTTGTAGGAGGCATTGTCCTACAGGCACGCAGGCAAAACCGAGTGTACCACCACCGCCTGATGCCATTTAGCTGTGTCTATAGCAGATGCTTTGTGGACATCAGGAAAAAAAGGGATGCCTATACCAAGGTCTGGAGTGTAGCACAGCTATCCCTTGCGTGCAAGTGTGCAGACCGTGCCACATGGCGGGGCTGGGTTTCTGAAGTCTGACCCAGCTTAAGTCTTGAATCCTGGAAGGCAGGACTCAGGTTAGGGATGAGACGTAAAGCCACAGCAGTGCCTCACTACAGCCTTGCTAGCCATGCTCGGAGCTCAGCGTGCCCCACAGCACTGAAAGGCTGGTGCCCAAACACTAGTGAGTACATGGGGTGGGAACCGATGCTGTTGTATAAAGCAGAACTTGGCTTCGTTCCCGAGTTCCCTGTTTTGAAAAATTAGGAAATTCCACAGAAAGAATTCTGAACTAGCAGAGAGCTGGTTTAGGATGCAAAGTCAAACGTACAGAAGTGAGGAGCTCTCAGCATATTATGGTTAGTCGTGATGACTGTTTTGCCTCCTGTGTGCCTATTGTTGACCACAGGCCATTTTTTTTTTGTTTGTTCTTGGCCTCTGCGTCGCTCGGCTTGCAAAGTGCTCATGTGGAAGAGGTGCAATTAGTGCAGCTGTGCTCCTGGCACCTCCTATCTGTGGAGCCTTTCACTCTGCAGCTTCTCTTTAAATTTGTAAATTTTTTTTTGCATGGGCGTTCATACGATGTTGCTATATAAAGAAGTGCAGCTGTATCTAGACTTGAGTGAATTATTTATCCATGTGGGTACAGTACACAGAGCTAAAGCTGTCCTTGGAAAAGCCTTGTAAAATTTGATGATTTCCTATTCTTCATATTTTTTAAGACCTTCTCTATATTCTCAGTCATCATATTCTTTAAAAACTATGTGATACACCAATCTTTTTCCTGTTTTTATCACCTTCCTTGGTCTGGGGGTCAAACAACAGAATTGGAGGAACTTCAAAAGGAAAAGAAATGCAGGAAAACTTACTCATACAGAGAAGTGACCTGTAGTGTCTGTACAGTTAAGTCTGCATCTCAGCTTCTTGCCAGCCTAAAAAGCCTGTAAGCAACTGTCAAATAGTTGCTGAGAAATGGACATTAATCCTTGCTTTGCCACCTTTTGACACAAAAGGGACCCCTTCTATCCAGAATTGGGGGTACCACGCCAGAAAAGTGCGGGGGGGGGGGGGGGCTTCCACCTGGACAGATAATTTTCCTAGTGCTTTGCCCATGGGTTTGCACATAGGGGACAGTTTTTCTGAGGGACAGAAACTGATCTGATAAAGGCAGGGCTGCTCAGAAGCGCCTGAATAGTAAAGCACACTTCGCTGCAGGTCATGTTATGGTCACCAGCACAGAGTCCACCCCAGTTTTATCTTGGCCCCCTCACACACTGGTGCCGCGTGCAGGAACCAGTTACGCCTCCAGGCCTGACCCTGGGCTTCCAACATGGAGTTGTTTGTGCTTTTGGAAGGCAACTGCGGGTGAAATTTATGGATGCCTGTGGAGAAGGGGTGGCTGACTCTCCAGGAGCCTTGACTGGGGATCCTCAGAGAGGACTTGAGCTCTGGTGATGCCTGGATGGGCAGGAGCTGGTGGCTCTGGTTTACTTTTCTGGTGCTGTGTAGTCAAAGAGCAGACTGAGCCTTGGTTTCTGTCTCCCATTCACAGCCAAGATCCCTCCCCTCCCTTTGCTGCTCTCTCAGTGGAGAGACGCGAGGAGGAAAGGATGCTGCTAAGCTGCACTTTGCTCCAATACTTGGCACATCCTTTGCAGTATCGGCTGTTTTCTGAGCAGAGATGCTGCCTGCCTCCTAACCGGTGCAGTGATTCCCTACTGCTCCCCTCGAAAGAAGCTGGAATCATAACCCGGAGAGTGAGCAAGTGATGCGGCTGCTGCACAGAGAGTGACTGAGAGGAAGAAAATTGGAGAGACTGGAATATGTGCCTGCCTCAGCAGCATTGCAGTGGTAAAGCCCCTGACTGACTACATGCAGGTTACTGTTCTTTATGCATTGCTACAGAGAACCCAGAAGTCAGGATGAAATGCATCGGCCTCCTTTTTCAGGGCTTCTCTATTGTCATCACGCATTAATTGCTGAGAGTTATTTTCCTTCCTGTGGCTGACTGCCTGCATCTCTTCTCGTACTGCAGGAGAGACAGTGAGGGAGAGAGCACAGCACCAGCCCGGTGTCCTGTCCCACAAGGAGGATTCTGCATGATGTGCCAGTGCAGTCAGGAGCTTCTGCAATGGTGCACAGAACCACTGGAACAGCTGGATTTAGGATTATTAATGCTTTATAAAGGTGTCCCAGGCTCCATCTAGCAATTAGCTGGAGATATCGGCTGCCCTTTGGGGCTTGCTGACTGCTTTCTATTTTCCTCTCATTACTGGTTTCACGCTCATCTGGGTCGACAGAATTCTGAGCTAGGGGAAGGGACTTCCTTGGCCAGGAATTGGAGGGTGCTGTGTGGAAAGTGCAGGTGTGAGCTCTGGAGGGAACTGCAGTCTGACCGGCCATGGCTCAAGCAGCTAAGCAGCTGAAGAAAATCAAAGATATTGAGGCTCAGGCTCTGCAGGAGCAGAAGGAGAAGGAAGAATCCAATCGCAAGCGCAGGAACCGCTCTCGGGACCGGAAGAAAAAGGTCAGTGGCACTGGGGAAAGCAGCCCTATATCCAGATGCCTGTGCTTGTGGCAGTCAGTGCTGTTTGCGTTGGAGGGGTCGGGGGGCAGGGGGGAGATGACAGAGGGGCAGTCTGGTCCCTGTACAAATGTCTGTGCAGTCAGCACAAGAAACAGTCTGCCAAACAGAGGACAACTTTTGGGGCCAGGAATCTGCTGTTTGCCCTGACAGCTTGGGGGGGCATTACAAAAAAGCCTGGTGAAGCGAGAAAGGAAGTGAGGGGTTTGTCAAGGCAGCTGAAGACGCTTACTCAGCCCAGTAACAGATTTGATCTCTAAGATAAAATTGCTGGCTTCTAGCTTCATGCAGTTTCCCAGAGTCACTCTGTGTCTGCAGAGCAAAGGGGCAAGAGACCCCCACCCCTTTCTCTAGTGAAGGAGCAGTTTTGATGTCCACTCCATGCCCTGCTTGATCTCTGCCTGAACACTGGAACAAGGGTACAGCGGGAGCAGACCACTAACAGAGAAAGCAGTTTTGTGCAAGTGACTGTGAGCTCTGCTGCTGCTTAGGGCAGGCTATATCTGTGAGTGGGACACAGGTCATCCCAGCTAAGGCGTGTTACTTGCTGGTAGCAGGTGAGCGGGGCGTCAGGAGCAAGAAGAGTTGTCTTTGCCCTCTGCTGACACCAACGTGCTGGAGCCTTGGGTCCGCCAGCTGTTCCAAGCTGTAGCTCCTCTCTGGAAAGTCACTGCCAGTTTTTTCTTGCCATCAGCTTCCAGCAGGAGCAGGCATGTTGCTAAGATAGCTTTGCTGCCCCTTGAAGACCTCTTGAACTGAATGTTCTTCTCACAGCAGAACCCGAGGGTGTACGTGCTATGCACCAATGCAGAGAGGCAGCGAGAAGAGAGGTGAAACCAAGGGTAATCAAGGATATATGTGAGAGGAGGTTGCAATACAGGGATGTCTTAGGCGGGCTTCTCCTCTGCCTTTAGCAAAAGACTTGGAGAATTCCATGTGCCCCTCCTGAGCAAAAACCTCACAGCAGAGCTCTAGTGCTTGGAGCATCTCAATAGCTGTGCCCTGAGAGTCCTGAGAAGAGTCTTGCTGAGATGCTGGGGACAGGCACTGCTAACCAGCCATCAGACTTTTATTCTTCCTGCCACACTGCTGGACAAGTGCTGGTTCAGGCTGTCTGGGCTAGTCCTGGACACTGGAATTCCTAGATTTCATTCATCCCTGTTTCTGGGAAGGCTCGCTCTGTGAGTCTTTGACAAAACTGTCCTCTTCCCTTCTGCCTCCCCTCCCAGAAGCACAGTGCACATGGTCTTGGTGATGGTTTGGGAGATCCAAAGATACCTGCAAAGTGCCTGGACTTCCTCATGTGGAAGGTACTAGAGAGGGCACCTTCTTGCCAGCTCCTTGTGAGAGACCTGAGCTGCACTCGCTGCCAAGACACGCTGTGACACAAGCGCGGGAGCTGGAGAAGCACCGCTTCTCCAACACACTCAAAGGGCTCTGTTTCGCTGGGATGAGATAGACCTCGCAGCAATAAACAAGCCTGTTGTACTATACTATTTGGGATTGCTACAGCACGGGGGCACTGAGCAAGGTCTCCCTGCGGAAATCAGCAGGGCTGTGGTGCACTGAGGAGGAGTTGATCTTCAGCTATCCCTTCCTGAGCGGTGAACCCAGGGAACACGCTGGCAAGGGAGGCCTGCCTGCCTCCCAGCTCGGTGACTATGCTCAGGGTGGGCAGAGCCCCTGCTCACCCTCCTCCTCCTCTTGGGACCAAAGCTGCGTGTAAGGATGTTTGCTTTTCTGACCAGGGCAGCCCAGGAGGGGTCTGTGTCTGCAGAGAGCAGCTAATTAGGGGGAGATCAGTTGACCCATTCAGGACAGATGTGAAGTCTGCAAACAGCAGCTGGGAACTTGAGTGGGGGGTCTTTCAGCTGCCACGCTGTCATGTTGAACGCTGCCTTCTTCAGTGATAACTGCTTACTGCGGGCAGGCCCAAGGCTTTTCCCTGCAGGGCCTCTTCTACTCGAGGCTGGCGGAGCAGCTTGTCTCTTACATTGCCAGAGGGCTGTAAAGGCGTTCTGGTGTGAAGAACCACCAGACCAGGAGATTCTGCAATTGGGCTGGCTCTCTCTTCTCATCCCCCGTCCCCAGCACCTGAGGGTCTCCAGCGGTAGCGGTTTATTGTACAAGTCTCCTTGGGGCCAAGCTGAGGGCTACCAGAATGCGTTGGAGCTTCTCATTCTGTTTTGCTGCAGCGGTTGTGGGGGTTTAGTCAGTGTTAGCCTGGGTGTCTGTTAGTGCCATGTGAGTCTGTGTGGGACTCGTCATGTCTGTGCAAAAGGCCTCTCTTGCACAAGGCGCCGGCACTGGCCACTGGAATGGACTGAAACTGCTGTTGTGTCACTGGGTCCTTCCGCTCCCCCACCTGCGCCTGCCTGCCGCCTCCTGCTTCATATACAGATACAGGCTCTTTTGGGCAGAGGCTGTTTATGTGCTCTGTATTTGTACAGTGCAGCATCTCAGTGTCTTGATTTATGACTGAGCCCACCATGCACCCCTGCAATGCAAATTATTAGTAGAGGGGTAACCTATGATCCACGGAAGTGCTAGCATGACACGAAGCAGTGGAGATGGCCAGAGGAAGGAGATGACAGCCCCAGAACAGGTTTCTTCTCATCCCATGCAAGCTGATATTGCGTCTTGGGGCATGGGAGCTTTGTATCCTTTAGCATTTCCAGCCATTTTTATGTGTTTGTGTGTGTGTCCCACGAACCGCACAGTTGAATCCTGCAAGAACCTTGTGTCCTGTGACACCTGGAGGCAGTGAGTTCCGTTACTTAATGCTGTGCTGCCCAAAACCCTTCTCCTTGGACCATGATTATATTTGTTGCTTTTTAGTTTCCATGGCAATGTCTTGGCTTTTGTATTAAGTGCAAGTAAGGAGAACCTGATTGACCTTGTACTGTCCATTTTCGTGTTGTGTGCCTCATTTGCCTCTCGGCACAGGGACAGTCCAGGTGTATAACCTTGTCGCTCCTCCAGCATTCCCTGCCCCCAACCTTAGCAACTCAGATGATGAGAGTTGATGTTTCATTAGACAGGGGTTGCATCAATGATTTAAGGACTGGTATCTTGCCACTCACCCTTGATCTCTGTGCAGCCTAACCACACTTGTGTTTTGGGCCGAGCTGTCCATTAAACAGCCGGACACGTCCTGAAGAGTGCTCCTGCTCTGTGGGCTCTGCAGCATAGCTGGAGGTCGCCTCAGTCTGAGGATGTCCCCAGGGAGCAAGCTTTCCATAGTCCCACCCGTTCCCACATTTAGTGCAAGTGCTGAATTTGAGGAATTATGAGGTCTAGCGTAAGCTGTTGGTGGCTTTTCAGGGTGCCCTGCAGACAGGCAGGTGTGACAGAGAGCAGCCTGTGAGCAAAGGAGAGTGTGAATTGAATAACAGTTGTTCACTGCCATTAGAGAATTTGCCAAACATCATCTGGGTTGGCTTCTTGCTATTCCTGCCGCAGTACCCTAGCTTCAAATCTCTGTGCATTTCGCTTAGACGGCCAGTTCACAGGGGACCAGAGCCACTCAGTTACAGCTGCTGGGCCGCATGTGGAGTCTCTGATGTGGCCAGCTGCACTGACAGGCGAGTAGCGATGGACAGTAGAAATATCTGTGCTTTGGATGCAGCTATCTGTCTTTTGTTTTTGCGGTTCTGGGAGTTAGTGATGGTCAAGAATGCTTCCTTCCTTTCACTGCAGGTGTGCTGTGGTCAGGCTACCTCGAGAGGCAGAAAGTCCTCACTTGGAAGTCACACAGAGCACTTAAAAGATACAGTCCTGCCTTCTGCAGGGTTAGCGGGGAGCAGCAGAACACGTTGTGAGAATGTGATGTTTTGACACAATTTGTGAGGGAGGTCTGTCATTTGTTATGTGAACACACTGTTACTGAGTCCTCTTTGAGTTGCATGTGGCTTGTTGTTGTGGTTATATCTTAAAGGTAGAAAATGGACCAAAACCCTTTCCAGGAATTCTGGAAACATTAGCAGAGCTCACCAAATGGGTTGTTAGAAAGGGCCCAAAACGGCTAACCTCCAAACTGGGGCCGAGAGTACTTGGCTCGCCCTTTGTTTCAAACATGCATCTACGAGCAACTTGCAGCTGTACCAAGTGCCCCCAAAATAGATTGCTAGTACCTGCAGTGCCTTGCAACCTGACAAGCTTTGACTGAGACTAATGAATTAAAAAAGGTTAATACTTTTATGAAAATCATTCTTCCTATTGAAATATACTTATTCTGGTACCAAATTCTGCCAAATATCCAGCCAAGCATGAAGAGGGGCAGAGACCTTCATCTGAGGAGTACGAAGAGGCAGATGCCAGCTGTGTTCCTCAGTTGGCGAGTGGGCATGTGGGATTCATGGAGCAGGAAGCTGGAACCTCTAAAACATCTACGACAAGAGTGCTACGCAGCAAATAAGACCAACAGCATTTCAGTAACAGCAGCAATGCTAATAATGGCTAAAGAACTCCCCAAGTGCACATGTGAGAGCATGTGCAGTCTGCGTCGAGCATAACTGTGGCTACTGGATTAAATAACAATCTAACCAAAAGCTCAGAAGGAAACTCCTGTGATAAGTGCTATCAATGTTAAAATGATAAATTATTACTATGAAAGATGTGATACATCCTCTCAGTACATTCAGAGTAAGTTTTGCTTGGGCACCTAAAGAATAGAGGACAAGGCTGCCTGAATTTACTGGGGTTTTCTTCTTCTTCGTTTTTTGGAGGGGGGGGAACCAAACCACTTTTCTCTTTCCACTCCTGTCTAGTTTCTTTGTCTTGCAAGTGTCCAAGTGTAAGACAGTCTCTTGATATGGATTTGTAGAGGATCTCACACAATGCAGTCTTGAATGGTAAAAGAAAATGATTCCTAATAAGAAACATTCCGAATAAAACTCCTTGCCTTTTTTCTAGTTGTCCATTTCCTGGAAACAGCACACAGACCAGCGTGAGGGTTCGTGACTCTCCACAGTATAGGCTGGCACCCATGCTTGGTGCAGTGCTGCTTCTGCACGCTGCAGCAGGAGATACTTTAGTGCTTACTGTTACAGACTGAAATACATCCCAGCAGGAGAGGCTAGGAGGGTGCTTCAGAGAAGGGAGACAAGAAATTTGTGAGAGAGCATTTGAAATGGGGGGGGGGAGGTGTTTCTGTTTGGCAGGAGCTGTGGTAGGGAAAGCTCTTTCACCAGCTGGAATGAAATGGTGGGAAAGGGCAAAGGGAGCAGAGAGGATTGCATGACCTCCTTTGTATTCTCAAGCATGGATAAGGAATAAATATGGACCTAACTGGCTCACATCAACTGTCAGAAGAAACTCCAAGCTGAGGTGTGTGAGGTGAGTTGGGAGAGGGGCTAGATCCTGAATGGGCAGCTCTGAGAAGTGGTGCTTAGGTACATGGTTTAGTGGTGCGCTTGTTAGTGTTAGGCTAATGGTTGGACTCAGTGATCTTAAGGGTCTTTTCCAACCTAAATGATTCTACGATTCTATGACATGGAGGATGCTAATGAGAATGCTTTTACATGAAAGAAATTTTGCATGCTTAGGAAGCTAGGGAGATGTGGGAAGTGGAACAAGTCAGGTAGGGTTTGGAACAGCAGCCACACGCTCAATCAGACAGAGGAGCAATTACAGATGATTCCTTAGTAGGACAATCAAATGGTCACATAGGGTGACCACGCTTGTGCTTGTTGTACGACAAGCAAGAGAGCTCACTCACCTGCTGTTCACTGATGAGCTGTATCAGGGTGGAACTTAAGTCCAAGCTTAGGATCCCTGAGCTGGAAAATCTGGACACCTCTGTCAGAATTACGCAATAAGCATATGAGAAACTGGGGTGAGAAATCTCTGCTGGAGTGCTGCCAAGGAGAAGCCACTGGGGCTATTCTCTCTGCTTGCCTGCCATCCTTTCCAAGAGCTTTCACTAAGCAGCAGCCTTCAGCTTGCACTGGGTTTAGAGGGGCTGCAGAGAAGAGAGTGATGGACAGAAGGAGGGCAAAGGATTTCAGCAGACCTGGGCTGCAGAGGGCTCAGAACATCCCCAGGACAACTGGACTTCCAAGCACCATTGTGCACTCCTCCCATGGATGTCTAGCCTGGTACAGTTGCTGGATTGGACTACCTGGATTCTTGCATTCAGTGGCAGCAGATCCTGCCAAAGATGCGACATGACTGTCAGCCACCCAGGGCTTCACTGGCTGCTGGGAGCTGTGTTACTATCTAACCTGCAAGCTGGAGCTCATCAGCAAGAGAAAGGACCATGCTACCTGCAGAGTCTCAGAGCACAAAGATGCTTTGTCTCCTTTCTCTACCTGCTCCTAGAGCAACAGCTCCAGCTGCAACTTTTGTGGTCTCTGACTGCAAGTTCTGTCGGTTGCATCAGCCAAAATTCCTCCTGCCTCTCCTTGCATTGCAAGAGCAGTGACTATGCAGGCGCCTTCTCTGTGGTGTGGCACAGCATTGAAGAAGGCACCTTCAGGAGACCATGTGAGATCAGCACGAGGTGAGGCCAGGAGGACACCAGATGTTCGAGCCAGGCTCCAGCTATTGGCAGCAGCTCTTTGCAGCCAGGATTGGGTGTCTGGACTCCAGTACTCTCTGTCTGAGGCACTTTTTCTGCGAAGTAATTGGTATCTTCTACCTGGAACATGATGCTACAGTGCAGTGGCAGGGAGAAGGGGCATGGGATGTCAGAACAGCCAAAGACTTTGAGACTCAAGGAAGCCCTAGCTTTTACCACTGTGAGTGTAACCAGAGGGACAGTGTAGACAAAGAATTAAACTCTGTGACTAGGAATGGGCTCAGTTGTTAGCTATCTAGCTATTATGTAGGCTTTCAAAAGGATTTTGCAAATCAAAGGCCCATCTTAAATCTTTCTGTGGGTTGTGTGTGCTAGGTTCAAAGCAGCAGTACAGTGTTGAATCTTTTCTGCTGTAAAAGTCCAGTGTGTAAATCTGGGAAGGTGCTTTGTAATCACAGCTGCTGGCAAATCGGGGCAAAGCATGAGCTCCTTTACAGGTGATACGGTGCGCTGAGGGATGGAGCAATTGTGGAGGATTCGCACCCCACCCCTACCCAGCGTGCCAACGTGGAACTGCTTTGTGTGACTACAAGGTAACTGTGACCCTCCGAGCTCTGTCGAGGTTGTTGGGGAAGCAAGACCCACCAGGATTTGGGGAGGATTACGTCAGCTGGCTGTGCTGTCAGGAGATTCAGACCTCTGATTCATAGAAGCTTAATAAATATTTAGTTCTTGCTTCAGGCTGGGCTGGGAAGTACGGGGGCTGTGTGTGACAACAGCTTCCTCTGATGCTGTTTATCTGACCTGCTGCTGGAGTCCTGTACAACTGGAAATGCTGTCAGGATTAAAAAAACCCATCAGTGCTACGCTGTATTGTACTGCTCTGCTGTCTGCGGCCTGTAAGGAGGCATATTTCTCTCAACCCACTAGGGTTTCCACTCTGCCTCTCTCTGTGTCTCTCTGGTACAGAGTCAGCCGGAAGAAGAGGCTGGTTTCAAACTTACCTTTGACTAAAATCTGTCCAGTTTCACTCACTGCTGCTCACAATCACCCTCTGTCATTTTTCTGTTAGGTTGCAATGCAGCATGCACCGGTTGTACCGGGAGCATCTGTGCTCCCAGCATTTGTATTTTCTTTCCAGTGTTTGCATTAAGTATGGGGGAGGGATGGCAGAGGACAGCGGACAGCATATTTGTGAAGGAAAATGGCAATGCAGAAATTATACTGATCTCAGTGTTCCTTCACAGTGGGGAGGTTACAGGGATTTCCGGCTGAGCACGGTTTGTTGCAATGGGCACAGGCCAAGAGCTCTCTCAAACGGCCCAGTTAGAACATTTATATGGTAGCAGTTCCTCTCTGGTGTTTACCTTTTTCTTCTTTCGCTGCCTGCCTTGCCCTTTGCAGAATGTGGTGCCAAGGGAGCCTAGTCTCTCAGATAATGTGAGCTAATATATAATGAACTGTGTTTGACTTGGGAAGTCCATCCCTTTCCCAGTAAATAGTTGTCCACAAATACTGAAGTCAGTTGTAAGTGAGGAACAGCTTGTGCAGCACTTAGCTAGCAAGGCATTTCAGAGCCTGTGCCTGTGTCCTTTCCTGACATTTCCAGGCAGGAGGGAAATGCAGCGCTGTGATGGGAGGGGGAGTGGCTGGCGGGCAGAACACAAGCAGAACACAGGCATCTGGATGCGGAGGATGCCAGGTCAGGCAGACCCTGCTGCTGCAGGGACTCGCTGGTGGGGGAGGAGGCACTGAGGGGAAGCTTGTGCCATTCTGCACTGCTGCTCTGCAGGCTTTTAAATTATTCAGGTAATAATGGCATCTGTATGTGCTAGGTGATCCTACCAGTTATCAAGATACTGGAATGAGGTGAGCAATGTCTGAAAACTTGTAGCACTCAGAAATCTGTTTTGGGAGCAAGTTCTTTCGAACTGTACCCTAGCCTCAGCGCCTAGTCCCTTGGCCAAGGTGTCTGCCCAAGCAGGGCACGTGCTGTGAGCAAGCACCTTCAGGAGGATAAAAAGCAAAGGACAATGCCCTTTGTGAAAGTCCTGGGCTTGATAGCCTGTGGGGCTCAGTTTATTCACGGTAGGAAGATGCCTGTAGTGTGCTGAAGCTGAGGTACAGCAAGCTAGATCTAAGCTGAAAGGAAAGCAGCTTTACCAAGTGCTAAAATTAGAAGTTTAGTCTGAATTATGCTAATTTGTTTTAATTGTCTAAGTATGTCAAGGTTCTTCAGAAATGTACCCTCTCTGTGCTGGTCTGGAAAGGTGCAGCATCACTGGGGCGTGATGGAAGGATGGGTCAAGGATTGCAGAGATTTCTGGGTTCCCTGCCCTACTTACATCTCCCTAGCAGTCCTCACCTCCAGCTCTCAAAACGCCATGAGGGTAGATTCTGAAAACGCTAGCCCTGGATTGGATAGACCAGCCTTGTTAAAATCCTAGACGAGTAGAGGGCAGTCTCCTGGGTGTAGGGAAGTTCCTGACACCTTCTCTCTATAAGGGGACTGCTCAGTATTGCAGAACCATCTGAAGATTCACATTTCCTTTCACAGCTGAACTCTTGTCATGTTTTGAGCCACAATGCTGCAAACAGCAGCAAAATTCAAGCTCCCTTCCTATTTGCAAACCAAATTTTGCTGACTGGGTGAAACATTAAGCCAGAGCCATGCATTTCTGTGTAGGGGCTGCAAATGTAGGGGACTATGTTAAATCTATGGCTTCAAAATGTTGTAGCCTCAGTGAAAAATCTACAGCGGAAACAAAGCCGCAGGTATCCACTGAAGTGTCTTGGGAGGCAGAGGGAGAGAATGCAGCAGCAGGAGAGCATTTAGAAACCAGACAAGGTTTCTATATTTATACAGAGATGAGGAAAGAAGAAGAGAGTGTGCGCGCGTGTGTTTGTGCATGTGCGTGTGTGTCCAGGTCACCGAGAAGACTCCTGTCTAAGCAAAAACATACTGCAGCAAGACAAGAAGCAGAAATGAAGGCTACGGTCCTTCACTACACTGTGGTGACAGGACTTTTCAGGACTTGTAGGGTGCATTCATGTGCAGAGGTTGGACCTTTTAAATGGGAAAGGCAGAGAACAGAGTGCTGAAACCCTCTATGGAGTGTAAACTATGTTAGATTTTTAACTAATCTGATGGTCTCTGCAAAGGAATAAAATATTTTTACCTTTTTACAGTGTCATTTGTCCAGAAAACTAAGGCTTCCAGATACTCTGCAGGAAATGCGTAGTGTATTCAGAGTCCATTTAGTTCTGTCATGATGCCATGCCTGGAATGGGGATCATTGTGTCTTTCCCAGGACTTGCTGATTACAGCACAAAGCAAAGAATAAGATAAATGCTCTGAGAATGTGCTGGTTTGGTGGGTGAGACAGGTGTGGGGTGAGCTAAGGACAGTTTCAGCTTTAACAGTGTGCTTCCTGACTTGCATTGAGCATCTCTGAACACAGGAAAGATACTGCCCCTTTCTGTGGATGCCCCTGCGAGCACTGTGCACATATCTGACTGCGGGCCACGGGCAGCAAAGGCACTGACCTGTCAGCGTGACTGATCCATCTAGATCTCGTTCCAATTCTAGCCCCATGTTGTCAGGCGCTTTCATGGACCTTAAGGCAGCACAGATGCCTGGCTTCCTGATGCACTAGATGGGACGTACTCTGAGGGTCTGTTATCTATTTTAAGGAACATCCTGGGCAAGAGAAGAGGCTAGTGTCTGTGCTGTCACCTCATGGGGACTAAGCTGTCTGCTCAGCTCTCTATTGACTGAACCAGCCTGTGGTCACACAGGGTCTCAGAGCCTTGCCTTGGGCGAGTGTTGTGGGAAATGCTGTACTAGGCTTTCCAAGCATTTGACCCTTCCATCTCCAAACATGCTGTTATTAAACTCAATTTCTTCTCAGATGCTTAAGCAGCTTGCTCTCCTTCCTCTCTCCCCAGCTGCAGGCACTGCCTCTCAGGCCTGAGAGGTGTGTCCTGGCATGTGTCCTGCATACACTGCTCTGCTTGGAGAAACTCTTCTGCTGAGCAGCAGATGCTGGTCTCTTCCATAGCCCAGCTTTAAGTTGTCATTTACAGGTTAACTGTTGTGAATGGCACTCAGAGACCTTGGAATCTCTTGTGCAAATAGGGAGGGTCCTGGGCAATTTCATAAGGCATGTACCATCAACCTGCTAGCTCCTTTTGTCTGGCAGCCTTCTGGGTAAAGTGCTGGTGAGGTTCTTGTGGTGAGGTTGTCCTGCTGTTTTCTGGAGTATGCATTGGCCGTGCTGCTGGAGGTACTATATAGTCTGCTCTGCTGCGTGCCTTGCCTCTCTGACTTAGGAGTCTGCAAAGAAAGAGATTCTTGTGCTGGTGCTTTGGGTGGACGTTGAACATGACTGGCTTTGCTGTTGGAATTGGAGAGTCCAAAGCAAGCCAGTTCCTTTTGCTCCATTATTCTCTATAATCTTTTAAAAACAAAGTTAAGCTGGTGTTATCAGCATGTGGAAAGATTCAGAAACTAACAGCCTTTTTAACACCTCGTATTAGTTGGCTGGGAGAAGCAAAATCTTAACGTGCAGCATATCAAAACTGTGAAAATATATTGCAACACAAGTCAAATTCTTACAAGTCAGTTGTCCCTCCTTTTGCAGGTGTCACGCAAGCTGTAGTGATGGAGCAGAGAAATGGATGCTTTGGGCTGTACCTTCCTTTTGCTGGATAGCATCTGTCAGAGCTTGAGGCAGAGATGAGATGCCAGCCAAGCTCTTTTTTCCATTCTTCTGAATAGGGAGGGGAGAGGGTAAAGGGGATCTTCCTTTTGTCTGCCTGGGAATCAGCTGTACTCTGTCGATGACTGAAGTGTGAGCTTTTACTGTGTGCTGTAATCATATGCACACCTCTTCCTTTTCTAGGTTCTTACTCTGCTATTTGAATTGATAATGTTCTACTGTAAATTATTTTCATAGATTTGGTTATAGAAGTAAATAGTGTGTTCTTAAATAAGATGCTAAACTTCAATAATCCAGTGTCCTTGACTTGCGAATCTCTGTATGGAGTTTCTCTTGTTTATGGGGTGTTGTTTTCTTTCTTTCTCTCTTTCTCTTTCTCTTTCTCTTTCTCTTTCTCTTTCTCTTTCTCTTTCTCTTTCTCTTTCT
>WEKW01011472.1:322546-374641 GCA_013389905.1 Sula dactylatra | reverse complement strand
CTCCCTCTCCCTCTCCCTCTCCTTCTCCCTCTCCCTCTCATTTGCCGTGTTGTGGATGAAAGTACTCGAGCTGGCATGGGGTATGGGGTGGTGGTGTGCTAGAGAGCTCTCAGAAAGGGAAAACTTACCTAATTGGTTTTGATGTCAGACTTCCTTTTACTGCAGTGGGGAGTGTTATGGTTCTGCTTCCCATCTTTAATGCTGAAACAGGTTATGTCTGTGGGCCACTGTCTTCGACACGGGAGTATTTCAGCTCTAGGAGATGCCTGCATGGGGCCTGTATTTGGCCAGCAGGCTGTAATTTTCTAAGCTTTTTGATTCTTCAGCTCTCCTCCTGGCAGAATCAGCTCAGCTCACACTGACAGTAGATTTGGTCCAAGCAAGAATTGCTCAGCAGAGCATGGCATGGCAGCTCTCTTTACAGGCAGGTTTATGCACTGATGCATAGCAATGTGCTCCTGTTGAAGACCAACATGATGGTCAGCAGGCTGACCCCCTTTCTGTGAGTGCTGGGAAGAATGCTTCCTGTCAAGCCCGCTGTCAGACGGCTGTGGAGCTGAGATTGCAGAAAGAGGAGCTGCAGTATCAGAGGACAAAAGTATAAAATATCTGCTTGCCCATCAGTACTGTATCAGCAAAACTCCTTCTCAAAACTTGTGAACTCATCCCTGCCAACGGTAAGCTGTGCCGCTCCGTCCTGCCGGAGGAGTTCTCCAAGGCCAGCAGCAGCAGCTCAATAAGGCGTATACAAGACCACCTTCTCTCCATCCAAAATGTGAGGCAGCAGCATTCACCGTCTCCTGACAACATTTCAGCTGGGATCAGCAGCACTTCCCTGTGGGGCCTCTCAACACACTACATGGCACCACCATCATGTGAGGAACGTTTACTCTGCCCCTCTTGTACTGCCACAGACACTGGTGGGTAAATTGCCGAAATCTGGGCAGAGAAGTTGGCATCTTTAACTAGTTCGCTTTGCTTTAAAGTCATGCTTTAGAGCTAAGAGTACTGTGAGGACACTTAGAGCAAGCTGATCCAGAGGCTCTGCTCACAGCCGCAGTAGTGAAGCAACTTCCTCATGAAGCTTGGAGACAAGGTCCATTCACTGGGAAGGGGCATTGCATATTAGGAATTTTAGTCTGAACTGACTTCATATCTGCAGAGGTGCTGTGTTTTGCCCGTTTTGCTGGAAATAAATGCGGTTTTGCATATAGAGGAGCAGAAAGGAGGGTGCCCAGTAGTAGCAGCATACGAACCTGTAGTTTGTGCTTGACAGAAAGAATCTATTATAACATATTAGGAGAAAAAAAAAAAAAGAGCTCAGCAGAGGAGGAAGCTTCAGAGTTTCCTTTATTGTTCTTGTGAGATTTCTGGAAAAAAACCAAACAAAGCAAGTAGTGCTCTTTTTGTCCTCCTTCTGGAGCTGCAGCCACTGCAGTTAGCTCCCCACCCTCAAGCTGTCTGCTGTTTACTGCCGAGCTTTGCCAGCAGGTTACTGGGATAATGTTAGGCTTATTTAATGACAAAAAGTGCCTGGAAAATATGCATATATCATTTTTATGTTTAAATTAAAAGAAGTACATGACATGCCAGCGATGTGATTGGGAGCTGGCAGGAAACAACAGAGATTCAAGGAATCTCTTTGGGTGCCCAACCATGAAAACAAGTACCTAATTTCAGCTATGTTTTCGAAGACCAGCATGAACAAATACGCATAAAAACATGTTGTTTGGAGTATGTTGTGCCTCTGAAGAGGCAGTAAGTGTTGCAAAGAGGTAGAAGAACAGACTACAATGATGGAGCAGGCCCACATTCCAAAACACGGTCAGCAGGTAATGCAGCAAAGCAGCTGTAACGAAGCCAGTGTGCTCTCATGTCTCTGCCACAGTGGGCAACCTGGCCAAAACACGTTTCTCAACCTCCACCTGCTGGCAGGTGAAAACGGGTCCTCTTTTCTTTTGAAAAGAACTTGAGGAAGCCAAAAGAGGAAATTAATAGGTTTTTCTTTACTGTTTAATTCCATTCGCAGGCATACACAGCCAGAGTATTCACTGTAAAGCAGGTACTTAGAATCCCGCTATACTCCAAGAAGCTAAAAGGAGGAAATCTAAAGGTTTTAGGTTGAACTGCCTTTGTGAGCCTGGTATCCAGCATCCTCTATATTTGCTGGCAAAGATTCTGCGATGCTTTTCCCAAGAAAGTGAGTGTGTGTGTGCGTATGGGCGTGCGTATGGGCATGTGCGTGGATTGACTCCTCTGTTCAGTCAAAACCTTTCTCAGGTAATTGCATTCTGCTTCCTTCAAGTCCCTTGTTTCTCCAGTTCCTTGAATTCTCTGTAGCATTTCTGTGGTCTGCTGAAGGCTGTCTCCTCTTACTCTGGGTATGGGAGCACTAGTTTAGCGAGAGGCCAAATGATTATGGGGGAAACTTTGCAATTGTGGAGTAGACTGAGTCTTGAAATGAAAGCGGTGGAAATGGCAGAGTGCAAGACATAGATGTTCTCTCTGTAGGAGGCTACTTCAGGTTTCTGTATTTCATATTGTAAAGCAAATTCTGGCAGAAGTCTAGCACAAAACCTCCTGAAATGTTTCAAATCTTCCTCCGTGCCCTCACATTTCAGAGCTTCTTGGATTGTACTGAACCACCCTAACCTGGCAGCTCTGTAAGGGCATGTGGTATGCAGGGGTCAGCGTCTAGCATTTCCTGGCACTGTCAGCACTGGTTTTTTGCAAAGCCTCAGGGACACCTACTGCTAAATGCTACGAGGCTATTCATCTTTGAAGGTAAGCAACTGTGCATTCCTTCTGAGCTTGGAGGTGTCCTTGCAATGCAGGGGATCTCTGTGAGCTGCTGGAGAGGGGATCAAGCAGCCTGCTCTTCCTGTGGTTTGCACAGCCTGTTTGTCATTCGGAATTACTTCCTCCCCCTCTGCCTGCGATGCAATGGGAGATGGGGACAGCATTATGCCACGTTACTTGGCTCTGCTGGCTTTTCTGTGGCCTGTAACAGCCCTTCCTGATGCGCCATTAATTGCTTTGTGGCCAGCGCTCTTGTGGTGCTCAGCTTCCAGCACTTGCTGCTGGCACTAATGACCTGGAGTAACAGCATCTTATTTTTGAATCGTTGGGGGTGGGGGAGAAGGGGAATTTTTTATTAATAACGCACATTACCCCGTGAAACAGCAGCTTGTCTGATGTTAAATATTAAACTCCATTAAGTGGGTGAGCCGGAGCACAGAAACAACGGCACCAGGTAATGACTTGCTGTGGCAGGAGATGGCAGCGGTGCCTGCCAGTGTGCATTAATCCTCGCTCCTTGGAGAGTCTTCCATCTTCAGGGCAGTCAGGTGCCCCTCCGCAGCTCTCCAGCTTCTGAATGGCATTTCGCCTGCTTTAAACAGATCGGCACATCAAAGGCTGGCGGATCCTCTCTCTGGCGTTGCCATGGCAGCAGCAGCTGAGAGGATTTGGATGTTTCTGGGATGGGATTGTGTCGCTGGGTGTGTTGGGGCAGAGCAGGGCTGCTCTCCACACGCCACCGTCCAGTGTCATCGTGGACATCAGCACGCCTGGTGTTGCCAGCGGCGTGCGGGTCTCTTGCTGTGTAACGGGACAGGCTGCCCCAGTTTAGGGGGGATATGATGCAGACCTCTGCACCCGAACTGCTCACCTCAGCTCCCTCTAGTCTGGAGAGAAGGAGAGAGTCTTCCCATGCTGCACCGCACGTGGAAGTAGGTCAGCTGAATTACACCCTCAGAAATGCTTGTTTCTCTCCATTGCCTCTCAAGGGAGCCGAGACAGCAAGCCCTGCTTCAAGTGTTGACTCTGTAGGTGCCTAACACCATTCCGGTGAGCCTGCCCTCGGGATGTCTGCCTCGGGTGCCTCTTGCCTCCCCTGCAGCTCCGCACGTGCTGGACACAGTGGATTTCCAGAAGTGAACGTAAAGTTGAGCTTTAAACACTGTGAAAATATGACATTGGTCTGGCTGGGCAGCACGCCACAGCAGCACGATCAAGGGGTCTGCTGCTGGCCCTCACTGTTAGTCTGTCAGGCTGTGTCTCCTTGGCAAAACGCCCCATCCTCCTTACTGTGTGCTGTGAAATTGCCCCTGGGAATTCACTGCTATTTGTGAGCATTTCTCTTTTGGAACTTCCTGGCTTCTCCAGCCAACGTCTGCTGAGGGGACAGGCACACGTGCGACTTACTCTGACGTGCACATAGCACGTGCCCTCTGGGGGGGCGGTGGTGGGCACTCAGGAGCAGCTGGGTGGGTCGATGAAGGAAAGCAGGTAATTTTGAGCACCCTGCCTGCAGCTTGTGCTTCCACAGCATAGACATCCAGCTGTCAGTCCTGTGGCCTCAGCGCTGTTGGCCACTGCAGACTAAAGGAGATGATGAGGTGGTAGTAATACGCTGTACCATGGTTTGTGGTGAGTGTGGCAAACTGCCAAGTTTCCATGCAATCACCTGAATTACTTACAAAGCCTTCTGCAGCAAAAAGGTGCTTTTTGTTTTCATTGCCTCCACGTACACAGTATTAACTTCTCCGCTTCCCCAAGGCTAGGCTAGACTCCCCAGGGAGGCTGGGGACCCAGGGCTTCTACAGGCAGGGGCATCCAACAGATGTATTTATTTTCTGTGTAATGTCTCTGAAATTATACTCTTGCAGTGTAAGGTATCCCTGCCCATGGGATGGCAGGGGGGGTGGGACTAGATGGTCTTTAAGGTTCCTTCCAACCCAAACCATTCTATGATTCTATGATAAGTGCAAAAAGGTGCACTTCTGCTGCCCGTCTCTGAGAATCAGGTGAAGCTCCTGTCTCCAGAGGAGCTCCATAGCACTAGCTGTGGCCTATAAACCAGGCTTATTCTTAGGGCATAATTGGCCTTCTTCAACAGCAGTTTCCCGCAGAAGGTCTGACTGAGGATCTGGGGTTTGTCTGGTCTGCGTGTGCAGGGGTCCACTCTCAGGAGCTCCTTATGGCAGCATGTCACAGTAGTGTCCCAGGCTGTATTTACATTGTCGCAGTTACTGACCTGTGCCTGCAGGTGTAAGGCAGAGGAGCAGGGGTGCGCATCAGAGAAGCAGAAAGGCAGGCAAAAGGATGTTGTTGACAGCAGTGGAACAAAGACCATGAAAGTCATTACAATAAACTCAATTTTCTCTTTGTGCTTTTACCCTGAAGTAACTCTGAGCTGATTTTGCTGCCAGGCTGCAGGAGACCTGTGGGAGAACAAGACCTGATTTGCTCTGTAGCATGGATTCATAGGAGCACTTTGGGGTTCTCTGCTGCTGCCTGGGTGGTGACTTGCCAGTGCCTATTGCCTAAACTCTGCCTGGTCCTGCTCTGCAATGCAGAATTGGATGCTGGACTGAGAGCAAGAACTGTCATCCACTGCTGACATGCACAAGTTTTCCAGAGTTTAGATCACGGTAACCTGATCCAGAAACCACTATTCTCTGGTACCATTTTTGCTCCCTTCCACTTCCACCTGTGCTTTAGTTCCCTGCCTCTAAAATCAGAATCACAGAACGGTTTGGGTTGGAAGGAACCTTTAAAGATCATCTAGTTCAACCCCCCTGCCATGGGTAGGGACATCTTTCACTAGATCGGGTTGCTCAAAGCCCTGTCCAGCGTGACGAATGCTTCCAATGATGGGGCATCCGCAACTTCTTTGGGCAAAATAGGGGTAGCTGAGTGAATACGTTCCGTCTGTATTACCCTACTGGCTCAAGAGCAGATTAAAATGTGAAAAGCGTGCGATGTCCTTCCTCGCCACGCTCCACTGAGGCTTTCTTCATTTACAGGTAGTGCTGGGGTGTCTCTCAGCAAGGGTTACAAGCTGACCCCAGGCCAGTGGGTTTCAGCGCGTTCTGGAAGGATGGGCAAAGCACAGGGACCGGCTCCTGCGAGCCCTGAGAGAAGCCTGCTCCCCACTGCTGGGCTGACAACATCTCACAACTGGGAGAGCAATGAAGGGGAATGAACAGATGTCTTCAGGCTACCTCCTGTGCTGCTGCCGTGTCCTTGCTGCTACCCCACATCCTCCTGGGTAGGCAAGCCCAATGCACTTGCTGGGGCGGTTGGAAGGGCCTCAGTATGGCAGTACTGATACTCCAGAAAGGTGGCTTAGCCTCTGTAGATACTGAACTAGACTCACTGAATGTCTCAGCCGGAGGAAGTTTCAAGCAAGCGTGACTCCAAGAGGCAAGCCTGCTGTCCTGAACTCCGCTCCGCAAGGGGACTTCAGGATATGTCCTGGTCTGTCTGATGCACGATCTCTCCGCAATAAACTGCAAAACGTCTGAATCCTGCCTGGGGTAGCAAGGGGGGATGTGGACAAAGGCAGTGTGCCAAGAAATCTGAAAGCTTGTTCATATCTCGGTACGTACACTTTTACAGGCACATTAGGCTGCAGGGCAAGTGTAAACACCAAGCAGGCTGCCTTGGGAAAGGCCACAGAGGGGCTGCCTTTGCAGAGGCCTGTTTGACTCCTTGGTTAAGAAGGGTTATGTGAGTTTGTGCATGGTGCATAAGTATGCATGTCGTTGGGATTCCTCCGTCTTTTCTCATCATTGTTGTGCCTTTCTCTGAACTTGAACCCCGGCCTCTTTTGGAGGTCAGCTATGCAGCCACTGTACCATGAGGTCCTCGCCATATCAGGCTCACAGCATCCATCTCTTGAGACTGTTCAGAGCACCCTTTCCTGGCAATCGTCATCCCTGATCTTTTCCTTTGAAGTAAAACACAGACATTTCTCCTCTGTTTCATGTTGCTGCCTGGGCTGAGTCTGCAAATGGCCCCACTGTCCTGCTGGTGAGTTCAAAAGCATCTGCCTGACGTTGCAGGAAAAAAGGCTGCTCTTCCAGGAGCCCAGAGCTTGTGTTCCAGCATTTGGATGACATTTGAAGAGTAGAACAGTAAATCATTTGCTAAGCAAGTTATGGGAAGAGTCTCCCCTGTTTTCTTCGGCCTTTGTGCAGTGTCCTAAGTGCCCCACACTCTGGAGCTGGCTTTTTTACAGAACATGTTGCAGGACGAATGGTGGGGACTGGGTTAGGGAACCAGTGGTAAGAGAAACTGTGTGGGAGCTCTGTGACTTCTAAACAAGAGTTGCCTAAGTGAGGCTCACAGGGTAGGTTTGTGGGAATTTGGAAGAGCCCTCTGTGGCGTGTGGGGATTAGTACCCCCTGGTGCGGGTACCCAAGTGCTGCAGCACAGAGGTCCAGCCTTCCCGGTATAGCTTCTTATGTTATCCTAAGAAGTAGGTAAATGAGCCATTGTGAAGCTGTTGCAAATAGCTCAGGGCTGTTTCATGGCTGCTGTGCTGCAGAGTGCACGGTTGATGTGTCCAGTGATAGGACAGTTTTGTCTGTACCTGCGCTGTGGTGACGGTGACTGCTAGCAGCTTTGTCCTGCTGGGAGATTTCAAGTTGTAGGTGTGTGGTGGGAACGTTTAAGAGCAGAGCTGGAGAGAGTATGATTTGTTCAGATCGCATTCTCCAGAGGATTCATCTAGGCTGTGAAGAGGAGCAGTTGCAGTGGTGTTTTGCAGGTGACAGGCAAAGTTCACTTCCAGCAGTAAACACCCCCACATCTGTATGGTAGCTGACAGAACTTTGAGGAGCAGGTTCCAGAGAGGCTTTGTTCCCAAATTTTTACTGCTGAGGCCGGGGAAAAGTGCTGATACTGCAGACATTCAGTTAAAAACGTCCACAGGGAGAAATAAAATAGTTGATCTCCTTCAATTTTAGAACAATAGTGAGACTCCATTAGCTCTGCTAGGTCAGTGGAGCTCTATCCTCATTCCTATTCTGCAGAACTGCTCACTTTCCAAAGTAGTGTATGAGTGAGTATTTCTGGGACTCTGGGACTCTGCTTCTCTCATCCGGAGGCATCTTATGTAATTGAATTAGACCTTAGGAAAAGCTACTGTGCGATGAAATCATCCTAAATGCTTATCAGCGAGAGCAGGGCTGTGGGCATACAACAGAAATGTGCACATCTCTTCTGAATCATTCATTAATTACCCTTAAATGGAACTCATGGGTTTCAAGATTTCAAGTGGATTTTCTGCAGATCTGCCAAACTATTCTTTAGAGCATTGCAGCAACCAGAGAAAGGTGCAGGCTGAGGTGCTGTGAGCCGGATGCAGTGGTGTGGGCTGTAGTTCTTGCTGTAATGTTCGTATCAGGTTGTCCAGGCATGCCCATGGTGCTCAGGAAGTAAATGAGTCAATGGTATCCAGAAGAGCTAATCACAATGAAAAGTTGCATGTGGTCGTCTGAACACGCATGGGTATGCATCCAAGAAAGCATCTGGCTCCTCTGCTTGCTCAGCAAGGTGATAAACAAAGGCACGGACTTCCAAGCTCTGAGATGTGTGTACAGCATTGGACTCTGGGAAGGAGTAGGAATGTGCAGTCGCACTCCAGACCTCAGGGCATTAACTTTTCCGTTCAGAAGGCTTGGATTAAGCCTTCAGGAAGGGCAAGGACAGAAGGATTGAGAGGCTGGAAATGTGTTGCAGAGCTGCTCTCTGCAAACAATTGCATCTTTTGGGCCCCTTAATATTGCAGGACTTGTTGTGCTGGTCAGTGTGCCTTGCTGTCATGTCACGCACAGTCACTCAGGAGTTGGATTACTGCTCTGAGTGGATTTTTTGGTGGAGAGAAGAAGCTGCTTAGAGTCAGTTGCTCCACCTTTGCAGAAACTGCCTTTCTCTGAGCCAGGCACTGCAGGTAGAGAAGCTGTATGTGTGCGTTGCCCGCTGAGACAGAGCTGACACCTTCTCCTGCAAGGTGTGTAATCAGCAGGGGTATGGGGCTAAGCATGAAAATTTCTCTCACTGCTTCCTTCATTTGTAACTTCCTGTGCTGGTTTAAAACATGGCCTTGAGCTCATGTGAAGTGCTTCAATTATAGTCTCGGAAACAGTAAAAACCTGATGTTTTGCCACCTTCATCCCTCTCAAAAGTCTCGTTAAGTTGGAAGTCATTCTGTTCAAGTATTAATTGCCCCTGGGTGAAAACAACCGCACACATGCCACATGCTTCTACTAAATAGTAAAGCATCAAAATAGCACTGGAAGGAAGGTACTGGGAGATGGGGACCCTGTCCCAAACTTCTGTCTTGTAAGGGCCAAGACAAAATCTACAGCCTTTATTTTCTGTATCTGTAGCTGTGGAGGGCCTGTCCTTAGCACTCTGTCTCTCCCGTAAGCAGAAGCAGTATTCAGCTCTGATTACAGCTCAGGGCCCAATTTCTCCTCCTTGAGACTCTTTTCCCTGGCACCACCCCAGCCCAGACGACAGTGGTCTCTCTTGGAAGTCTCTTCTCAAGTGGGTTTTGTTAAGGGGGCCCTTATGCACAGGGGCAGCTCTAGACACATTGCAAGCTGGTTTCTGGGGCAGGGGATTGCTTATGTAGGTCAGCTCAGTACCTTATCACGATCCATTTAGGCATCACCGCTAGAAGGGAGTGACCTTGTGAGTGTGGAGTTTGCTTTTGGTGGAACCCGAAGCTCTGAGCTCTTGGGAGAAGAGTTAGTGCTCTGTTTGGTTGGGATTTTTTGGTCGGTTGGTTGGGTTTGGGGTTTTTTTGGGGGTTTTTTTTGGGGGGGGGTTGTTTGGGTTTTTTTTTTTTGGGTGGGGGGCAGTTCTTTGCGTTTTGGTGGGTTTTTTTGCATGGGAGCCAGAAAAGCAGGGACAAGTCCTGGTCTTTGAGCTGCTGCAGTATAAATATTTCATCATAATCTCAATGACTCTCTCTGAATAATCCCCAGGAGCAAATATTAGTGGCAGACATGTTTTGCTAGCACTTTGTAGTTTTCACACATATTCTTTGTGATGCCTATTATGGACTTTGTTGTCGATGGCATAACCCAGTTGTTGTTGCTTATCCAGCTCCCAGGAGGGGGGTGTCTGAAGTCCCAGATCAATTGGAGATATGCAGAGAATGGAGACTTCCCGTGACTTGTTTTCCTTTGATTGTACCTTGACTCTGTGACCACAAATTCATAGTAACACGCAGCACAGCACTGCCACTGTCACAGATGTTGCCTACCAATGGCTGCACTTATGATTCCACCAAGCTTCTTGCTGATCCTCCTCATTTCGTTAATTTTGCCCGGCTGCATGCCAGGTCTGTCCAGAGGAAAAAGCTGAACGAGCTGCAGCTGACTGTGGTGTGAACATCGATTGGAACTAGTTTCATTTTTGGTGCAAACCTTCCTGCCTTGTTATTGATATTTGAGCCCTTCTTCAAACTCCAGAGAATGTCTGTGTCAATTCACAGGTGTACGGCTAGTTTTGTTTCTCGCTGTGAATATTAAAATAGAGACTTCCTCCTCTCCTCTGTGAGCTCTGTGTAGAACTCTGAAAACCTGGCAGAATCCTCTGGAGAAGCAGGAGACAGGATTGCATACCTCGCACACTGCCTGGAGGCTGAAGGTTATTCTTGGTGGTCCAAGCCCAGAAGACTGTATTTTGACAAATCTGAAGAGATTTACAGAAATGGTTTCTAAGTTCTTGTCAAAATGCCTGAGCTAACATGAATGAGCAAGAAGATCTTGGTGCAGACCATGGCATCTAGGTATGTTGCAGACCTCAGAGACCAGGTGACTGCTGAGAATAAAGGTACACTGAAAGCGTGGGGTGAGATCTGAGTTCTTGCTCTCCTGCTTGATGCTCAGCAGAAGAGCAGATTTATTTCCAAGAGGAGCAGAGTGCAGCCTGCCAGGTGGGGGCTATGCATTCATCTGCTCTCGCAGGAGGTCAGTCTGCACTGCCGCCAGGCATGCACTACAGCCAAGTGCTGGATATCTCTCCGTCTTGAGATCCCCAAATAGGCATAACATTTAGGCATCTCAGTGGATCTGTAATCTTGCAGTTCCAGCAGGACCAGTGGATCCAACAGGATCAATAGCTGGGGTGGATTAACTGCAGCCTGGTAAGAGTCTTGTTACATCTTTCAGATCGGTACCTGCCTGAGTGAAAGCAGAAATCTGCACCATAAGCAGTAATTAAGAAGTGATTTGCCCTTGGACCATATTGTGGGCATAAGGCCAAACTCTGAGCTCCCAGACTGGGATTTTTCAGATTCAGGCTGAGTTAGGTGATGGTTTTTGCTCTCAGAACTGTCTGGTCTCTAACAGGGGGAAAAATAGTGGATGTTAATCCTGTAGGCGAGATGTCTTTTGGTCCACTGAATGGGATAGCTGGATGCAGAGGTTGCTGAACACTTTCTGTCTGTGCAGAAATCTTCTTTGCAGCCAGGATAGCACAGAACTAAGTCATAGCATATACAATGGGCCATGAATATTCCTTTCCTCTGGGAGCTCTGCAACTCTTTCGTGTCTTCACTCTGTGAATCTGACTTCCAGAGTTTTTGTGCCTGAATGAGTATAAATAAGATAAATCAGTGTGATGAAATTTACAGTTGCATTGCCTGGCTCATCCAAATGATGAGCAAAAAGAACACTTCACGTTTCATGTCATAAGGTGCCAGAGAGGCACATGCTACAAAGCTGTCTGTCTGCTCAGTATGCGTGCAGGGAGGGGCAAAGGCCTGCCTAAACATCCAAATTTTGGGGCTCAGACTTCTTCCTCTCCAGGAACTAAATGGCGGTTATGCTGGCACAAGGCAGGTGTCTCTTGGAGTAAGACAGCAGGCGGCTTCATTGCCAGAATCATGCCTTTGGAGGCAACAGTGCATAGTTCAAGAAACGCAACCTGAAGAACATCTGTTCAACTTGTATTTCTGTATTTCCTTTGGTAATCTCACAGCTCAAATAGTTCTGAACTGATGGATGACCATTAAACAGTTTCTTAGATCAGGGATATGATGGAGAAAGATTTCTTATGTCTGTTAGCTGCTGAGCTTTGCAAGCCCAGTCCGTTGGATTTCTTGCAAGTTTTCATTTGTCCCATGCTTCTGGGTAGTGGTTTTTAAGGAGAGGCAACTAGGGAGAGAGCAAGGGCTGGAAAATCTGTGCATAGCAAATCTTTGTCCCCCTCCCACCACATAACGTTGCATAGCTCCTCCTCTGACAGAAAGCTGAAGAGCAGATGCCAGTGTGGGCCTTTCACTTGCTTCCTCTGTTGCTCACGGCTGATGATTCCAGCACTTTGGAAGCTGAGGGATTAGCCATCCGAGAGGTGAGGCACCAGCAGCTCCTGTGGACTTCCTGTGAAATTATGGATCACTGTGCCAGAAACCACAGATGCCACAGGAGAGCAAGCTTCAGCCTTCCTGTGCTCAGAGGACAGGCTGCTCTGAGGAGCAGAGTGTTTAGTTCAGCACTGCACAGCATTGTTATCTGCTTATTTATGCCAACGTCACTGCTGTTCTCTCTTAACAGGAGGAAGCAGCCTGACAGCGGCACTGTTTTTCATCCCAGCTTCCTCCTTGTGCGAGTCTGAGTACCTTCATTATTCGTGGCTGGGCAGCAGTAGCAGAATTGCTGGGGATTTAAATTATTCAGCTTCTGTAGCTGACTCAGCTTTAAAACTGCGTTCACGCTTCCTAAGATAACAGCTTGTTGACTAGAACCAGGGAGCCTGGCTGCTCCTTGGAGCCCCAGCAGGTGACAGGAGCACAGGGAGTGTTTTCGTTTGTAAGCAGAAAGGGGAGATGCTGGAGTAAGGGGAACCCCTAGCATACCCTCGTCCTTGTTCCAGGAGGGAACAGTGAGCGCTCAGAGAGGAGCAGCTCTCCTTCAGTGACTTCAGCCCTGGACCCATCCTGGCATCGTTTCTCAAACTGCTGAATGCCTGAAGGGCTGCGCTTTATTCCCTGAGCAAAAGCACATGCAGTTTCCTCAGCGTACTGAAGCCCAGTGTTAAAGTTATTTACTCCTCTCCAAGGCAATGTGTTTAAGGTTTTCTGCTGCACACACTGCGCTCCCCGTTCCCTTAAATGAAAGGAAAAGAACAGCTGAGGACAGACTAGCAGCAGCCAGCAAAGTGTCTGGTGCTGGGAGGTCGCTTCTCCAGTTACATGGAAGATAACAACACAGAGGAAGGAGCCTTGCATTCCTTCACAGCTACATCATAGTGCAGTTCAAGAGTGTCGCCAAAGGTCAGAGGCAGAACTTTGTATCTTGAAAAAACAAAACCATTTGTAGCTGAAGGAGTAGTTTTCTTCAGAGACCTCCTCTTCTAAATTTCTGACAGAGAGCTTCTCTCTGCTCCACTGACTCTGTCTGCAGTTGCTGCTGGAATTCAGTAGTTTTATCTCGTGTAAACCTGGCGTGCAGTGGCATTGGGGCACCAGGGCTGCTGAGTCTCATCTCAGGAGCCATCTCAGGACAGCAGAGGGAGAAATTATTTTTCCCGTGGGTATGACAGATATTATAGCATCCAGGGAACAGCACTTAAGACAATACTGGAACCCTGGCTCGCAGAAATCCCCCGAAGCCCACGGGGGGTGCACAGTGGCCTAAGTGGGAGTTGACAGTTATTATTCGCTGTAACTCTTGGCCACTTTTTCTCAACATGAGTTTGCTCTTTCTTAGAGAATATTCCTGTTGTGTCCACTGTAAATCATTTCCCTTTGCAGAGCTCCAGTTTAACTCTGTGTTGGCGTTTGTGGGTGCAACATGACACTGACCTGATCAGTCTGAGAGGCCTTTAAGGGGACATTCATATGCTCAGGTGTCACTAAGGAGAGGACATAGTATAAAATCTTAGGGAATGAGCAGCCCAGCCAATCTCAGTTCAGGGTCTGGAAACAGGTAAGTGTTAAGGAACTACCTGAGACCTTAGTCTTTTGAGGTGTTTTCATGGAAATGGAAATGACTAGCTCTTGGGATTAAGAGCTAGTAATTTACTAGAACTGTATTTATTATCTTTCAAGCTCTCCCAGGCTCTGATTTCTCAGACAGGATTGTGCCCATACTGTTGGTTTCTCCTCCAGAACCGCAAGCTGTGTCAAAGATGTTACTGTTAGGTATAACAGGCAAGAGAACGGTGACAAACTGCTTGTAAACCAAGTGTTGTGGTTTAGCCCCAGTCAGCAACGAAGCAGCACCCAGCCGCTCGCTCACTCCCCCCACCCCTGTGGGATGGGGAGAGAATCGGAGGAGCAAAAGCAAGAAAACCCGTGGGTTGAGATAAGAACAGTTTAATAATTAAAATAAAATAGTAAGAATAGTAATGGTAATGATAATAATGATAATAATATAATAAAAAGAAATAATGAGAGAGACTAAAACGAAACCCAGGGAATAAAGGGAAAAGGGAAAAAAACCCACAAGAGCTGCAAAACCATGACACCAAGTTGCTCTGGGGTATTAGTTTTCAACACCGATACATGCAGCTCACCCGTCTGCAGTTAGATAGGTGGGACTATCACAGAGATACCTCAGGCGAGGTGGTAAGGAGTGAATGAGACCTAGTAGGGGGATCCGTGGAAAGTGCTCAGAAAAATATGGTTAACAAGGGACAGCAATTGATGTCGCAAAGCGACTGGTTCCCTTAGAGGTGGAACCCTCACCAGCTCCACAAACAGCCAAGGAAATAAATGGTTATTAGCGTATTACATACTTCGGGGCAAAGTGCTCTGTTCTTCTGGGAAGGCAGGAAGCAGGCACGTACCTGTCGCCTCGCAGGACCCTGTTCTCTCACGCTCCTGCAATCGACTTCACTTCTAGAGCTACAGAGATGGATAGTAAAGTTAACCCTGTGAGCCCCACACAGTTGCCTCGAGAGAGATGCCTAGTGCCCTGTGATATGCCCATCTGCCTCCGCTGCTGCTCCGTGGGTCTGCTGCAGTCCAGTCCCTGCCAGCCCCCGTCACCCACAGCCTCAGCGCCCTCGGTGAGCCGAGCTCTCGCCGCCTCCGAGCACCTCCTCTAGGGTTTGGAGAAGTCGCTGGAGGGCCAACGCCAAAGCACCCTGCGGTTACCACCACGGTACCCCCCAGGAACCGCAGCGGTTTCCTGCTCTGCACACAGTCACAGGGTTTCCCTCCCTCAGCCGTGCAGTGGCTGCAGGCGTAGGACGTGCGTGAGGGAATCCTGGGCCGGAGCCGAAAGGTGAGTGCCATGTCCCCTCCTGCACTGGGAAGGGCTCACCTCTCCACCCTCACGGGGAGGGCACGGCGCCACTGGGTAGCTGGAAACCTGGAGGACTGAGCTAATCTGAGACTGCTCGTCCCTTGCAGCCGAAGGGCTTGCCACCCCAGAGATCCTCCCGTGCCTGAGTTTGCCTGTAATGGGTTTGTGACAGTCACCGCTGCTGGTGCTCACTGGTGCCAGAGGCTGCGCAAATCGAAGGTAAATCCTAGTCCCTGCCTGATAGAGCAATGGGGGGGGTACCCATTCAGCAAACAGGTGAGCAATCTCATGGGCACTTTGACACTGCTTTTCCCTGAGGTGTGGTAGGAGGTAACCCCAAATGGCTTGGAGGGCATGGCTCTTGTTTCTAGGGCTTTGGCAAGTGTGTCTGTAGGACCTGGAGAGAGTTTGCATTATGTTGAGGCGGCAGCTTTGAAGAGGCTCTTAAGCTCCGGCTGGTAAGGTCTTGTCTTCAGGGTGCAGAGGACTCATATTTGCATTCATGACATGCAGCTATACGGGACGGGGGACGGAAAAGCAGGATCTGAGACATTGATGATGTTGCTTTGTAGGTTCAGAGCAGCAACACTTTTTAGAGCAAATGCCAGCCAGCAGTTGCAGTGCCCATCCTTTTGACAATTAACATTTGAGCTCTACCTGAACTGGAGGTGGAATCTATTATAGCTCAAATACCAGAGGGATCCCAGACTTCCAGGGAAGTCCTGAATTGCACTGGACAAGGGGAAGGTGTTTTTCTTAGACTGAGGTAAGGACTCTGCTTTGCCCTAATGCTCCAACGTGGCCTTTGCTTAGTATAAAAGTCTCAATTTCTACGTAATGCAGAGCATTTTTCCATCCTAACGGGTTCTCTTGATCTACTTTTCTTGCCTCTCAGCTGATACAAGCTTTCCCAGTGGTGGGCTGGGCTGTTTTATAGGAGTTCCCTAGGCAGATACAGCTGGCAGAGCTGTTGTATTTTCCGTCTGAAGCTGTGAGTGTCAGAAGCTGTACTTATCTGTATGCTGCCCAGGCCTTTCCAGGTGTGATCACCTCATGGCCTTGCATTCACTGTTTTGGCCCCAGTGCATGGGAGGAAGTTCCTTGGCCTTCTTCAACCTGTAATTGGCAAAAAAGGCTAGGTGAATGGTAGCTGGAATAGAAACTAAGCCGTGCAACTTCCCTGCAGTCCCCCAGTGCCTTGTCAATATGGCCCCAGTTTAGCGTCTGGATCCACGTTGGGGTTAGCAAAACATCAGCAGAAGGACGCCTCCTGCCAGCCAGGAGTGCCAGGTGAGCATTGCTCTGTGGTGTGTTGCCCTGAGCCTGAGCACGAGGAGAGGGTGGGATGGGAGCGGTCTCCAGGAGGTCCTGTTCCTTTGAACAATTGGTGTGACTCCCTTGCGTGTCTTTCAGAGAGGGCATGCACCAACCACTGTGGACCCCTTGCCTTCTTGCTGCAAGCAAGGATCTCCTGAAGGGATGCTGGAGCAGGAGTCTGCTGTGCAGGTAGAAGGGGGGAAGGGGCGCGTTCGTTGTATTGCAGCAGGCTCCAGGCCCTACAAAGCGCCTGGTGCTGCTGTCGCTAGACTTCATTTGCCACTTCAGTTCCATCTCGGTGTCCTTCATTTGGGACTGTGCCCAGCCAAGGTCTGCAGAGACCAGTGAAGAGCCTGGGGTCTTGTGCTAACTGCCTCTGGCCCAGCCTGCTTTGTGCAGCACAAACCAAGAGACAGTGTGGTTCTGGCCACAGAGCTGTTTCATTTTGCTTTGTATTTCTGAAGTTCCATCTTCCCTTGTACTGTTTGAAGAGCAGGTTCATGCGCATGGGCTCCTCCCTGTTTACAGCTCACAAATATGTTTATGAAGTGTGCCTCTGGCATGACGCTCACTGAACACTTCATGTTCAGCCCGGCAGCTCTCCCCAAGCCCCTGACGTGGGCCAGCCTGTAATCTCCAGACTCCAGGCAGGAGCCTCCCCGTTGTGCCAGCACGCAGGCAGGCAAGTGTGAGTGGTGATAGGGCGCAGTCCCACTGCTGATAAACCTCTTCCAGACGGGCTGCTCGCACTTGGTTTGGCTGCAGCGTTCAGTGTGAGTGGGCTGATCAGAGCTGCAAACCCTGGCTGTCCAGGGTGAGCTGACTTTCTCCTGCAGCGATGTCACGCATGCGTTACTTCAGGGTGAGTACCTGAGGGCATAGGAAGGGGGTCGCTGGGCAGCACTAGGGGGGAGAGGAGTCAGGTCAGTTCTCAGATGTTGGTTTGCATGCGGGAGTTTAGGTATATCCTGGCCAGTAAAATGGACTTAAGTCTGGTCCAGAGAAAACAGCCCTTGTCCCCAAAAGATTGCAGCTAAATGGACCATAGAATGGCAGGAAGGGTTTGCTGCCCTTCTTAGGTCGCTGGAAACTTGCCTAGGGTCATGCTGGGAGCCAGTGGCAGAGGCTGGCGTTGAATCCAGAATGGCTAGGTCCCCGTAGTGCTGTACTCACCTTGTCCCTCTCACCACTGCTTTGTTGGCAGAAGGGAGGTGCCCCCAAGTGTTGGGTTTTTTGCGCTATTGTAATGGTAAATGTTGATTTCTGTGTTATCGTCTTTCTTATTTTACCCACCCAAAGCTCTGGGACAGGTGCACGGGCTGGTGTTTCCTTCTAGGCGCAGTGCTGCACTAGCTCTGCTGAGGAGCAGGTGGCTGTGCTGCTACGGCTTTGCTCGCACGTCCTCACCAGGGATCAGCTGGCAGAGATATATTGCCAGGCCTGTGCTTCAGGTGCTTTCCTGTCAATGCCTTCTTCCCTGCATGGCTTCCGGAGGCTGCACCCCGAGTGCTGGCCAGACCAGCCTGGCTGAATGCTGCTAGCGGTAAATCTATTGCAGCCACGGCGCAGGGACTGTACCGCGATTCCTCACAGCGTGCAGATCCTAGCAGAAAGCCCCCTTCTCGGCGCTTTTGCTTGTGCGGGCAGGCAAATCAGGTGTGAACTAGCCCTGCTGAAGCAGAGGTAGAGAATGAGTCAGAACAGACTGCAAAAAATAGGAGCAGTTTATAAGCATCACTAGAAGAGAGAAGGAATTTTCTCCACGAGGCACCAAGGCAGACCCTGCTGGCATGATCTGGACTCCAGCGCATCTCCTGAG
The DNA here is from genome assembly GCA_013389905.1 of Sula dactylatra. NCBI lineage: Eukaryota > Metazoa > Chordata > Aves > Suliformes > Sulidae > Sula > Sula dactylatra. The sequence goes on along the minus strand of WEKW01011472.1, from coordinate 356,446 downwards.
TGCGAGGGCAGTGCCCAGAGCAGGCTGGAGGCTGGTCTGCTAAGCGTGCCTTCGACCCGAGCTTGCGCCAGGCAAGCTCAGAACATGTCTCTGTTTTCCCCCTTGCGCTGGTAACCTGCTAGAGCCCTCTCAGCCACCCAGTGTTCATTGCACTCACCTGCCTGAGCCACGTCATGGGCCAAGGAAGGAAGTGCATTAGGAAGTTCATTAGGGAAGTAGGAGATAAAAACCGGTTACTGTGCTACTGCATCTCTCTCAGCAGCTGTTACGTTGTTAGAAGAGGTGTAGCGCCTGAGCGAAAAGTTCTCGTGTATTGTCTTCAGCTGCAGTCTCTATAGTTTCTGGTGAGGTAAAAATAGCTTTTCTTTTTCAGGATATGCAGAGAGCAGAGGCTCCTGCTAACATCAAAGGAGAGTGACAGCTTTCCCCTGGGTGTGCGTGGCCTCAGCTGGCAGGAGCAGTAGCTGTGTTAATTTTTGCCTTGCTTTGGCTCTGTGTGAGAGGAACAATGTCCTGGTCTCCAGCTCCCTGTTCAGACCTCTGGACCAGCCCCTGTTCCTCTCTCCACTCGTTGCTGCTGGACCCAGCACTGCACTTCATTGGGGAAGTGACGGTTTGCAAGTGACTGAACAAGCTCTTGATGCTACGACTTAGAAAATCCTTTAGTAGCAGGTGGGAACTGACAGAGGCAAGCTTTCGTAGAGGTGTAGGCTGTAGTACCAGGGGATCCTTATCGGAAGGATCAGTCTGCTGTGTAGGGGCAGCTCCCAAGTGCTTGCTCAATGCAGATTAAGCTGTTTCTGATAGCCACTCTCCTCACAGTCCTGAGCCTGTTCCAGCTTCAGCAGCTAGCAAGGAGGACCTGTGAGGGGGGAAGGAACGAGCCAAATGGCAACGCAGATGCTGTCTGTATCCGAACATGCTCAGCCGGGGCGAAGTTAACCTTGGCCCTGAACGGCACCACCAGTGACAGTCCAGAACCACCTCTCCTGTTAAAAGTACATAAAAATGGGCTTTTTGAAAGCTACTGACTCATAACTATGTAACAATGGAGGATCGTGCATGATGGAGCGGCCAGTCTGGTGCCCGTGCCTGAAAGCTTGCCCCCGCTTCAGTACTTTCAAAACGGCAACCGACAAGTTGCTTCCCTTCCCACAAATGTGCCCGGGGCCCTCCTTCTGTTGCTTTGGGATTTCTCCTCTGCCAGTTGTGCCCGAGTTCTCTTCCAGCTGTAACAGCCCTTTGCCACAGGAGCATGAGCAGATCTTTCATTTCCTGCGTGTTCTAACTCCCCTCCTGCAGGATGGCTGGGCTCCCCCTTGCCCATTGTGGTCTGGGGATCCCTGCTGGGCAATAAGCCGTTGTACATGCCTTGGGGATGCCTGGGGCCATTGTGCAATCTCCACTCAGCAGAAGGGAGCAGAAGGGAGCGTGGTCAAAGGGTTTACTCAGGCTGGTGCATGAAATGAGAACAAACTCGCTTGGCAGATGCCTTCCAGAGATAACCTCTTGTGCCTTGACACTCATCAGCCCTATTAAGACCTGCAGACCTGTCCTAGATCATGTGGGCGGAGGTGAGGATGATTAGAGAATAGAACTTGGGCATATGGATTTATCTGTGTTAATAGTGTGGGCAGGGATGAGGATGATGAGAGAACAGAATTTGGGCATATGGATTTATCCTTTTATCTGATGAATTTTCCCAATGCTTTTGCTTTTCTCTGTCATCTGGGTTTGCAGTATGTGACTTGTAGCTTGCTTATCGTGCTCCACTGGCTGCCTGCCTGAGGCTTTGCTACTGTGGCCTCTCTGGAAATGCTGTGCTCTGCTGAATGCTGTCTTCTACTCAGAAGGCAGAAACTTGCCAGTAGGTTTTGTTTCCACTGCGGGGACCACTGAGAGTGTCAAGTTTCTGTGAATACAGATAGGCGAGAAAGTTCCTGTAAGGCGAAGAGTGTGATTTCTGTCTCTGGGCATTTTGAGTTTAATCTCCAATTCAATTTTCCTGATCTTCCTTCATCATCTTAGAGAGACCCTAGGTGCCAGATTTGACCGCTCTTAATCTTAGCAGCTGTTTTAGTGTGTTTCCAGGACTGACATATTCTTATCTGATTAGAAAGACCCAGGTTATCAACCTGCAGACCTGGGCATTTAATGTCTGCAAGGCAGGGAGCTCCAAATGAGCTCTGGCTCCAGAGAAATCCCTAGGTTGGGTGATTGCCTAAAAGTAAACCACTGCACCAGTGTAAGGTTTTGCCATCTCTGCTGGAAATAATGCCTCAAAGGTGAGGATCACGCCCACTACTGGACACAAGCCCACATGAGCAAAGAAATACCAAAGCAAATTGCAAGGGCTGTTGCAAGGTTTATCGCACTACCTCCCCAGCTGGCAGCGCTGACCTTAGGTTCCAGCACCCTGGCACTAGCAACTGGAAGTGACTGGATTACCTCCTAGATATGAGTCGGACCTTTCCACACCGTCTAGGTAGGATACCCGTAGCAACACATGGCTTTGGTGCCAGGACTTGGGTTTGCATCTCGCTGCCAGTCCTGGGGCTCTTTGGTTGTTGGGGTGAATGTATGTTCCCCCAGCCTGCCAGGTGTTCCCTTGCTGGACCTCCTCTGTTCTCTGCTCCGTGACCCTGCGTCAGTCTGGCTGTTTCCCCCTGCTCACTGGCAGACCGGCCACAGACAGGAGGACGTGTGTCTGCTTGGCAGGGCAAAAAGCCATGGCTGCTTCCCCCAGGCAGTGCCAATGGTAAAACTGTGCCTTCCCCTTAGCAGCGAAACGTGACTCTTGAAGGGACTGTGGCCCTTCTGTTGCTGTTTTGCTGCTGTTCACACAGTTTGCACATCCCAGTTTGCAAGACGCCTCGACTGACTTTGCTCCTAATGTATCCCAGAGAAAGGGTGGCACAGGTTGCTCCTGACAAGGGGTTTCAAGAGACTGTTAGAACAATGGAGCTGCAAACAGATGCCTGCAGGTGCTGCTAAGGTCCTTGCTGGAAGGAGCACGTGGCTTCCAAAGAATACAAAAGGGACAAAAGAATTTGAAGATGCAGAGTTATCATTAGTGGCAAAACTCATGAGACAGCGAGAAGCCTGTGTAGTGGTGTAATTGCTTTCCAGATCTTTGCTGTAGAGCAGCCATCGGAAGCTTTCCATGCAGCAAAGCCTGCTGCTCTTCTCTGGCAATGTTCTCCAGTAGCTAGGCCTGAAAGACACAAAACTGAACCAGTGCCAGGGCTGGCAGGAGGGTGCCCGCCCCAAGGGCAGCGTAGCGGGCCTGGTCCACATCCTTCTGCCTCCGGCATGCAGGGACTGTCAAAGCTGCCCCGCAGCCAGCTTCTCTCTCTTCCCATGCCGGCATCAGCCATGTGGCTTAGCAGCAGAGCAAACCCAAACTTCCTGGCCACGGGATCTGACCGTTGTTTGGCAGAAAGTGTTTTGCTCCCCAAGGCACGGGAAGTAATTTGTTATTTGAAAGCCTGCGTTGCAATTCCTCTCCTCTGGTGTCAGATCAGCACTGTTCCTCAGTGAGACCACAGACTCTGAAGATAATGCGGCAGAGACCAGGGAAGGGGAAGGGCAGGTGCTGAATGATGCGACTGAGAATCGAGACTCCGGGAATTCCCTGCAGCACTGCATGTTTCAGCTGCAGGGCAGCTCCGCCTGCGCGATAACTCTGGGTAGAGGGTGAAGAAAATATGGTCCATTTCAAAAAAACCTGACAGTGACCACAAGCTCTCCCACTCTCCCCTCTTTTTGACTAGTCCTTGCAGCTCTTCCAATGGAGCAGGAAATGGTTTCGCGTGTCAAATCACTTTGTTTCTGCAGGCAGTGAGGAGGTCTGGCAGGTGCTGGCAGGCTCTGACTGCGTCTGCTGCCCCTCACGTGCCGGTGCCGTGGCCTGGTGGTGGTGTGGCACGGGCAGGGCTGCTCTCCAGGGACTGCTGGAGTCAGAGCCTTGTTGGAAAGGGCACCCAGTCCCTTTCCTTTGGCATCTTTGGCCCTGTCCGTAGCAGGACATGTTCCCAGGCGGTCCCACAGACCTGTGTGCGTACCCTTGCAGTGAAGGGGTCCCACCTCCTCTGGAGCTCCTCAGCGAGAAGCCAGCTCAGCCCTTCCTCGTGCTAGGTGCTGTATAAGCAACAAAGAGGTCGCAGTCCCTGCTTAGACTGCCTTGTTGCTCCAGCAGAAGAACTGCAGATAGAAGAGACAAGTGGGCAGATGGGGTCAAGAGGGCGGTGCAGCAGGATGCACACATGCCTTTTGCTAGTCTGGAACAACGTGGTGACTTGCTTCTTACTTGTCTTTGTGTCCCAGAAAACACTGTGAGATGAGCACAATACCCTGAACTCATTTGCACTTGGGAATCATCTACTTGCAGCATTTAGCAGCTCTTACAGAGTGGGCTCCTGACAAACGTGGCCACCTTTCACAGAAGGAGGCAATGTAGAGCCCCTCCCTGCCTTTATCAGTGATGTGCAGAGGGAGCGGGTGGGAGCTCCTCCCTGGGTGGGAGTGAGAGCCAGGCACTGCCAGAAGAGATTAGAGCAGGACTCTAACCACAGCCAGAAGACAGAGCAGGATTACTGAACCTCTGACTGCAGCCCTTGAAATCCAGCCTGAGCCGCTGGTTTGGCAGAACTTTCCCTGTGCTTATTGCCTTAGCCATGGCTACAGTGCAATGGGCTTGGTCAGGTCCAGGCTTCTCCTGTTGGGGTGAAGGGGCTAGGACATTCATCCGGCAGCAGGAACGCTTTGCGGGGTGAGGCTGTGAGAGCAGGAAGACACCTGTGAATAGGAACAGAGGAGGCCACTAATCAGGGCCAGGAGAGGGAAAGGGAAAAATTTAGATTGTCAGCAGGTAAAGGGAGCTTTTTCCTGAAAGAAAGGAAAGGGAAGGAGGACAGAAGCACAGTCCAATGTGCTGTGCTATGTTTTTTACTTTAGAAGGTCTTGGACCACTTTGCAAAGTCCAGATCTGAGGCTTTTCCCTCGGGGAATTGCTGGCAGCTGCCTCCTGACACTTCACAGCTTGAGCGTCCACAAGTCTGCGGAGCACGACACCTGTGTGTAGGGTTTAGCAGCCTCGTAAGAGTGCAAGAGATACACAATGGCAAGCGAGGCAGTTTATTTTCTACCCTGGAATAGCTCCTTCCTGGAAAATTGCTAGGAAGGCAAAGGAGGATGGAAAGAAACACTACAAACTCCAAAGAAAGGAAGACCAATAGAGGCAGTCTCTGCATCTGGAAGCAGTTGCTGTATGTCCTGGGGCACACGGGCAGCAAGTGACCGTGTGTGCGCGTGTGTACAGATACTGGGGGGTGCATGTGGCATGCCCATGCTACGCTTTGTGCTCGTGAGCGGGAGGTGACTGTGCACCGTGGGTGTGCCTGTGCTTAGGTGCGTTGGTGTTGCGCTGACTGGGACGCCTGTGTGTATCTCCTTGCTATGCGCATCTGCGTGTGTCCGTAGGGTCTCTGCATTTCTTGCTGTCACTGCTCCCTTTTGCTGAAATTCAGGAGATGGCAGTGACCCAATCCGTACTTCAGTTCCCTGGCTAATCTAGTGTTGTCTTGATCTCTGTGACACCCCGAAGTAAAGCGAGCTGTTGTGAATCCCAACATGCACACTGACATCAGAAGGGCAATACGACTGCAGATCTATTTCCTCTGCTTTTACCATTTGAACTGAGCTATCCCTTCTTCTCTGGCCGTATGTGTTGTCTGACTGCTGCTGCCTGATGTCCTGCATCTCTCTGTGCGCCTCTGAAAGGTGCATGCTGAGCACGGAGAGCAGAAGGGCAGTACCCCTGAAGCACTCAAGCCTCAGCGCATTCTCCGAGGTCCTGGCCCGCAGCATCCGGAGGGTTGGGAGGGAACCGCGGCCCCTCTCCTCTGGGGCAGGTGTTACCTGTGAAATGCCGGGCTCCCGGGCATGCCTGTGGGGCTGCTCTTTGCTGTTCCTGAGGTGGTACCTGCAGCTCTGACCCACTCCCTGTACTTGGCAGCAGTCATCTGCTTTCCGGAGGCGGCTTGGTATTAAATATCCTGTCTGACACAATAATGGAGAGAAAATGAACAAATTCCATTAGCGGCTGGCGATCCCTGCAGGGTCTGCGCTGGAGAGAGGAGGGAGCCTGTATTTTTAGATAGAATGCAATGTAACTTACTGGCTCTCTCAAAGCTGGGGAGTAGATAACCAAGGAGGGAGAGAGGGGACACCAGGCTCAGGTTTCAGCTGAAGTGCCGGACTATGGCAGCACGGAAGGGCAGGTCCGGTCCAGACGTGGCTGTGAGTATACAATGCACTTCTCCTTTGTGCCCACAGAGACCTCTGCTTTGCTTTTCTGCTTGCTTCCTGCCTGTAGTCCTTGCTGCTGGTCACGCTGGGGCTTCGGGAGCCCCTTTGCTGCTGGAGCCTGTAGAGTTTTACCATTTTAATCTTCGCAGCTCCATGTGTGTCCCATCGGTGGCAGAGTCTGGCTGAGCTGTGCTTTGACTTTCCAAGGGGTTTGCTGTTGAAGGTCCGTGCTGTGGCTGGCATGCTGGCAGCATAGCTGAGGTGCTGCCCTGTCATTGATCCTGAGACGCAGAGGCTTCTAGCAGGGTCTGGAGTTGGAAAAGCTCTTTGCATTCAACCTGTTGCTTGAAGCTGTCAGTGTTTCCTTGCTAGACCCCAGACAGCACGCAGGGCTCGCAGCACAAACGTGCACAGCGCTGGTGCTGCCTTCTGCCTCTTAGAGTAGATCATCCTCTACAAGCAGAGCACTGAGGGCCACGTCACGTCTCCACTGCGCTCGCTGCCCTGCACAAAGCCAGCAGCTCTGCTGTGGATCTGGGGGCTCTTCCCAGATGGACAGGGCTCTCCTCTGAGGTTGTAGCAAGTGGAGCCAGCTGGCAGAGAAGGTCATGCAATCAGCACGTGTTCCCCCTGCATGCGGAGGCTGCGCACCGGGACGGGGCATGGTGGTGCTGCTCTTCACCGCCTGTCCCTCTGACCCCATGGGCTGCCCCAGAAGGGGCCATGGCACCCAGCCACTGCTGCAGGAGCCCGGGCTGAGTTCTGCAGCTGTGCCTGGCACAGCGAGGGCCAGGACACCCTGTCCGTGGGCCTTGCTTCTGCAGGGGGTCGCAGGGCGGTGGGCCCAGGACACGGCTGCTTTCCTCTGGGGCAGGAGGGTCAGGCAGAAAGGATGGGTTGGGGAGGCAGATGGAGGAGAGCAGAAGGCAGCCGAGTTGTGCTGCTCCAAAGTACAAATTTGAATGGCCAAGGCTGCAAAGAGAAGACAGGAGAGGAGCCCTGAACCTGCGTGGTGCATCATCCTGCCTCAGTCTGCCTCCAGGGCTGCCCTCTGTGGCCGTGCTGCTTCTAGCTCCTGTCCAGGAGCTTCCTAGTCCTGGGTGCTCCTCCACAGCAGGGCTGTGGGCACTGCAGGATGGCCTGGGATGGCAGGATGTAGGCTCTTGTAGCACAGGAGGTCCCTTGGTCAGTCCCAACGTGAATGGTACAAGAGGGGTTCTGGTTTTCTGTTGGAGCTGAAGGCAAAGGAGCGTGTCCTTCACCCTTGCCATGGATGTCTCATGGCTCTTTGCTGCAAAGAGCCCTTTGGGCTGGACCTAGCAGGCAGGCACCAGCTCAAAGTTACTGGTCCAAGGTCCCAGCCTCACGGAGCCACATCACTTCATTTCCACCCTGTTGTTCTCCAGCTTCTGGTGAGCCATCCTATGGCCTTCATTTGCTGCCTTACACGGCTAAATAGTGTTGCCTGAAGTATTGCTGTGCCTTGCCTGGGGTGGCTGTGTTTTAGCGGTGCAGGGAGGCACTGCCTTATTTCTGCCAGAGGGTTGTGGCTCTCCTGGCTGCGGGGCACTCAGCCGGGGTCATGGTCCCTGCTGCTGGTACTCGAACCCGCCGCCACAGCTACCCAGTGGTTTTCGGAGGACAGCAGGGGTGGGCTAACCACAGCTGTAGTCTAGGCCTTGTCCATTGCTGCAGTCTCTCAGCCAGGACACAGAGTGTCTCCTGGGCCAGGGGAGGCTGCCGTGGTTGCAGGAGTCCCCTTAGACCTTCCTCTCTACCCTGCCCTCAGTGCTGGAAGGGGCTGCAGACCTGACGTGGCTCTCCTGCCCCATCATCTGGACTCTCTTCACTCCAAGTCCAGGTCCCAGCCCTGCTTCTTCCCATCTGATTTGGGGCACCTCAGCCTGTCCCATCAATTCTTCCCTTGACATGCCCAGCCTCTGCCTTTTCTGCCTGGTCTCTGCAGTCATGTTCTCTGCAACCGAGTGAAGAGCTGGCCCTGTGCTGGTGATGGGGGAGAACAGGGGGACTCCGAGTCTCATGCCTTTTCTTTTTTTCCCCAAGGCCGATGCTGCAACCAGTTTCCTGAGAGCTGCAAGATCCGGGAATCTGGACAAAGCCTTGGACCACCTCAGGAATGGGGTAGATATTAACACCTGTAACCAGGTAGGTGAAACCCACAGGCCTTCTGGTACGTCCTCTAATTCATGTGAAAATGTGCCACGTGTTGGGTCCCGCAGGCCCAGGGACCGTCACTGCACCCCTTCCTTACACGGCTCCCGCAGGATGGAGGCAGGAAGAGGTTTCCCATGGCTGCTCGCTTACTCTGCTCTGCGTAGTTGATTGGGATCACCTGCCCTGATCCCACAGTCCTACCTGCCATGGAGCAGAGTATAAGTTGGCTGGTAATAAGTTACCTGGCAGAGGAAGTTTAAAAACTCTGTGGGAGAGGCTGCCTGTCCTGACCCCGCTCCCCTCCCGTGTCTGATGTGCCTGGCTCCTGATGAAGCATCTGGGGGTGAGACAAAAGAGGTGCTGTGTTAGGTGGGGTGCAACGGCAGCTTTGCTGTGTGGTGGTGATTTCCTGGGGATGATCTGCTCTGCAAAGGCATTGTGCAGTCTCCAGGCACGTCTCCAGAGCTGTGGCATGCCCAGCTGAGGGGCCGGCGCACACCACCCTGGCAGAGCATGGAGCCGTGACTGCCAGCGTGGTGGCGTGATCCCTGGGGTGTGGAGGTGAGCCCTGGCAGACCCCATCCTCCTCTCACCTGCCAGGCTCCAGGCAACCTGTAGCCCCTTGTCCCTGCCCGTGCCAGGCAGCTGGCACAGGAGCTCCCAACTAGAGTTGAGCTCAGGGGAGAGGCCACGCGGGGCAGTCTGCAGCATGCGAGTGGTCCCTTGCTGGGGAGGCTTCCACAGCTGAGCTGGCTGGAAACGGGTGCTAAGCTGGGGAGGAGAAGGGCTGACTGGAAGGCAGATCTGGACCGGTTGTCTTTGGGGCAGGGAGGGCAGCAGTAGCTATAAAGATCTGGGGAGCCTGGCAGTACGGCATGGAGCGTAGCAAAGGGCATTAACAGATAAGCAGAGGGGGGGATTTGAGGCTCCTTTAGGGTGACAAGCAACCAGGGCTGCTGGAAGGGGCTCAGCTGCTTATAAGAGGGCAGAGCAGATAGCTGTGAAGAGTGTAGCACAGTGGCTGGGACGTTGCAGGGATCACTCTTGGGGGTATTCCCCTTGCCTGCAATGCTCAGGCTTTCAGATTCCCAGAAGCTGTAGCTTAACACAAGCAGGGATGTTTGCAAAATGCCAGTCTTGGTGGCCTGGGAGGTGTGGACAGGTGGAGCCCCTCCTAGCCCAGAGCAGAGACAGGTCGGCCCCAGGAAAGGAGAGCTGCAGGCACGGAGGAATTGTTTGCACGTAATCGACAGAACATTTTGTATCTGCGTAGCTGCCAAATGCAAGTGGCTCAGCCTAAATTGGGGTAGGTGCTGTAGGGAGAGACTCAGGGGGCTTGGGCTGAGCAGGGGGGACAGACAGACTGCACCGTTGGCTGCTTTCCAGAGCAGCAGTGATGCTGGGGAGGCTGACTCAGCAGGTAGCACAAATGCATATTCACCTGGTTCAGTATCAAGTCCCCAAAACAAGCGTAGTTCAGACCTACTGATTTGTGCACTGCAGTGGCCAGTGCAGTTACTGCAGACAGGTTCCCCCAGGAAATGTTGCCGTCTCCTTTTCTTTTCTGACTGATGGTACCGTGCCGGGATGCTGGGCTTCTGCAGGACCCTGGGCTACACTGCAGCTTGCATTCTCCTCTCTGGGACACTAGATGAGGTTTGGGGAAAGCTCAGGAGCTGCTAATTTTGTTCATCGTTGTATTATCTGGATTATTAGTTCATCTTCAGCATCCAGATGCTCTCAAATACTTCTGTCCTGGGGCTGTGTGGGGACATACGGGATTTAGATCAGAGGGGTCTTGTGGGGAGAAGAGTTAGAAAATTTTCCGTTTCAGAGTCCTTTGAAGATGAGCTTTTCCATGGGGTCCTGTCGGTGGGTTAGAGGCTCTGACCCCATAATCATTTTGGAGCTGTACAGGGTTTGAAAAGAGGAGAGGCCACGTGACACGCTTTTAGCACTTGGCTTGCGCTTGGCACTGGGCAGATCGCGTGCTTGCACCTGGCAGGATGTTCCAAGTTGCTGTGCTCCATTTCAGAAGTTGGCCCAGTCATTAAACCCAACTGCTGCGCCCGTAGTCTCTCCTGGGGGAGCAGCAGCCCCTGTAATTGAGCCACAGCAGCGGGTCAGTCGCTGGAAGCAGTCACACTGCTCCTGCTTCCAAACACTTAGCTCCAAATGAGCAGAGACAAATAGGTGTTTAATGCACCCATTGCTCCCTTACAGACCTCTTGGAAAGCACGTCACAAGGAGCAGCATCCTGCTGCTGATGCCTGTGCCACTCTCCTCCCCAGGAAGGACCGGGGGTGCTGCCATGTGTGGCACATTCGTGAATGCTCTGTGTGTGCAGAGGCTGGAGCAGAGCTTGGCAGGGAAAATCCTCTTACTTTGGTGTTCACAAGGGGCTCAGAGGATTCTCTCCTGCCAGTTTCTGTGGGTGTCTGGAGGAGAAGGGCAGGAGTAGGTGGGGGATGTGTTTGGCCACACTGGCCCGTGCCTTCTCAGATGGGAGACTCCACAAGCCAAGCACGCCATGGATGTTCACTCATTTCCGATGACAAGCCTAAAAGCAGAGGGAGGATTTCTACGTCCACTGCTCCTGTACCACTCTAGTGCAGAGGAATATGTGGTTCTGGAGAGGGCTCTGCAAAGAATTAAAACAAGGAGACCCAGCCACAAGCTAAAGATGGTGGCTTTGAACTTCTCCCTCACCCAGAGAGACGGTCAGCCATCAGCTGTCTCCACTGACTGGCTGCGAGTCCTGTTTCCAGCCAGATTTCTGGTGCTGGTGAGGGGATTTAACACCTTGACAGGGAGCACGTGGCTACAACAGTATGAGGCACTTCTTTCAGTGACGTCTTTGCACTGGTTCCTGCCATCTCCCTGAGGTTAGATGGCACTTTGGGGTTTCCTTCTGAGGAATATCAGACCTGTGGGAAAGGTCCAACCTCACATGTCCTGTATAGAATAAAGAGGGATATATGTGGTCAGACCTATCCCACAGGCCCTGTATTCTTACTCAAGTGCAGAGACCTTGACATGCCATCTGATCTTCACCCCGCCGATTTCATCCCCTTCATTGCTGCCATCTTCATCGTCTTCATCATCCACCTCTCTTGTGTTTCGAATTTCTGCATGCACCCGTCTTATCCGTGAGGAGCTGGAGGCCTGAGGATGAGCGCACCTTGCTGCCAGGACCCTCACCAGCAGGGATCAGCGCTGTGCTAGCACACAGGTGCCAGGAGATAGTCTCTGCTGGGGTGGCCAGTCCAGGGCAGGGCCCTGCTTTGGTACAGGCTGAGTGCAAAGTCCTGCCTTTCGTGTTTTCTGTAGGGCTGCGTTTGTCGCATTGGCAGCCAGCGACTGGGATTTCTGGGAAGCATTTGCGGCACTTAGTGAGGGGAATACAGCACCTTTCAAATTAAGCACATCCTGTGGCGGTTTTGGGTCAGATGAGCTGTCAAGGCAAAGCAAATGTGCAAAACAGACTGTATTGTTCCTGGAGCAGAAATATCGATGGGCCGCTGGGAAACAATCTTCTGCAAACATTGCACTTATTGCTGTAAGGCCAGAGAATAATGATTCCTCACAGGTTTTCAGCATTTAAAAGGTTATTTATGAATCCCTTGCGTAAAAGGGCATATGTGCTGAGGAGAGCAACCAAGCACCTGTGGTCTCGCACTCCGGGCGTCTGTTGCGTGAGTGCACCAAGAAAAAGCATGTGTGTCTGTGGCCACATATCCAGCTTGTGAGCTCACGAAGGTAAGGGTGTCAGTGACCGTCTGTATGGGGTTGGGTAGGTGTGTCCTAGTCAAAGAAGCTGGGCTTGACCGACGTGATGGGCTCAGCGTAGCCAGGCCTGGTTGGGGAGCGTTTCCTTTCGGTGGCTCTGTTCTGTGGGTGTTGCAGCATTCCCACTTCATTTTCTCTTGGAAGCAGGTCTTTTATGCTTGAGGCTCTAGGGAACTTTGGAGTTGGTGCGCTGAGGAAGGCTGTGGTTTTTTAGGTTTTTGCTCTTTGTGCTGTAATCAGAGTTGAGCAAAAGAATCTGTGACTCTTTGACTATGATCCTGGATAGCTGGTGTCTTGAGTGAGAGAGGGTGGAAAACCTTTTTCCAGTATGGTAACACTCTTGAAGCTGTTCTAAGTTTAACTGGAGTGTTGAGAGCTGGAACTGGAGCCTCCCCAGGCATTTTCTGCTCCACTACCTATATTCAGGTGGGCACGAAGCAATTCTGTGAAGTGACCTTCCAGTACTCTACAGGAGCTGAAACAGATGGTTGGGAGGTGCAGTACTTGGGCAGGACTGTGTGCTCCCAGGGAGCTGGCGTCTCTGCACGTGACAGCATTGCGTAGGGGTGAGTAAACATAGTGCATCCACCTGGGAGGAGTGAGGGACAAGGAAAGTTTGCCTTATGGGGAAAAAGTGACATCTGAAATTGCTGGCAAGTATTTCACCTCTTTGCCAGCAGATATCCCAGCCCTTTTGTTCACATCTGTGAAGTGGAAGAGGGTGTCAGAAGTAATGGAGCTGAAGCTCTCTTAGCAGCCTCTAGGGTGACTGGCCTGACACCTCCTGACAGCCCGGGGATGCTAAAAGGGTACTGGCCTTTGCTCCCAGTGCTCAAGTTCCATGTGTAGGAAAAAGGCAAGCTAAACCGGGGCGCACTGAGAAGTCGCTTCAGTTGTTTGGGAGCTTCCTGGAACTGGTAGAGCTTAGCAGAGGCACAGCCAGCACTTTCTCTGCACCCTTTGCTGCAGCTAAACGCTGAGAGAGCAAAGCCAACCCTCTGCTGAGCATGGGCTGCAGGATGGGGCTGTTGGTGGGCAGTCTGCAAAGCCAGAAAGAAGAAGCCAGCTGCTGGACTAGAAACTCCTGAACTGTTGTGAATTAAATTTGGCTGCTGCTTGATAAAATCGTTGTCCCAGGCAGAGCTTCTCACTGCACTTCCGTCTGCGTAAATGTTAAAGTTGAAGGTTTGTATGCGCACTTATGCAGCAGCTCCGGTGCATCCTCACTCTGGGCCATACACAAAGCTCAGCTCTGTGCTTTAGGTTTGAAAAGCCTGACTGCAGGCAGGTGATCACAGGGAGGGGCACCCCAAGGGAAGTCACTTGAGCAAAGACAGGAGTTGACGTCAGGGATGTGTCATGAGCAGGGAGATCTGAAACGGTGCCTCTGGCGCCAAACACACACATGCTGAGCTGTGGTGCCACCCGTCCATAGGAAATTGTCTACAGGGGCTGCATGTTTTGCTCATGGAGAAACCTTCAGCATTAGTCAGCAACTCGGCGTTCAGCTGCATGCTGGAATTAGCCATGGCTGTCGTGCTGGATGCCAGCGCAGGGCTCGAGGGCAAGGCAACGGCTACTGCTCCCGCCTGCCTGGACTTTCTCCAGTGTGGGACAAGTGTCCGCAGTTGTGCCTGCACAAGAGCTCAGAGTAGGGGGTTCCCCGGAGAGCCCCCAGCCCCAGCAGGTGACTAATGCCCCTCTCCTACCTTTGCTCCCTCCAGAATGGGCTGAACGCCTTGCACCTGGCCTCCAAGGAGGGCCACGTGAAAATGGTGGTGGAGCTGCTGCACAAGGAGATCGTTTTGGAGACAACGACCAAGGTGAGGACGAGGGAGACTGGTCACATTAGCCGCAACTCCGCACCCCGCCATTGCTGCCAGCCACACCGGCAGCAGCTGAGCAGTGAATCACACTGTTTGCTTTCAGCCCCTGGAAGGCTGTGCTGGTGGCAGTGCTGCTGGGCTGGGGCCTGGGCACCAGGCTCTGATTCAGCGCAGTCAATGCCATGCTGGGCACCTCCAGGTGGGTGGGAGGTTCCTCTCCACCCATGCATCTCGCCTGTGGGGTCCATGGGGGCCACCGTGAGCTCAAGAGGGGACTAACAGAAGCCACAACATGTGCTAATGCTGTCTTCACTCACATCTCCTTCCGGCACTGGCTGCCCAAGTCAGCCCTCGCTGCCCCAGAGCAGCTCCTGCATGCTGCAACGCTGAGATGGCCTTGGTACCATTGTCGCAAGCCTGGAGAGCTCTGGTGCTCCATAAATAAGATATAATTATCTCCTTGCATCGCCACGCTGAGGTGTGGTTCTTGCTCAGTGACAAGCAAGACAACGGTGCAAGCAAGCAGGGCTGACAAATGAGCAGCCTCCAGCACTGTCTGAAGGGCTGTGAGAGCAGGAGGGGGCCTGGCTTGCCCCTTTCCAGCGCTCTGGCAGGGCTCGGGGTGCAGAGCTGAGTCTGGCATTCTGCCACACCACCCAAAGGAGCAAGTCGGAAGAGCCTGTGTCTGCATTTTCCAGCCTGCTTATCATCCCTTAGCTCTGCTGGGGTGCCTTGGCTACCAGGGCACACACTGCAGTTTTGCCTGAAGACTGCCAGCTCAGCTCCTCCATCCTCCCTCCCTTCCTCATTTCTCAGTGCTGGAGACACACAGAGACTGACAGTGCATACAGCTTTTGCTGCCAGTAACTTCATGGGAAAGATGAAATCACTCTCTTCCCTGGCCAGCAAATGTGAAGGGTAGCTGCCTTCTATAGCAGGGATGGGGCTTGGAGCAAGGGCTGCGAGGCCCCACAGGCTTCCCCTGGCAGCTGCTCTGTTTGCACGTGTGTTAGCACATGTCAGGCCCATCTTCCCCTGTCGTCCTGGGCTGCTCCAGCCCCTGAGCGCTGCCCTGTGGTGTCTTTCAGAAGGGAAACACAGCCCTGCACATTGCTGCCCTGGCTGGACAACAGGATGTGGTCCGGGAACTGGTGAACTATGGGGCCAACGTCAATGCGCAGTCACAGGTAGAGTGACCTGGGCCGGGGTGGGAAGAGCACCCAGCATGCGTGGTGGTGGTGTCCTTGTGGTGGGCACTGCGCCCAGCACGGGCGCTTCAGCAGCCTTTTACAGTTTCTCTCTAGTCCTGTTCAGGGGCAGGGGCAAGGACTGCTCTGCCAGACTCCTGAAAGAAGACAAGTGTGCAAGTGGTGGGGAGGGAGTCTTGAGGGATATAGGGAGACTAGCGTGGTCCCTCTGCTGAGGGCGTCCATGGCAGCACGCACAAACACGCTGAACTCATCCTGGGAGGACTCATGGCCGATGCCTCCCTGGCACAGCCGTGAGGTCTCCAGCAGCCCCTGCAGCTCTGCTCGCTGCACATCCTACGTTCTCTCTTTCTTGCGCCTGGTGGGGCTGCAAGTTCTTCAGCTTTTGCCTGACGGGAGAAACATCCCTGAGGCAAGGGAGAGGAGTGGCAGTGAGTGGAAGGCAGTGCCTCCTGGGTTGACTGTTGTTGTGAAGCATTCTCTGGTTCTTCCGGATGTGGGGAGCTTTGGGCTCCAGCTCTGATTGCTCCACCATTGCCAGTTTTTTCCTATTTCCCACCCACATTGTGTATGCTTTTGCCCCAGTTCAGTGAGCTGGGGGTGTGGGTGTTCATGGGGTGTAGGTCTGCAAGGAGCTTAAGAAACTCAAGGAAGAGTTGTGTTGATGTGTATGGCCCTGTGTTTGCAGAAAGGCTTCACACCCCTCTACATGGCAGCACAGGAAAACCACCTGGAAGTTGTCAAGTTCTTGCTGGAAAATGGAGCCAACCAAAATGTAGCCACAGAGGTGAGAAATCCTTGGGGAGGACCCTAGGGCCCTGCTTGTTGGGGCTGCTGTTGGATGTGCCAGGTAATGCCACGGCTCCTCTGCTCTCCCCCTCTCACCTGCCTCTCCTTGGCAGGATGGCTTCACACCACTAGCTGTGGCTCTGCAGCAAGGGCATGAGAACGTTGTTGCTCACCTTATCAACTATGGGACGAAGGGTAAGGTCCGCCTGCCTGCCCTGCACATTGCAGCCCGCAACGATGATACTCGCACAGCTGCTGTGCTGCTGCAGAATGACCCCAACGCTGACGTCCTCTCCAAGGTGTGTAGCTTTCCCATCCAGTCTCTGGGAGCTTTCCCACATCCCCAGGGAGAACAGCAGCTTGGTATGCTGTATTTATCCATCCTTTCAGCAGGGAGCATGTGTCTGGCTGGGCTGATCCCTCCTTCTTTCTCCTAGACTGGATTTACCCCCTTGCACATTGCAGCCCACTATGAGAATCTCAGTGTGGCCCAATTACTGCTGAACCGTGGAGCCAGCGTCAACTTCACACCCCAGGTGAGTGCAAAGTGGGAAGGCTGCAGGGACTGGTACTGCTCCAGCGCCGGAGGAGGATGCTGTGCCTCCTTTCCATGTAGGTGCAGCAGCGGCTGCCAGGGTACACTGGTGAGGTGGGACCATGCAGAAGGTAGCACACTGATGCTTGCCTGGGGAGTTGCTATTAATAACCAGCGTGGGCCTTTTCCACCATGTCTCCCCTCTGTCAGATGCAGCTCTGCATCCCTGGAAGCTCTTGGGACCTTATGTTCGGGCTGAGGGAAAGCTGGTGCTGGTGCTGCAGGGCAGAGCTTATAGCCCCTGCATTTGGTCCCCTGCACCCAGTCCCATGGGTGCAGCCAGATCTGTGAGCTGGCACTCTCCTCTGAGCTCTGTGCAGCTTCTGTCCACAGCCTTTAGCTGCAGGCAGGAGCAGTTGCTCACCCTCGCTCACAGCCCTGTGAAACAAGCTATTCCCCTGCGCCGTCCCTGGGCAGGGATTGAGGTCTCCCCTGCCCTCTGTCCTTTGTTCACCCCACGCCTCCTTGCAGCCCCATGGGGGAAAGAGAAGGCGTTGCTCCCTCTAACAGACTGCCATTCCTTCTGTCAGAATGGGATCACTCCCCTGCACATAGCCTCCCGCCGGGGCAACATCATCATGGTACGGCTGCTGCTGGACCGTGGGGCCCAGATAGAGACAAGGACCAAGGTGAGACTGCTTCTGAATCACAGCAAGTATACGGGCTGTCTCCCTCCCTGAGCTCCTTGCATCCAGGGAGCGCTGCCCAGTGCCTACCCTGTGAACATCTTGCTGGGTGTGTGAGGGAAGGTCCCTGGTGCACTAAGGGGGTGGACCAGGTTTTTCACTGGTGCATGTGGAGGTGAGGGAGGGCTGCATGGCTAGAGTGGGTGTGCCCTGGGGTCTGAGGGCAGGCTCAGTTTTGCTTTGTTTCACAAACAAGTCCAAAGTCCCTGTTACTCTGCTGCCTGAGGGGAGCCCTGCCCTTCCTTGCCCATGCTGAGCCCTCGAACCCTTCTCTCTCCCCAGGATGAGCTGACCCCTCTCCACTGTGCAGCCCGCAATGGACATGTGCGAATTGCAGAGATCCTGCTGGACCACGGGGCTCCCATTCAAGCCAAAACCAAGGTACCCATGGGACTGTGTGGGGCTGTGCTTGGTGCCAGGTCCCGGGGCAGCAAAGGGGAGTATCAAGCTGTGCACAGTTGCTGGATGCCACCCATGGCTGGGCTGGGGCTGAGGTTTTGGCTTGCCAAGGGGCAAGGAGCTTCCTGACCTCCTCCTTGGCCCTAGCCGGAGCCCTTTGTCTGAGGGCTGCATGCTTCAAAGGGACCAGCCCTGAGAATGGCATGGCCTGGGGACAGCCTGCCTCATGGCAGCAGCTCTTCAGGCCCTGCCCTCTGCTCAGCATTGCTCCCCTGGTGAGGGGTTTTGGGACTGCTCTCTGGTAGCGCCCTGGGGAACATGCCGTCTCTTCTGCTCCGGAGCTGTGGCCAGGGGAGCGAGGCAGGGGCTGGGTGGGATGCCGGGTCCCCCTCCTGGCCCAGTCCTGAAGCCCTGCTCCACGGTCGCAGAACGGCTTGTCGCCGATCCACATGGCAGCGCAGGGCGACCACCTGGACTGCGTGCGCCTGCTCCTGCAGTACAGCGCTGAGATTGACGACATCACCCTGGACCACCTAACACCTCTGCATGTGGCCGCGCACTGCGGGCACCACCGGGTGGCCAAGCTGCTGGTGGAGAAGGGGGCCAAGCCCAACTCCCGAGCGCTGGTGAGTGAGGAGGGGCAGGCAGGGCTGGGTGAGGGAGAGGGAGAGTGTTCTCACAAATGACTGTCCATATGTCCATCTGCAGAACGGCTTCACACCCCTCCATATTGCCTGCAAGAAGAACCACATCCGGGTGATGGAGCTGCTGCTGAAGACTGGTGCCTCCATCGATGCGGTCACAGAGGTAGGTGGACTGCAGCCCAGCCCCAGCTCTCCTGCTGCTGCCTGTGCAGAGCAGGCAGTGCTGCAGGGGGTGATGACCCTGGTACCTCTGCTGGTCCCCAGGCACCTTCTTCATTGTGGCTCAGAGCTCTTTGCAGCTCAGGACCTGTTGAGCCTGGCAGCATCTCCCCACAGCCTGCTCCCTACAGGGCAGGGGGACCTCAGGGGAGGCAGCAGCACTCCGTGCTCCCCTCAGCTCACCTGCCAGGCTGCTGGAGCTAGGCTGGGGACCCAGAATCTGCCTCTGTGCTGGAGCATGCCCCGGGGAGGGGGAGGAGGGGGCAGGAAGAGATGTTGGCAAGGCCAGCAGCCCCCATCTTGGCTCCTGGCCCCTTTCTCTCCACAGTCCGGCCTGACGCCCCTGCATGTGGCTGCCTTCATGGGGCACCTGCCTATCGTCAAGACCCTGCTGCAGCGTGGAGCCTCTCCGAATGTGTCCAATGTGGTGAGTCCCACCTTGGCTGGGGCTGTGGGAGCTCAGCATGGCGGGGTCCAGCAGGAGGTGGGGATTGCCTGAGTCCTGCTCTCTCTGCTCTCCTGAGCAATCCCTGGTGCCCCCCGGCTTTTTGGTGGCAGGAGGAATAGGTAGGGGCCAGAAGAGGCTGTGGGCACTGCTCTCCTGTGCTCAGACCAGAGGAATGACTGCAGGAAGGCGTATCCCCTCCTACGGCCTCACCACTTTATCCTGTCCTTGGTGCAGAAAGTGGAGACGCCCCTACACATGGCAGCCAGAGCTGGGCATGTGGATGTGGCAAAGTACCTGCTGCAGAACAAAGCCAAAGCCAACGCTAAGGCCAAGGTAGGTACAGAGAACCTGTGTGATGGTCTAGCTCTGGGAACAGCTGGTGCTGGTTTCTTCGCTCTCGCCTTCCTAGAGCCCAGCATGCCAGGGGCTGTGCAACAGCAGGAGGAGGGCTGGGGCCCCTTTGGCACGGCAAGCAAGGGCCTGGTCCAGGTCCGCCAAAACAGCTTCTCTGCCTCCCTCGCAGGATGATCAGACTCCTCTGCACTGTGCTGCACGCATCGGCCACACCGGCATGGTCCAACTCCTGCTGGAGAACAACGCCAACCCCAACCTGGCCACAACAGCGGGGCACACACCCCTGCACATCGCTGCCAGAGAGGGGCATGTGGACACGGCCCTGGCCCTGCTGGAGAAGGGGGCCTCGCAGACCTGCATGACCAAGGTAGGCTGCTGTGGCCACTGCCGCTGAAGGTGTGACCCGGCTGGGCAGGCTGGTGGCACAGTGTCCCTGTCACAGAGGGGCAGCCTCCTTCTGTGCAGCAGCATGCACCAGTGCTCTCTTCCTCATCCCTGTACACCCTGTGATGGGCTACCTTTCTCCTCAGAAAGGATTTACCCCTCTCCACGTTGCAGCCAAGTACGGGAAGGTGGATGTGGCAGAGCTGCTGCTGGCACGTGACGCTCACCCCAATGCAGCAGGGAAGGTGAGTGCCGCTCCTGTGGCAGTGGGAGGAGTAGTATGGTACAGGGAGAGGCTCTGTCTCACCTGTCTGTGCCCTCTCCCTGTCCCCAGAATGGCTTGACTCCGCTGCATGTGGCCGTGCACCACAACAACCTGGAGATCGTCAAGCTGCTTCTTCCCAACGGGAGCTCACCACACAGCTCAGCCTGGGTAAGGCTGGACTGCGCATCCCTGGGGATGTGGGGATGTATCATGCGTCCAGTGCATGCCAGCGTGGGGCCAGCATTGCCCCTCAACCCTGACATGCAGGGAGTATATACAAAGGACCAGTCACCACCAGCCACTCTCCACGCCTGCTGCTCACACCTGCCTGTCCCTTGCACCAGGATGGGGGGCAAGCAGGGGGGCCAGGCAGTGGTCCTCTTCCAGCAGAGAAGGCTATGTCAGGGATAGTCCCTGCTGGCAGCGTTGTGGCTGTTGCCTGGGGATGTGTTTCCATGGCAAGCCCTGCGGAGCAGCGCTGCGGTCTGGCAGTTTGGGAAACCACACACAAATGTTTGCACGCAGCTATGAAGCAGTGAGTCAGAAAATTCATGAGCTCATGAGAGTCGCCCCGCTCTGCCTGAGCATGGGGAACATCTCCCCGAATTGCAGATCGGCAACCTCGGTTTCTGCATTGCTTGCAGAAGCTGCGTCCTCAGAACAGCCGAGTGGCTGCTGGTGCCAGCCCTCCCCATCTGGCAGTCCCCTCTCCCCCTGCGCAGGCTGCCATCAGACTTGCTGGGCAGGCATCGGGAGCAGCCGGTAACGGTGCCAATCCCCCGTTGGTCTGCGTCACTGGCAGCCTGCGTGTCACCCCGGGCAGAGGGTGCCTGCCAGCTGCTTCGCTCCTTCACTGTGGCAGCAAAGGCAGTGCTCAAGGCCCTGCAGTCTCTGCCTGAATACTAATCCTGCATATTGTGAGTTCTGCTCCGCACCTCAGCCAGACACGTACTAGGAGGTGTCTGTCTGCCCTGGCCTCTCGCAGCTCCAGGTGGCTGAATACTGCTGTATAAATTCATGTGTGGAAAACTCCAGGACAGCCAATACCAGTCAAACCTGAAGCAGGTGGTCTTTGAAACCCCTGTGCTGACTTGGCTGGCAGAGTGGGATTTGGCCTCAGCGTCAGGGCTAGTTGCTGTCAGGGTGATGGCTGGGGATCCCTGAGCTCTGGAGGTGACAAGGAAGGGCGGACTTGGCCTGGAGAGGCAAGGTGGCACCTTCTGTCCCAGCTGGTCTGCTCGGCAGGGGCTGAGCACTGCAACGAGCCTCTCTCCCTGCAGAACGGGTACACCCCCCTGCACATTGCTGCCAAGCAGAACCAGATGGAGGTGGCCAGCAGCTTGCTGCAGTATGGGGCTTCTGCAAATGCGGCATCTGTGCAGGGAGTCACCCCCCTCCACCTGGCTTCCCAGGAGGGGCATGCGGACATGGTGGCACTGCTTTTCTCCAAACAAGCCAATGGCAATCTAGGCAACAAGGTAAGTTGTCCCAGCGTGTCCTGCCAGGCTGGAGGCGAACACCCTGGCAGGGTGTAGCAGACAGGGTGGTAGTCCAGGCCCCAGTGCCTCCCTGCATTTGGGCAGCAGTGTGCTGGCCAGCAGCATGGCATTGGTCAGTTTGCCAGGCCGGCGCTGCAGTGATGGCATTGCCACTGTGCTGAGACCTCCTCTGTTTGCAGAGTGGCCTGACTCCTCTCCATCTCGTGGCCCAAGAGGGGCACGTGCTGGTTGCTGACGTTCTGGTGAAACATGGAGTCACAGTGGATGCAACAACCAGGGTAAAGTAGTGCATTGACCATGGCTGTGGTGAAAAACATGTCGGGGAGGTACCTCTAGGCCTGCTCCAGGAGGAGCATTGCTTTTCTTTTTCTTTGTGCAAGAGTCTCCCCTCTCGCAGGCGTCCTTACCATCTTGTCGGTGTCCTGGGGACTCTTCCTCCTCTTCCCCCTACCTATCTGGAGGGGTGATTCTCGCCTGTTCCCACAGCTCACCCCTGTACCCCTGGGAACAGCATGGTGTGGTCTGCAGTGTGCCCTCTGCCCTGGTCCTGGGCTCTCGGGCAGCACCGACACGTGTGCCCCATCATTCATCCGTGGGGGCTTGCCCGTGGGATGAGCATACCCAAGCCAGAAGGGCAGGAAGGCAGGCTGAGACCTGATCTCGTCTTTCAGATGGGCTATACCCCGCTGCACGTGGCCAGCCACTACGGGAACATCAAGCTGGTGAAGTTTTTGCTGCAGCACCAAGCTGACGTCAATGCCAAAACTAAGGTACAGCTATGTCCTGTGCTCCAGGGACCTGTCTGCCCTGGGCAATACCATGCAGGTTGAAGGGGAAGGCTTAGCCTCCCTCCCCGCTTCCACTTCTCCCCCTGACATTGCTCCAAGCCCTCCTGTCTCCGTGGCTGGGAGCTGCTGTAGTCTAGCTACAGCCCTGGGCAAGTGCTGGGTAAAGACGGAGCTGCCCTTGTGCTCCAGGCATGAAGCACAGTGTGAGGCCCGGGGGCGTTTCTGGGGCAGCAGACCCCCAGAACTGATGGCAGCGCCTTCTGTCCTCCCCTGCAGCTGGGCTACACGCCTCTGCACCAAGCGGCACAGCAGGGCCACACGGACGTTGTGACACTGCTGCTGAAGCACGGTGCCTCTCCCAACGAGATCAGCACAGTAAGTATGGCATTCGCCCACACCTCCTCACCCCACGGCAGGTGCGGGTGCCTGCCCAGGCTTCCCCGTGGCTGCTGCTGACCTAGTCCTTCCTCCTCGCACAGAACGGCACGACTCCCCTGGCCATCGCAAAGCGGCTTGGCTATATTTCCGTCACAGACGTGCTCAAGATCGTCACAGAGGAAACCGACATCCCGGTGAGCCCCTGGGGACTGGGACGGTGCCCTGTGGAGGAAGGCTGGGGCTGGGAGCAGCCAGGCGGAGGTCCCCCAAGTGCAGCTGGGCAGGGCCAGCGCTGACAGCTGCGTGCCCAGCCCAGGTGTGAGGAGGGGGCTGCAGGTGGCTGCACAGTGAAGGGCTGGCCTCCTCTGACTCTGCTCTGCTCCCGCAGTCAGTCAGTGACAAGCACCGCATGAGCTTCCCGGAGACCGTAGACGAGATTCTGGACGTGTCAGAGGATGAAGGTGAGGGGCTGGAGCTGGGTCGCACCATCCCAGAGATCTGCTGGCTGGGCCAGCATGGCAGGAAGCAGCCTCACGGACAGGCACTGGTGCTCCTGCCGGCCGGGGTGGGGGAGATTTGTGTCCCCACAGTGGTCTTGTGGAGAGGACAAGGGGAGCCCACCAGTCTCCTGGGGTGGCACCGCCTGGCTCAGGTGCTTCCCTGTGCTATGCAGGAGGGATATGCCTGGACCTCTCCACGGTCCCATGCCCCAGGGACAGTGTGCAGAGAGCCCTTGGGCATGCAGACGCCCCCACCATGCCCTGCTGTGCAGGCTGGTACCAGCTCCCAGCCGCGCTGCAGCTTGTCTGCTCCTGCTCCCTCCCACCAAGACCTCACCTTTGCCTCTTCTTACTTTGCAGGCACTGCTCATGTCACAGTAATGGGTATGAAATGTGTCCCCCTGCCCCAGCTCAATGACCCATTTCACCCCATGGCCACTAACCATCCGCACGCCACGTCCATCTGCTGAGCCTTGCTGCTGGGCTGGTGCTATCCAGCGCAGGCCCCGCCATCCTGCCCTGCCCATCGGTGTCCATGCTGCTTGCTGTGGTGTGACTGCATGAATGGGGCCATCCCCTCGCTGGGGGGGAGCCCTGGCTCCCTGTCGGCCCCAAGCTCTGTCCCTAGTAGGTGGAGGAGCCTGGTTCTGTGCCAAACTCCAGTGTCCCTCCACAACTGCTCCGTATCGTCCTGGCCAGGACAGGGATGAACCTGAGTGCTCAAGGGTCTCCGTGCTGCTATGGTCCCCTCCCCATCACTGGGGCTCTCTTCCCTGCTTTGGGAGGTGCTGAACTCCCTCCTATAGGGCATTGGCAAGAGCTGAAACCTGGTGAACTCCTTAGCAGGCATTAATTGGGCCAGCAGGCAGCACTGGCTGGGCTTGTGCCTCTAAGGAGGGTGCACGGATGCACTCAGCAGTGTTAGGGCGTCCTTCCCACATCCCCAGCCCTGCCTACACTCCTGTCCCCAGCATCCAACAGCAGGGTGTCCTTGGCAGGCTCTGCTCTGTGCTTAGGGCTGTGGGGTCAGCTAGCAGCTGAGGCTCCTGACAGCTACTGCAGCTCCTATCCCACTGACCCACAGTGTAGACCTTGCCCCTGCCCGCAGACCCCATCTGGCAGAGGGCAAAGCCACCCTGTGGCTGGCTGAGACCCAGGGGACGAGTGTGTGTGGCCAGCAGTGGGAGCAGAGATGGGCCCTGGTTCCAGCCCTGAGGAGGAATGGGGGCAAGGGCTGGACATCTGTGCTCCCTTGTCCTCCTGCCTCTCTGCATGCTGAGCCAGCTCTTGGTTTCAGAGGAGGAGCTGATAGCACCAAAGTCCAGGACACCTGATCCCAGGGACCAGGAGGTCAAGAGGGAGATGCTGGAGTTTGAGATCGTGACGACACTGGAGCAAACGTAAGAGGCACTGGATGTTGGGGAGGGAGCAGGTACAGGGCATGGGGCCAGCTTGGTGCTGGGCTGGGATGCCAGTGGGGCAGGGCCAGCTCTGGGCAAGGAATGGATCACTGAGCCCCCACTGGCTAGCACAGCAGGCAAAGCCAGTCGGTATTGTTCCTGCACCAGGACATGGGTCTGCTGCTGAGTGTGTCTTTGTCCAGTGGACCCGGGACTCCCTGGGGATGGCCGGGGGCTGAGGGGCCCAGGCCTGCTACTTCAGTGGCTGTCACTGCCCTCTCCTGCCAGGGTGGAGTCTCCAGCTATCCTGCAGGTCCCCTGCGTCCCACCTGAGACTGTGGTGACCAGAGCGGAGGAGACTGAGCAGGTAGGGCCTGTGGAGACAGAAGCTGAGCAAGTCAGCCTGCTGCATGCGCCCTCGGTGTCCCCACAGGAGGTGAGCATGAAACACAGTCTGACATGGCCCCCCCCAGGCATTCCCTGCCGGGGGGATCCCCCCCATCACCACAAAGTCAAAACGTGGGGTGGGTGGTGGGGCTGGACCCAGCGGTACGGGACTGCCCAGGGACGGCGGTGAGACTGTGGAGGAATGGGCAGGTACAGCACCCCCAGATAGGACCCTGTGCCCATGAGGGCTCTTCCCTGCCTTACACAGCCCTCCAAGGAGTTTGACGAGGACTCCCTGATCCCCAGCAGCCCCGCCACTGAGACCTCGGATAACATCAGCCCAGTGGCCAGCCCTGTGCACACAGGGTGAGTGCTCAGCCTGTGTGGCACGTGCATGCTCTGTGCGTGAGCCGGCTGCAAGGTGCCCACCTGCCCGTAACTCCACCTCCAGGTTCCTGGTGAGCTTCATGGTGGATGCCCGCGGTGGCTCCATGCGGGGCAGCCGACACCACGGACTGCGCGTGGTCGTCCCACCCCGTGCCTGCGCTGCGCCGACCCGCATCACCTGCCGCCTGGTGAAGCCCCAAAAGCTGCCTGCACTCCCTCCACTGGCTGAGGAGGAAGGTCTGGCCAGCCGGATCATTGCCCTGGGGCCCGCCGGTGCCCAGTTCCTCAGGTGAGCACAGCTGGGAACTGAGCCGATGGGGCTTCCCACACTGGGGCCATCCCTCAGGACTGGGGACAGGTCTGGGCTCCTCCGGAGTCTCTGCCAGCTGGGGCAAGACCTGTGCTCATCTCTGCTTCTGGGGGTCTGGTGCAGGAGAGATCCTGCCTCTGGCCAGGTGCAGCACGTTTCTGGGCTGGGTCATTGCACCATAACGGAGCAGTGGCTGTGCTGTGGTAGGAAAAGCCCTGACCAGCCCAGTCCTGCCATGCACAGCGCCCTGTTTCCCGGAGAGAGGGGTGTGAGCAGTCCTGCCTTCCTCCTCCGGCAGCTTTCAGCATGGGCAGGTGCTCTGCCCAGGGCCACGTTGCTGCCTGTATGTCTTGGCAGCAGCCTGTGGGTGCAAACACCCTTCCTGCGCTGTCTGCAGCCCTGTCATTGTGGAGATCCCACACTTTGCCTCATACGGGCGCGGAGACCGCGAGCTGGTGGTGTTGCGCTGCGAGAATGGCTCTGTCTGGAAGGAGCATCGCAACCGCTATGAGGAGAGCTACATGGACCAGCTGCTCAACGGCATGGATGAGGGTGAGCGCGCCAGGCAGGTGGGGGCTCGGCACCGTGCGGCTGCCCACGGGCAAGGCTGCGGCTGGCCTGGGTGGTGGGATGGGGCTGAGCATGGCATGGTTGGTGCAGCTCAGGGCGGGTGGTGGGTGACAGCTGAGGGCTTGGTGCGTGAGCACTGATGGCTGTGCTGCCCTCGCAGAGATGGAGAGTCAGGAGGAGCTGGACAAGAAGAGGCTCTGCCGCATCATCACCACTGACTTCCCTCTCTACTTCGTGGTCATGTCCCGGATTTGCCAGGACTGCGATCTGATCGGCCCCGAGGGAGGGTGTTTGAAAAGCACACTGGTGCCCATGGTACAGGCCACCTTCCCAGACACTGCTGTCACCAAGAGAGTGAGGCTGGCCCTGCAGGTGAGCCCTGGAGAGCCTGGCCCAGGGCCCAGCTGGGCTCCTGCAGGCAGGGCTAGGAAGCAGGCCCGGGCTGTGCCCCAGCCTGGGGAAAACTGGCCCTGATGTGCATGGCTGTGCTACCCGCAGGCACAGCCCGTGCCTGACGAGCTGGTGACTAAGCTGCTGGGGAACCAGGCAACCTTCAGCCCCATCGTCACGGTGGAGCCGCGCCGGAGGAAGTTCCACCGCCCCATTGGCCTCCGCATCCCACTGCCACCGTCCTGGAAGGACAATCCCCGAGACAGCGGCGAGGGTGACACCACCAGCCTGCGCCTGCTGTGCAGTGTGATAGGTGAGGCTGCCGACCCCTGCCTTGCAGGCGAGCATGGTCTCTGGTGGGGACGGGCTGGGCCGCCTCAGTGGGATGCAGCTCCTGGGAGCTGAGGACAGGTCACAGCGGTGGAGAGAGCAAATCCCTGGGATGCAGACCCCAGGCTTATGGAAGGCAGCGTGCTCACCCTTGCTTTCTGCTGCAGGAGGGACAGCCCAGGCACAGTGGGAAGACATAACAGGCACCACGAAGCTGGTCTATGAAAATGAGTGTGCTAACTTTACCACCAATGTGTCTGCCAGGTGAGTCCTGGGTGAGCACACGCTCATCTGGGGACGTCTGCTGCTCCTTGGGCCCTCTTGGGGTGCAGCCTGTGCCAGGAGGAGCCTCCTGCCTCTGTGCTTGTTGTGGTGCTGCCCCATCCCCACGTGCAGGGCAGTTGCCTCCAGCTTTGAGAGCCTCAGCCTCGGCACCTGTTAGGAAACATTCACAACAGAGGGTGTGCAGAGGGAAGGGGCCATTCTTTGTGCTTGGGTGGGTCGCTGTCGTGGATGTACCCAGAGCTCCTGGGGCACCCTCTGTGGTGCAGTTTGCTGCTGGGGGCGGGCAGCTCTCCTGGTGCCACGGGGAAACCTGCCCGGCAGCGCCCCGACCCAGCCCTCCCACAGGTTCTGGCTGGCCGACTGCCCGCGCACAGCCGAGGCCGTGCACTTTGCCACAACGCTGTACAAGGAGTTGGCAGCCGTGCCCTACATGGCCAAATTCGTGGTGTTTGCCAAGATGAATGATGCACGGGAAGGCCGGCTGCGCTGCTACTGCATGACTGATGACAAGGTTGACAAGACTTTAGAGCAGCATGAAAACTTCACGGAGGTGGCCCGCAGCAGGGACATTGAGGTTTGTCCCCAGCAGCATGCATGTGGGGCAGCCGGGAAAAGGCTGCCCAAGCGAGGGGAGACTAATGCCAGTGGAGGGGCCTGGCCCTGGCCTGGGGAGGAGAGTCAGGGTTACCTGCCCTGTCCAGGGGCAGGAGAAGCAGCTCTGTGCAGTGTCTGAGCCTGTTTTCTGCTCCCTGCCAGGTGGTAGAGGGGATGCCTTTGCACATCGAGCTCTCAGGAAACCTGGTGCCTGTCAAGAAGGCCACTCAGCCCCGCACCTTCCTCTTCCAGTCCTTCCGGGAAAATCGACTCGCCATCCCCATCAAGGTAATGGCAGGGTGCAGGGCTGGGTTGCAGGTGGGGCCGCTGCGCCTGCCCTGTGCCAGGCCGCCTAACCAGGCTCTCCGTGCTCAGGTTCGGGACAGCAGCCGGGAAGCCAGCGGCTCCCTGTCTTTTCTGCGTAAGGCCATGAAATATGAGGACCTCCAGCATGTGCTCTGCCACCTGAACATCAGCATACCACCCTGCACCAAGGTCAGTGCTGGGTGGGTCTCTGGCACCTCTGGGGGGGCATCCCTCCCCCAGGTGCAAGAGGCAGCCCTCGCTGTCAGCTTTTCTTCCTCAGCTGCTCCATGTGGCCATGTCATGCCGCTCTGGGGCTGCGGGGGAAGCAGTGGTGCCAGGGCAGAGCTGCTGCCCTCTTTTCAAGCTGATGACCGCTTGGTTTGTCCCCACTCTCACAGGGAAGCGGCAGTGAAGAGCGGAAGAGGACACTGACGCCATTGTCTCTGCGGGAGCGATACAGCATCCTAAGTGAGACCAGTTTTGGTATGCAGCCTGCTGGGACTGTTCAAGCCTGCTCACCACCTGTGCTTGGGGTGTCCAGCCTGGTGGAAAGGCTGGGCTGACCCTGTCGTACTCGCACTCATGGCAGCTTCCCTTTCTCTGAGGGTTTCCTTGGTCCTGCCTGCAGGGCAGTGCCGTGCCTACGGCCCGCGCAGCCAGCACCCCTTTCCCCTCTCCACACTGGTGCAGGGTCCTGTGCGGCTGAAGCTGTGACTCCTTCTTCTCCTTCAGGCTCTTTGAGCAGCACGGACAAGGCAGACCAGAAGATGGTCGACATAGCGGAACAGCTGGGCCTCAGCTGGGCTGGTGAGTCCATACCTGACGGCTCTGAGGATGCACAGCACTCCTCGGAAAGCTGACGCTTAGGAAGGCTGGAAACATGCTGCATGGTGGAGTGAATGTGCTTTACACTGTCCAGGGAGCTGGGCCAGTTGGTATTCATGCAGTCTGCACTAGCTCCTCTGGCAGGCTGGCCTGGCCTCCCAGCACTTCTGCTGAACTATGAGCATACTGTAGCACTGAGATGAACCTTCTTGCAGCTGTGCGTGCATTCACACTCACATGCACAGGTACCAGGCTAGGGTTTTGTTCTGAGTCATACGTATTGCTGCTGTTCGTGGAGGCCCCGTGCTGTCGTTGCAGCCAGACACGCAATGGCAGTGCCCGCGCTTCTCCTTAGCATGAGACACCGCTACGCCGGTCACAGCCAGCCTGGGCAGAGGGGCTTCAACCTCTGCCCCGTCCCCGCTCCTGCTCCTGCATGTTCTGCCATGTTCAGTTGTGTGCGATGTGGGAGACTGTGCTGGTTCTGGCTGAGCCCTTCACAACATCCTAGCCTTTTTGGCTCGGGAGCTGGTGGTGGGCACCGGAGGGTGCAATGCTGAGATGTGGCATCTCCCCCAGAGCTGGCACGTGAGCTGCAGTTTGGGGAGGATGACATCAACAGGATACGTGTGGAGAACCCCAACTCCCTGCTGGAGCAGAGCGTAGCCTTACTCAACCTCTGGGTCAGCCGCGAGGGCAAGAGCGTCAAGAGTGAGTATCTGTGGTGCCCTGTTACAGTCGCAGAGGTGGCGGGGCTGGCTGCGCAGAGCAGCATGTGCGTGCTCGGGGGTCACTGGCTGGCTTTGCACTGCTGGTTCATGTACACCTGCTCACCTGGAGGGTGTCTGGGGCCTGGCTGGGTTCCCCTAGTGACCAGTTTGCTGACACTGGCTTCCCCCTGCAGTCGAGAATCTGTACACAGCGCTGAGGAACATTGACCGCAGCGAGATTGTCAACACGCTGGAGGGCTCCGGACGGCAGAGCCGCAGCCTGAAGGGCAGCTGGCGCTACATGGACAGAGACTACTCCCTCTCGCCATCCCAGATGAATGGTGAGTCCCGGCTTTTGGCAGGGACTGCAGGAGGGCCCCAGGCAGGGAGTCCATGCAGACAGATTGGAGCTGATATTCTGTGTGACCACTGTGCGCCGGTGGCCCGCTGGGAGCTCAGTGGGCACGAGGCGTTGCCAACAGATGTAGCCTCTTTGCTGGGGCTTATGCTGCAGGAAGCTTGGCCCTGCCATACCGCCTTCTCAGAAGCTCTCCAGGTGGGGCGGATACACGTTCCTTATCCCGATACACCAGTGAGAAGTGCTTCTGGCTGTGTGAGCTGAGCCATGGCCAGGGAGCTCACAGAGACCTGGCTGTCCAGCTGTGGTGGTGCACCAGGGCTGGCTCCCAGGCAGAGCACGCCTGGGTGCAGGGACAGAGCCGGGGTCAGCTGCAGCGTGGGCTGTCCGGGAGCCGGTGCACCAGGCAGGGACAGGGCTTTGTGCTGCTGCAGCCCTGCACTGTGGCGCTGCCTGTGCAGCACTGGCTCATCGCTCTCTCCCTCTCCCCTTGTTCTGCTCTCTCAAACATGCCACCTAGTGCCGTCAGGTGTGGGCACTCCCGTGGGTCACTTCTTGTCACCTCTCTCCTCTGAGCTCGTCCTGGCCTCTCCTTCTCTCATCTTCCTCCACTGCCTGTCTCCACTGTCTCCACCTCAGCTGAGCCCTCCAGGAGCCGTGTCCTGCTCCAGCGACTGCATGTCACCAGGGATTGCTGCTCTCATGGCTGTTGTGCTTGCAGGCAGCCACCCCAGGCCTTCTCTTCCCGCACTGACCTGCGCTCCTTCCCTCGCTGGCCCTGCACTGCTTGCCCCCTCCGAGCCAGGCACCCGCAGGGGAGAGTTGCCCTTTATGTGCTTGGGGGTTCCAGCTGTCCCCCATGCCTCAGCTGTGGCTAGCAATCCCTGGCTGCCTGGGGAGCAGAAAGAAGCACAGAATCGCTAAGGGTAGAAAAGACTTCTAAGATCATCAAGTCCAACACTCTCTCAGAGGGTTCTCTCAAAGGGTTCTCTGCTGATCTCCAGGGGTGGAAAAGGAGCTAGTGGCTCAGAGCTGGAAAAGGCTGAGCAAAGCCACCTGCGAGGGTAGGATTGCCTGGCTTGGCTGCAGTCTGTATCAGTGTGCCTCAGCTGTGCACGTGACCCTGGCTGATGAGGACATGACACCTGCTTGTAGCACCAGAGACACCAACAGGGTTGTAGGGTCCTGGCTGCATCCCGCAGGGCCCTGGGGTTGCATGACATGTACCACGGCCATCCTTCCCTGCTCATGGTACTAATTCCAGCTGCTCCTCCGTGCTGTGAAGAGAGGTTGGCTTTGGGAGTCAGTGCCTGCAGACCTGAACTCCAGGCTGTCTGCCAGCCAGCTGATGCTGGATGGGGGCTGTGGGCAGGGACCCTGGGGTTGACAGAGTGGGGTACCAAAGAGGGCGCTGTGTCCTGCAGTGTGGATGGGGCATCATGTGGACCCCAGGCCAGTCCTCCCCACGGGGAGCAGGCAGGCCCTGGCCCTGCCCGAACCAGCCCCAGGACTCGAAGGGAGGCATGGCAGCACTTGCAGGGACCATGCAAAGGCAGCAGCTGCTGTGAGTGCAACCCTGCTCAGCCCAACCGCTGGGGTCAGTGGCATGACCATTGCTGTCCTTGGGGCAGGCACCCTCCTGGAGGCTGTTTCCCTTCTTGCCCCACTGTGCTTGTGCGTGCGTGAGACGGCTGCTGGAGATATTGCCTCTGTCTGCCCATATAGGTTACGCTTCGCTGCAGGACGAGCTGCTGTCCCCCGCCTCCCTGCATTACACGCTGCCATCCCCGCTGCGTGCCGACCAGTACTGGAATGAGGTGGCCATCATGGATGCTATCCCCATGGCTGCCACCGAGCAGGATGCCCTGATGGAGATGTCCGACATCCAGGTGTGGTCCTCGGGGCTCACCCCCTCACTGGTGACTGCTGAGGACTCCTCTCTGGAGTGCAGCAAGGCTGAGGACTCGGATGCCACAAGCGAAGGCCGGTTCCCAGGGCAGCTTCTGGCAGATGCACACGGCCCAGACCACATGGGCTCTATGGACCTGGTTGAGGATGACACAGTGGACTCAGATGCCATGAATGGCCTGATTGACCTTCTAGAGCAGGAGGAGGGGCAGAGGCCAGAGGGGAAGATGTCAGCCGGTGATCGCCAGCCTGGGACTGGGGAGCAGGACCCAGAGAGTGAAGTCTCTTTTGTTTCAGTTCAGCAGAAGGTGCAAGCCAGGATCACAGCATCACCTACCATTAGCCACGTCATGGAGAAGAGCGCAGACAGGTAGTGTGGCCTGAGGCGCCGCAGTGGCCGTGGGAGGGGAGCAGAACTGCTTCGCCAGCTATTGCCCTGTGCAGGGCCAGCTGCAATAATCTCCCAGCTTTGCTTGCTTTTCTGCTGGTCTCCAGCTCTGGAGCCCGGGCATCCGTGGCAGACAGAGCAGTGGCTTGGGCTGAGTGCCTTGCACCTCTCTGGAGATGCTCTGGGGGGCTCCTTGCAGAGCACCTGGGAGGGACCCCAGGCAGACAGCCAGGCCCTGCATGTAGGTTGTGCTTCCTGGAGCCATCTCAGCCTAGGCTGCGTCCTCCATCATTCCCAGTGGCACCAGTCCCACGAGGTTCCTGGCAGAGCCCAGTGATGCTCCACAGCATTGCCTTAGACCCTCACAGCCAGGCTGCGAGGCTGTGGGGTGGGCAGGGAGCATGGCAGGGCGGAGGTCTGCGCCCTTTGTGCATCTGCATTTTGTGCTGCTTGTGCCGGGCTCCCGGCAGTGCCATGAGCTGGGGAGCCCAGCGCCTGGCGGGGTGCAGGCTGCGCTGGCATGCCTGCCGGAGGTAGGCAGGTGCTTAGGGTGCAGCACTCCATGGCAAAGCTGACTGCCTTTCTCTCTCTGTCTCTCTCTCCCTGTCCCTCTCCGGTGCCCAGGCTGAGGGACTGGAATGCAGAAGGCTCCTTTATCTCCTGCCTACAGGACCTGACAGCGGGCTCCTGGCAGGAGGGGGTCACCGGAAGGCTGCTCCCAACGCACACCATGGCCTCCAGGGCACAGGGCCAGGAGCAAGAGCAGGTCCTGGTGCCGGCCGTGGAGCTGATGCAGGTCAGCTCCACAGAGGACAGTGACTGGCAGCCCCAGCACCCCGCGGGCAGCTGGCAGGAGGAGGCAGACAGTCGCTTCTTTGGGCAGGTGAGGGTAAAAGCAGGGGGATCCGGCCCCACAGGAGGTGGAGACCCTATGGACAGCCCTTTTCTAAGCCCGCTGCAAGACCAGCTGGGCAAACCGAGTGGTAGCAGAGGCACAAGCCTCCTGGCATGCTTCCTGCCCCCTGGCCCTGGGGGTGCCTCTGAGCCCAGAATAGCCTGCTGTGGTGGATACCTGAGCTCTTGCTCTCCATTTATAACCCAGCCAGCCTCCCTGCCTGCTTCCTTACTGAGTATCTGCCCTGGCCGCTGCCCCAACAGCCTGCTGAAGCCAGAAATAGAGCTGGTCTGGGGGCCAGGATGGGCGGGGGCATCTTGCCATGGGCACATGGAGCCAGCAGGTACAAGGTGAGGGCAAGCACCCTTCCCCGGCCGGGGCGGGCACGGCCACCCCGGCAGCACGGGCCGTGCTCGGAGGGGTCGCTCAGCTCCGTAGCGCGTCTCCCAAGTCGCGTGCAATGGGAGCGATGCCCCGAATCCCAGGCTCGTGCCTGGGCCTTCCTTCGTCCCGAGAGAGAGGACTGTCTGCGTCCGGGACGGCAGGTCGTCGGCGAGCTGCCAGAGGCGCCCGGGGCCGGCCCGGTCGCCGCCCGGCCGGGG
>WEKW01011472.1:298065-314790 GCA_013389905.1 Sula dactylatra | reverse complement strand
CCGTAAGTACAGCGGGGCCAGGGCGGGTGGGCGGCGGGTGGGCGCCACAGGCGGCAGACGCCCCACAGAGCCCGGACCCGTCAGCACGGGGCAGGGATGTGGGGCGGCTGCCCAGGCCGCATCTTCTCCATTGCCCCACACAAGGCATGGCTGTCGCCCTACAGGCTGCCCCAGGACAGTGGGAATGGCCCACGCGCCAGAGCTGCCGGACCTCAACCTGCTGCAGAGGTTTTGGCTCAAGAGCGGAGGCAGCTCTAATGGCAGAGCTTAACTCTTTGCTTAGCCCCCAGGCAAGCCACAGCTGGCAAGGACAGGCAGAGCCTGCTGCCCTGGAGATTCCCGATTCCTCCAGCGGCCTCACTGGGATCAGTGCCCAGCCCAGCTCGGGGCAGAGACGGGCAGGACAGCCAGCCCTGAGCTGGCAGCGCTGCCTGCCTGCTGGGGAGCTGGCAGGGTGATTGCAGAGCATGTTGCTGGCGTGCCAGAGGGTGGGCGGGATGGGTGCACCCACTGTCCTGTGGGGAGCCCTGGGAGGCTCTGGGCCTGCAGCCACAGTCCCCTTCCACCCATCTCCAGGTGATGCTTTTGGAGCAGACGGGTCAGGCAGCTTGGCCGTCCGCTCCCGGCACAGCTATGAGCCGACCAGCTCTGTGTGCCTTCCCATCATGCATCCCACAAGGTGTGAGGCACGGAGGCACGGTGTTCCCAGTGCTGTGTGGCCCTGGGGTCATGCTCTGCTGCTAACAGCACTACCCCTCTCAATACAACAAGTTAGCTCTGTCCCCAAGCAGGAGGTGCACAGCCCTGCCCTGGCTCTGGGTGGCCTGCACAGAGGGCAGCTCAGCCTTCCTGGGATGGGGCTGAAGCCTTGAAGCCAGAATTTAACTTGGAGGGGAGCCAGCGTGGAGGGGCTCTGTGGGCGCTGAGGGCTGACTGGTGTGCTGGTGCCTTGCTCAGGAAGGGGAGAGCTGCCCAGAGCTGTGTGTGCAGAGAGCCCAAGTGCTCACCTGCCTCCCTCCTTCTCTCCTGCAGCCCCTGCTCACCTGGCCGACAGCATCCATAAGAAGAAGCACACGCGCCCAACCTTCACGGGGCACCAGATCTTTGCTCTGGAGAAGACTTTTGAGCAGACCAAGTACCTGGCGGGTCCGGAGAGAGCACGGCTGGCCTATTCCCTTGGCATGACCGAGTCCCAGGTGAAGGTGAGTGTGGGTCCCCGTATAGCATGGGGCGCGCGGCGTGGTGGCTGCTAACCGAGCTGGTCCCATGGGGCGGCAGGTCTGGTTCCAGAACCGACGGACCAAATGGAGGAAGAAGAGCGCCCTGGAGCCCTCCTCGTCCTCGCAACGGGCAGGGGGCTCTGGCGGAGAGCGGGCGG
The DNA here is from genome assembly GCA_013389905.1 of Sula dactylatra. Taxonomy (NCBI): domain Eukaryota; kingdom Metazoa; phylum Chordata; class Aves; order Suliformes; family Sulidae; genus Sula; species Sula dactylatra. The sequence continues at coordinate 313,412 of WEKW01011472.1, read as the reverse complement.
CCTCTGAGACCGAGGACGACGAGTACAACAAGCCCCTGGACCCTGACTCGGATGACGAGAAGATCCGGCTGCTGCTGAGGAAGCACCGTGCGGCCTTCTCGGTGCTGGGCTTGGGCACGCACAGCGGCTGAGCACCTGCACAGCCCGTCCCTCTGGGCCATTGGGCACCCAACCCAGCCACCTGCTTCCTGCCAGGGGGTGACCCCGCAGCAGATGCCCAGCTGTGGGGATGGGGTGGCTGCTGCCCTGCTCCTGGTGGCTCCTGCCCAGGGATCGTGGCTCGCAGGGCTGGGAGCAGCACACGTGGGCAGCGTCAGGCGCGGCCGTGCTGTCGGGATTGATGAAATAAAGGTCCCAGCCCCAGCCAAGTCCCAGCGCTTGCTTTGCGGGCATGTGGTCCAGGGTGCCCTCGTGAGGCTGGGCCGGAGAGGGGGCTGGGATAGCATGCGTGGGGCAGGGTCTGCATGCCAGGCAGGGGAAGGGGCCGTGGCTGTGGTGCTGTGTGTGGGGCAGGAAGAGCCCGCAGAAGCAGGGCTCCCCTGGGGACGTTTCCCAGGGTTTTCCCCAGTTTGGGCGTGCACCGGCAGCAAGAGGTGCTAGTTCAAAAGTCACTTGTTGGGGCCTCTTGTTGGAACCTATTAGCAGCAAATAAATATCATTTATCTTAACGGTGTGAGTGAGAGCCCATTCACCTGTCGGGGCTGCAGGATTGATGTGGCGTCAATAGCCCTGGTGTGTTTGCTGCCAGCCTGGTGGGCCTCCCCCTGCCCTGTGCTGCACCCCTGTGCAGCGGGGGCTGTGTGCATTCACACACGTGTGCACGTGGGTCTGCACGCCCCCTGCTCCGGCTCCCCGTGGCTCTGCCCTTGCCCACCAATGGTGGGTGCCACATAGGGCTGTCTCAGGATACCAAAGGGACTCCTGCTGGCACAGGCACACTGCGGGGGGCCTGGCAGGCCGAGAGCCAACTAAGTGCCAGCCAGGTGTGAGCAAACAGACTGGCTGTGTCGTGGGAGGAAATCGATAGGAGATAAGGTGCTGCCGGCCTATCATGTACTGATTAGCAGTGTGGCACAGAGGAGGTGCTGGGGGCTGCAACCCAAGCTGCCCTCCCCTGCAGCTGCCAGCAGCATCTGAAGACAGGCTGGTGGCCAAGTCCACCCCTGGGGATGGGCAAAGCCCCTGAAGCACTGGGGCTTTGCAGCAGCCCCAGCACCAGCCTTGTGGTGGGGAGCTGTGGTGTGGAGCTACAGACTGTTACCCTGCCACCCATCTGACTGGGTCCCAAGGCCCACTTTTGGCTTCAGGTCCTCTTGTCTGTCGCTTTCTGCCATGTGCTGGGCTGGGGAGTCTTTGCAAGGAGCCCCGATTGCTCGGCAGCTCTTTCTCAGGACTTAGATGGGTCCCTGTCCAGCCCCTCAGCAAGCATAGGGCTTGTAACGCTTCCCCCTCAGCCATGCAGCCCCTCTGCTGCCTCCATGGGACAAATGCCAGTGGGTGGCAGAGCTGACGGACCCTGTGTGAGGACGTGGGAGGCCAGATCCCACGGGCAGCACCACGTATAGGGCTGGGGCGGAGGCTGCGTGCCCCATGCGCGCGGCCCTGTGGCAGGGCTGCGAGAGCCACGTCACCATCCGTGGGCAGAGCCAGCGCTCGGCAGGAGCAGGCTCCGCGCAGCAGGAGAAGTGCGGGACTGCTGTCGGGATATTTTTTTGACATTTTCTAAGCTGCCCAGCGTGGTTGACAATTTTTAATGTACTAACTGCCTGGTCCAGTGAGCTGATTAATTGGTGCTGTGGAGATCAATACAAAACAGAAAATTAAAACAATTTTAAAGTGATTAAGTAGTTTAACACCTGTCTGATGCCACGTCAGGGCTGGGAGACAAATAAAGCAGGTGGCAAAGGGCCTGCTGCAGCTGGGGAGAGTGACAAATCGCAGCCGCAGCCTGGCTGCCCCGTGCATCCCTGCAGCCAGGCGGGTCTCCTGAGCAGTGCTGCCCTGCGCAGGGCCCCGGGGCAGCGGCCACCACCACCCTCCTCTCCTGCCTGCTCTGCCCACCGCTGGTCCCGCTTCCCGCGCAGACGGCACCAGCCACTTGCTGCTGCGGCTTGCTGCAGCAGAGCGGTCCCCTGCCAGCGCTGGGGTCTCACCAGGGCATGCGGGGCCTGGCCAAGGGTGAGCACCAGCTCTGCCGTCCCTGAAGCCACCTTGTGCCCCGAGGCCTGCCTGGGGCCGGGCAGCCCTGGGTCGTGCAGGCAGGCAGGGCTCCCGCCGAGCCCGGCAGAGCTTGGGGCCGGCTGCTCTGGGGGCGTGTGGGTGCAAGCACAGGCAGGGCGGCCTGGCAGGCAGATGGATAGCAGCTCCGCTTCAATTCTGCATCCCTTTTCTCCCAGACAAACCCCGTCGGATTTTCATAAATCAAAGCGCCACACTGTTTAATAAAAATTTATTGACTTACAAGTGATTATTTATCAAAAGGCCATTAATAGCGGCTCCGGGAATGATGTGCTACTGGGTGGTGCGGGGAGACTAATAGCAAATCAATGCCAGCATCCGGGCAGAATGCATATGAGGGCCCCCAGCCCCAGTGGGCTGCATGGCTGCTGCAGCCAGAGCCAGCAGCCCCTACCCCATGGGCCGCCCAGCGCTCCCCCCAGTTATTTATCGCTTACAAATGAAATGATCGATACTTTTAATCTAGAGCTAAATTTATTAACTTTCCCATCGGAGAGAGACATATTGACTGGGGGCATGGGGAGGGGGAGCTGAGGAAAGATGGATGTGTGCTTCCTAATCTGTCCAGCCAGCTCCCTGCCTGCTGTGGAGCATCCCGGCAGCAGCAGCGCTGCCAGGGCTGGTCCCCAAGCACAGCAGGGTGGTTGGAGGTCCCACAGAGCTGGGAAGGCAGGCAGGCAGGGGAGCGCTCCCGCACATCACCACGACATCTGTGACAAGGGCTGGGGGAGCAAGCTGTGGGCAGGAGACTGGTGGGCACGTGCAGCCGGCTCCGAGCACCCAGGAGTGCTGCTACAGGCACTGGAGCAGGCATAGGCCTGCCCTGCGGAGAGCCCCTGCCCACGCTTGCAGAGGCTGTGGAGTAGTGTTTGCATGGCCTCAAGTCAATGTCCATACCCCTGCCCAGAGATGAGCTCTTCGTGCACAGCCCTGGGGGCCAGGAAGGGTGCGGGTGAGTGCTCGGGAGCATGCTGCTGGCTGGGGAAAGGCAAAGGAGAGCCTGAAGACCCTGCCCAGGCTGGGGGTGACAGGCAGGCAGCAATGCCTATGTCCCCAGCCCAGTGCCACGTCACCGGCTGCAGCTCGGTGCATGGGGAAGCGGCACCCACAGGACCCAGTGAACGTAGCACTGCCTGAGCACCCCATGGCTCTCTGGGGCCGATGCACCCTCCAGAGCCAGCCAGACCGCGGCACGGTGGTGGGGCTTAGTCCAAACAGCCCCCTGAGCAAGGGAAAAGCTTTGCAAGCCTTGGGGCCAGAGCAGCAAATCTCAGTCAGGCAAAACTGGGGCTGGATCAGGCCATTGCCCCCAGCCAGAGGCTGCCAGGTTTGCCACGGATGTCAGCAGTAGCTTTTTTGGGCAGGCCTGTGACTCAAGCAGGAACTGGAGCAAATACAGCTTGTAAAATGTTATGATTAAATGCTATAGGCAAGTACTACAGGGTAACATGCACCTGCTTGGTAACTGATGCTTAACCATGCTACAGGTTAACTCCCATAAGGCACAGGCTATACCCAGCATTTCTTATATGACTAAAAGATGATGGTCAAAAACTCTGCATCGCTGTAACAACTGCCAAGGAGATAAGGGTTCTGCTTTTTTTTTTTTTTTTTAAAGTAGCAAAGCAACAGCCCCATGGGTTAACGGATGGAGGATTGGCGAGTTGATGTTAGGAGCTGTACCTAATAAGTTGGGTAATACAAGTAAACCAAAATGCTGGTGACTACACCCTTATTGCCATAATAAACTCCTAATGCAGGAGGGGCCCCAGCCCGGGTAACTGAGCTATCTATTAGTAAGGAGCAGTTGTTTTGTCTTCTATTGGTAGCAGAGGAGCATAAGCAATACACTTCAACCCTGTAGATGTTGTTAACTATCTCCTGCTTGGCTTCAGCTGCTTTTGTTTTGTTATCTTAGGTGAAAAGCAGAAGATACCAGGCTTTACTTCTTTCACCCCCGCCCCAGACCAATTGCCAGAGCTGGTTGGGCAGAAGAGAAGCATAAGAACTTGGGGTAACAGTGAAAAGTATGGGGCCTATAAGGGCGTCTCCATCACTGAACAAGGCCAGCCTGGCTTCTCTTGGTGAGGCTGGATGTTAATGGTGATCATGTGTAACAGATCACTGAATGCAATGGTTTTGTAGGGAATGTGTATATTTATAAAGGATCATATTTTGAGCACTACAAGAAGCAAAGGTAAATCAATTCAGTATAGAAATATTTCCCATAACTGTATGTTAACAGATCATATGCTATTAAGTGTAGCTTTACATCACTGTTAAGGAAACCTGTCCCCTCTCAGGTATTGTACTGGGAACAGTTTATTTGTGCGTAAGTAAGTTGATGGTCCTGGAGTAGGTGGAAAATAGCACACCATGGAAAATGGGGTTCCTCAACTATGAGGCCAAAGTTGTGCAGACCCTGCGTGCACATTGTCCGTGCATGGGTAAAGATGACCTAATGGACCCAAAAGAAGGGTTTTGAAACCACTAAGAATGTGATGCAGGGAGCCTGCACAGAACTGAATACTGTAAGTGAGGGTATGTGCATTAGGTCTCTTGGGAAAGGTTAGGGAGTTTCTGGACTGTCTTTCTCTCTGTCGCTTTCTTTTCTCTGTCTCTCTTTCTTGATGTAACAGTGTTTTACCCAAATAAAAACAAGCAGGATGTAAACTACTTTGAATCCGGGTTGGTAGTGCAGGGAAATTCAAATATAAGGACACTTACACAGAATAGCTGGCCTGGCATGGGGGGTAGCAGATGTCCTCCCCCAACAAACAACACTTGGGGTACAAAGGAGGCACTTAAGTATCACCTTCTCTAGCGTTCCAGAAAATGCAGTCAGGCTTCTGCGGGTAGCAGTGAAACAGCATTTGCTTATAAGAGCAGGCAGAGGACCCAATGGAAGTGCTAAAGTTTGTAGGAACATAAGGAAAATTGGAAAGTACATGGGATGCTCAAATGCAAGTTGTTTTACTGAATAATGTACTTGCAGAGCTGAAAGGGAGAGGTGTACCACCTCCAGCACAAGATTTCAGCTTTCTTGCAACAAGCTGAGATTATATATGCGCGTGTTGTCGCATAACAAGATCAGATCCCACTGTTTCCCTCAGGAGACATTTGAAAGGGGATCTCCTGCCCCAGCCATGGAGTCTCAAGACTCTCCTGCCCACCCTGGGCTCCCACCATAGCACAAATGGATCCCTCAAGAGCCCCACCTGCCACACCAGTGACAACTGCCGGGCTTCTTGCAGTTCCAGGGGATAGAGGGAGGCTTCCAAGGAGGATGATCCTCACCACTTGAGGAACCCCAGCAAAAAGGCTCTTACACAGATGCTGGAGAAGCAATGGTCTGGGTCAGGCTATGACAGGAGGGTGGCAAAAGGAAGAGTTTCTCCTTCTGTAAGTAAAGCTGGAAACGGCCTGAGGGACCATATACTGCTCTTAAGGGGTTTACGCTGCAGACGTGAGAGGCACAGGCTCGTGAAGACTCCCTTGGTTGTCAAGGCAGCTAATTTCAGTGCAGCTCATCAGTTTCTGTGCCGTGGGAGACTTGTGACTGACACATATGTGCATCAACACATCAGTTCTCCCCCTCGGCCTGTAAATACCCTACGGAAGCATACGACGCCGTAAGTGTTTCATTTAATATTGCCCCTGCAAGGGGCTTCACTGTAACAGTAACAAGAAGGCATCTTTGCCAAGAGCTGCCCAGGGCCTAAACACGCTAGGCAGTAATAGTGCCTCCAGGAAAGAACAGCCAGAGGATGAAAGAGTAAGTCCAAGCAGCTCTGGAGTAGCCCAAGTCCAAAGATTTGAGGCTGCTTCAGACAAGCCCTGGCTCGTGCTGGAGGCAGAGGGCTCCGGCCAGGCCCAGTAACAGTGCTGGAGGCAGAGGGCTCAGGAGCGGCTCCGGTCTTCATGGTTGCCTACAATCATTTTGCTGTAGAGTTTCTGCTGCTCCTCTTTGAATGTGTCTTTCACCTTCTCCCTCTTCAGTCCTCCATCCCTGGGGAGAGAGTCAGATCATCAGATATATGACAGATATGACTGCAGGCGTGCACTGTCTGAAACTTCAGGCTGGGGCTGCTCAGAGCACGTCAGAGCTCCTTCAGCAGCCAGACAGCTACACTTGTACCTCGTGTTGCCAGGGCATGCTGCAGAGCAACCGGCCCCAAGGCGGGTTACTTTCACACCCTGCCCTGCCAGGAGCTGCACCCATGGCCCTGCACTGTGCTCAACATGGCAGCTCTGTCAGAAGCGTGAGCTGCTCTGATACCACTACAGCAGACTGCCTGTAGAGACCCTCTGCCTCCCAGGCTCTGAAGATCTCAGTGCCTGCAAAAGGAAGTTTCCAAGCTCAATCCACTTTGCTGAGCAGCCTCAAGTCAGAACCAGGGCATCCCAGTGCATACTGGAATCACAGAATGAAGCCCTGGTGCCCAACACACAGAGCAGAAGCAAAGACTTTGGTCCCCGCTACGGAAGAGCAGTTTTGGAGGTCACAAGCAAGATGTATCTCTATTTCTCCATAGCCTTACTCTGCCCAACGCAAGACACAAACAGCTCTACAGCACACAAGCACATACCACGATCCAGGAACAAGGAACCCTGGCACCAGGAAGAGAAAAGCTTGCCTGGACTCACCAGAGCAGATCCACAAGGCCCCCCTGCCTGGCAATGGCTGACTTCACTCGATTGGCAAACTGGACAGCGTCCTCTTCGGGCTGTGGTGAAATAACACTGTTCAGCAGGAGCAAAAGGCCAAACGGGTAGCAGATCAGATAGGCCAGGTTCACCTTACTTACCTGCCTGGTCATTGGGGGCAAGTACCAGACACTGCAGACAATGGCCCAGCTGGTCATCATCCTAAGGAGGTAGGTTACCATGCCATACTTGCTGCTGTTAAAAAAGGCATCTCCAAACTGCGGGTCATACTACAGAGGCAGAAGAGCTCATGAAAGTCGGGCAGTGGCTGCACCCTCCCTGAGGCTTCAAGTTCCACCCCAAGCCCAGCTACAGGCCAGCCCTCCCAGAGCGCTACATGGAGCGACCCCAGCTTCCCCATGCCCTCGGACCAGGCTGTTGACCCAGCAGTGCCAAGGCTGGGCTGCCAAGACTGAGCTCTCACACAGAGAGCTACTTGTGCTGTACGAATGTTTGCCTTCTCATACCTTGATGGCTACAGGATAAACTGTGGCTCCAGTTTCAAAGCTCCCCTTTTTGAACATCATCACAGATGTGTTGTTGATGCAGGTTCCTGTAAGAGGCAAGCACAATCTTCTGAGAAGATCTGCAAGTCAGTTCAGAAGACTAATGGCTAGGCTGCAGGCACCCAGCAACTGCCCCCCAACACTCGCTCCAAACCCCGTTCTCTGTGTGCACAGGATGTGTCACTGGGATATCACATATCTGACTCCCACATTCTGGGTTCAGTCAGCTCTAAAGATGCAATGTCCCCTTTGACTCAGTGAAGGGTCTCAAAGCCCTTGGCTGCATAAGGAGGGAAGGAACAGAGATGTGGTGCTGTCCCAATATGCCCTCTCCACCAAGTGCTTGTCTGGCCTTGCTCCACAACTCACCTTCAGGAAAGATAAGAATAGGCAGTTTGCTCTTGTCCTGGACATGCTCTGTGAGCCTAAACAGAAGAGTGTCACCAATTAGCACAGGGCATAGACGCTACTATCATCAGCAATCCACACAACATACTGTCCTTATCCTGCAGTCACTGGGGACTATTAGGGTGCCAGAAACGGTGGCACAGTCTCCCGACACCCACAAGGCAAGGCAGTGCCCTCACCAAGGGAAGTGGGCAGCCCCCCCGCCCGCTGCAGCCTCCAGACCTCCCCCTGCAGCTAGCAACTGTCACACCTTTTGGCGACGAGGTGACGATCTTTGACCTCAGAGCGTTCAAACCAGACGTGGGGACAAGCCTTCACCATGGCTCTCTGTATCACACCCATGAGGCCTCCGTGAACCTGACCCACCTGAACAGGGCAAGAAGACACAGGTTACAAGACCTGGGGACACATGGAAGGCCAAGGCAGCTCCGAGCTTCACAGCCGAGTTGAGGTTCATCTTTCTACCCCTGCCCTGGAAACTCTGACAGAAAAAGTCCCAGGCTGTGACTGGAAGGACAGATATAGCAAGCCCCAAGTGCTTTCCACATCGCAGGAGGTCCAGCTGGGGAAGTGCTTTGCTCTGCCATGGATAGCAAAGCCCAGAGCTCTACTTGCAAAGCGGTGCCCAGAGACCCCTGGTGCTCTGAGTCCCAGGCCAAGCTTGCTGGAAAGCCACGCACAACAGGGTATCTGTGCACAAGGTCTTGAGGGAGCCCTGTGATGTCATGCAGGGAAAAGTAGTTCTGCGTGCTCAAAAGCCTCTTGCTCTCTCCTTCTTGCCCCATGCAACATGCTTGCAGCTCCCACCATGCACACGGCCAGGCCCTGGCCGGCCAAGCTGGGGCTGGGGTGCAGACCTTACCATCGCGTAGTAGCCATCACTGGCCAGGATGATCACGTCAATGGGAGATGTGTGATTGGCCACGCAGATGCCTCCATTTCGGGGTCTGTTTTCCCTAAATGCAAAACAAAGGTACAGATGAGGACAGAGGAATGAAGCATGAGGCCTGCAAGAGGCATAGCATGAAGCAGCTGGTGGGAAGGGACACCCTGGAGCACACAGTGCCTCCTTACCGGTCATGGTAGGTGATGATGGCTGTGAGGGCACGGACACAGATCCGGTAACACATCAGGTGGACATGCTTGCTCAGGAACTCCTTACACCTGCAGCCCAGGACAGAGACCATCACCCCCCAGTTCTACAATCTCCCCTGTAATGGCGCCACTCAGCCCAGCTGCCCCAGGCCATGAGATCCAACAGTGACTCCACATTTCTCCCCCACAGAAACACGTTCCACCCTAGGTTTTGCCGTCAGCTTATGGCCACTGATTCTTAACTCATGAGAACCAAACTTTGGCCTTTGCTCTCTTCTGTTCTTATTCCTTTCAGAGCCCAGGACTGAGCACTCTGCCATGGGCTTAGTGCTCATGTCTAGGTCCTTTGTTTAAAGTTACAGGGTGTCTGTTCCTGAGAGGCTACAAATGCCAGGAGCACCCACCTTGTCTGCAGCAGGCAGAACAGATAGGCCTTGCAGGAAAACTTCAGGACTATCAGATCTCAGACTGCACAGGGGGGCTCCCCATCCCCTCTTCCCTAAAAGACGAACTCACCTTCCATTTGGCAAATATCCCACCACTGTGGTACCAGTCACCAACAAGCTGATGCCAGTAAATGCCAGGGCTATCCTGCAGAAAGAGGAAAGCTACATGCTAGCAAAACCAGGGCACAGGCCCTACTCATCAAGTAAGCCTGTTTCTGCTGATCACATTGAACAGGGCCCCTGGAGCTTGGAGGCCAGCTGCACTTGCTGCAGCAGGAACAGGCCATCAGCATCACCTCAGCAGGCAGGCTCCCGCAGCAGCACTCACCTGAGGGGCAGAAGGAAGCAGTAGCGGATGAGCACACCCAGCCCCCAGAGTACAGTGAGGCGCAGGCTGATATACTGGAAGTTGTAGTTGGTCCTGCTGAGTAGGTTCCAGGACTCCAACTCTTCAGCTGAGAACCTCTTGGTCACTTCATCGTCCATGATGGTCTCGATGCCTTTGCGGCAGAAATAGAAGATATCTGAGAGCTCAAACTCAGGGGCATCCAGGGCTTTGCCACTGCCACTCCGGCGGATCTCCTTGATCTCCTCTTCCAGTGATGTTGGCTCCTTTGCAATGATACCTGCAACATGCAGCCGGCAGCTCTGAGCAAAGTGCAGCTTGCCTGCTCAAAGAGAGCTGAGAACCAGGGCCCTTACTTGCCTGCCCTCCACAGGACCCTCTTCCTTTCTCCAGTACAGACAGGCATAAAACAGTCCTCCAAACTGTCTAGAAATGAAGCACTCCCTCACGAAATGGACCTCTCCGTATCTCCCTCCAATCCATCTACATGAAAAGGCTTCCCAACATACCCCAGCTGCTCAGAGACACATTTACCCCATCTCCCATAAAGAATTTTGAACTTCATATGTACCCATGCAGGGCAGGATCTTACCATTGACATAGGGCTTGTATAATGGATGGTTCTTCTCCTTGGCACCACGCTCTATTCTCAGTGTTGCCCACTGCAAGAGACACACATGACAAGCAAGATTCACAAGGCCTGTAGCTCCACTTCATACTACCCCTGTTTTACAGTTGACTTCCAGGGAAGACCATGGTTAAGGGGAGAAGATGGGGCTGAAGCAGGAGGCTTCTGTACAGAACTAAAAGAGTGACGAACACAGCTGAACCAAGGTGGAAGCAGAGACTGGCCTGGGAGGAACATTTTTACAGCAGAGATCTGCCTGCAGTGGGACAAGAGGACGGATGGGGAGGCGACTAGCACAGGCATAGGACAGCCATGATGTGCACGCTTGTGTGCCGTTCTGCCCAGCAGAGCCCCAGCAGGAAGCAGGGAGTGCCAGAGGGAAAAAGAGTGCTCAGCGGTGAGATGGCACAGCAAGATTTTCTGCAGTCTCTGTGTCCTGTAGGCTCTGCTGCACCTGGCATGAGGTTGCCACTGCACAGCCTCTGGATGGACTGTACACCCTACTGGGGTGGTGCGCATCACAGCGTAGGAAGCCGATCATGGGACCAATGCTATTTTTCAGCCCTCATTTCTTCCAAGCTCAAAGCAGAGTCTGTGTTTTCAGGCTGCTACTAAAAACATCAGGCTGACGATGGGATGGGATCCTTCCCTCTCCGATTCAGCTAACAGCTGCTGCTGATTCTCAGCTCACCAGTCAGTCCAAAACAGCAGCAGCAAGTACCCTCAGACAGCTCTCTAGCCGCTGGCTGCCAAATCCCATGCCCAGTCTACCTGTTATCCACAGAAATTTCTCTCAGTTAATTCTCAAGGGCACCAGCAAGAACTGCAGGCTGGATTTCTGGCCAGTCTTCCTGTCTGCTCCCCAAGTAACCCCCTCACCCTCACACTCTTGTTAGGAGAACAAGCTTCTAAGGGAGGACTTGTGTACAACACAGTTATTGCTCCGGGCCAGCTGCTCCACTGGGGGATCTGTGAAGAAGGGGAAGCCGCTGGGAACTCCTGGCATCCCGGTCTCAGCCCATGCCAGCATCAGATGAGAAGTCAGTACGTGGGAATGCTAATTGCATGTGGAGTGTCCGGCTCATCTAGCAGCCTCCTCTGCCAGCTGAAGAAACTGCAGGATTGCAGAAGATTGTCTAGGCACTGCCATCCCAGGAGAAGTCAGAAGAGGAGCTCTGACCCAGCAGGAGCTGGGCAGCCTATGGAGAAGGCTTTCCTCGCAAGCCCAGCACATCTCTATCCTGGCTGTGGTAGCAGAAACCCTAGACTCCCACCTGGGAAGCACCAGGCAGGTCTCCCTCACTACCAACAGAGACGTGCAGCTGCCACCCCAGGCCCCGCAGCTCTGCCCTGCATCCCACAGGTTGCCAGACTCAAGTGCTGCCCCTCTGGGCTAGGTTCGCAGGACTGGCCTCTAGAGCTGGGAGAATCTTTCGGGTGAATAACACGCCCCAAAAATACAATTCTGAATGACCAAACCTAGTGGGTGAATTTTCCACCAAACCTGTGAGCAGTTCTACCCCCGACTGCTCCTTTCCACCACAAAGATTCTTTGATAAAAGCTGAAACAGACTTCAAAGTCTTTTCGGAAAAATAGTTTCAAAATTAATCACCAAAATAGGTGTTGAGATTAAATGTTCCTGAAGAAAAAAAAAAAAAAGAAAACAAGATGAAAAGTTCCATTTCAGATAAACCAAACTTCTTATTAATTCCTTCTCCCAGTTCAGTCACTAAATTTGAAGTCAGGTCTTCAGACATCTGTGTTAACAAAGCCCCTCACAAAGCCCAGGGTCTTCCCATTCACACCTCAGGCTTTTGGGAGGACTGAGAGTTCAAAGAGCTGAACATTGCAAGCTCCAGGGCTGCCTTCCCAAGCCAGCCAATACAGAGATACTCCTGGGGAAGTCCAGTCCTATTCAAATGCCAGTTGCTGTACCATAAATCCTTGAGCAGCTTGAACTCCACATTTAAGAGCCTAAAACAAGAACAGGGCACCCCTTTTCCCTTCCTTGGGCTGCCAGGGAAGGGCAGTGTAGGCTTTATCTACTAGGAGTTTGGCAAATATTCAGGTCTCACCAGGGACTTGCTTCAAGGAGAGGTGTTGCCTGTGAGACAGCCCATAAAATTAGCCTGCCAAAGGCAGGCAACGGAACAACATGACCCCAAGTTGGAAAATTCCGCTTGGCCTCTCTGTGCCAAGAGGGTCAGCAAGGGCTGCTGGTTGTCTGCAGAGGCTGCAGGTCCAGACATGGCTGCTGGGCTCAGCAGATAAGCAGGTGGCACTCTGGGACAGAAGGGCATTGAGAGCTCTGGGTTCTGGCCACAGACCACTGCAGGGCTTGCAGTACAGAAAGTCCTGCCTTATCTCCTGCTTTTGTTTCATCCAAATATGTGCTGGAGAGGAGTGGCCTGCTGACGGCAGCCTTGTCCCTCCCCATCACACCCTACACCCCTTTTGGCTTCTTTCCACACAGAACTGTAACAGCACTCTGCCTTGCCTGGGACATTAACCCATCCAAGCGCACAGCTTCTCTCAGCACATCTACAGAAGCTACCATACTATTGCATACTTACAGGCCATACTATCCTACTACTTTAATGAACACTTACTGGATTAATTACAGGGACAAAACAGCCCATGAACAGAGGTCTAGTAAACTGCATTTGGCTGAGGTGACCCAAATGGGTCATCTGGCACCAGCACGTGTCACCAAGAAACCAACCTCCCACCCCAGTCATCTGCAATGCTCCGCTGAGGGGCTCTTCCTCACACGACCACACTTGACAAAACCTCTGTAAACACACAGAAAATTCTGAAAACATTACTTACCTGAAAAATCTTTAATAATGTTTTCATGTAAACCTTGCGGATGCCAAAAGAGACTCCAAAAATTGCTGGCACAATGATGAAAACCAGAAGCAGAGTGAAGAGGACAGTTATGGAAATCCCCAACAGATTAACAACCAGGCTGTCAAAGGGGAGCAGGAGGAACATGGTGAAGGGCCCGGGCAAGGCTGGTGCCCTGCAGCCAGACAGAAAGGCTGCCCGCAGCAATTAACCAGTCCTCCTGTTATTCAGCAACAGTCTCACACATGCACTGAGTCCACAGCCTGCTCACAGACCCCATTCCAAAGTTCACATCCCTTTTGGGCTCTGTGAGAGAGGGAACGCAACAGGATCAGGGAGAGCAGCTGGGAAAACAAGCAAACAGTCTGTCAGGAGCCCAGGTGAGTTCAGAGAGTGTGGGCTGAGGAGCTCAAAGAAGACGGAACATGCACACAGGTTCCTCCATGGGCATGAAGTGGGCACTGCAGTGACACAACTGCCTGAATGAATATCCTCCCAAGGCGCTGCTGAGCAAGTCCTGCTGAGGGGCAGCTTGTGAAGAAGCTGGCAGCAGAATCCCCGTCTGGCTGCTGAGAGCATGCAGAGTCTCTTCACAGGGACAAGGTGGAGTCCATCCCTGAGCCTGCATTGGAGGAGATCGAGGGAGGTGGCACTTACAGGAGCCTACCGTATGTGGAGCTATTATTGTTCTTTCCGTGAGGACACAGGCACAAGTGCAGATCCTCGCATGACGCCTGGAACAAGTTTAATTCCAGAGGACCCTGGCATCCACTCACGCTGAAGGGTCGTTACAGGCACTAATGAAGCCTGTGTCCCTGGAAAGCTCTTCAGACAGCAAGTTGGCTTCTTGGCAGACGAGGCACTCACATGCCACCAGCACTGGCAGAGGAAAGGGAAACCAAAGTCAGGCAAGTCACGCAGGTCGGAGAGACGTCAACTCAGAGAGGGTGGCAGGAGGCCAGAGACAGTGGGCTCTGAAACCTGGAAGGCAGCACTTGGGCTGAGGTCACATCACTCAGAGCAGCTCTGGAGACACAGCAGACCCGGACTGGCACTCCAGCTACTGCCTGGCACTGTCACAGAATTGGGAATCACCCCCTGCTGCCACTCGTCCTGTATTTTCATACCATTCACACCTCAGATCGAGCAGACTCGTCCAGAACCACGCCTAGAGCACAGGACACTGCAATCAGGTTGCAAGTATGGCAAAGGAGCCAATGGAGTGACAGAAAACCCTTCCTCATGACAAAGATCCTACTGCCTCTCTCATTCCAGAGGCATCCAAAAGCACTGAGCCAGCCAGGTACCCAGATTCCTGGGAAGGAATCACTTCCTCTGTTCCTGTGGACACATCTCACCCCTGGTTGCACAGGGCAGCTTTACAGGACAGGAAGTTAGCCCAAGGGGGGGAATTACTGCGATGATTAGCCAAAGTGGAACTCGCTGGGGCACGGGGAGCAGTCAAAGGTCAAACGCCCAGCACTACAGCCCTTCCGGGGGAGGACGCCCTCCGCAGCACAGGTATGCACAAGACCAACTGAGACTCCCCTCTGGATACCAGCTTCACCTGGCTACGGAGTGTCAACCTGAGGATGGGATTTAACAGGCAGCCAACAAACACACAGGAGCAGAGGAGAGTCTGGGAAGATCCTCTTGCTCCCCTGTACAATGTGTCCAGCTGCTGGCTCAGCACTGCTATACCAGTAATGCTAAGAATATTGTTAGTGCTTCAAAGGAACACGCATGCTTGCATGAAGCATGTCCTGGGAGAGGCAGCTCTACTGTCACGTGTGTAACTGCCCATTATGTCGGAGCTGTCACCCATCCAAACCAGGACTGGCAAACTGGTCAGACCGGCCACCTGAGCTGGCAGCTGCTGCCCTAAGAGGGGCTCAGTCACTGTTTTCCTTCACGCTGTCACCCGTCTGTGGCTCCTCAGGGCAGCAGGCAGAGACAGTGCACTGGCAGGGGCAGCAGGCAGGGGGTGGGCAGGGACAGCACACTGACAGGGACAGCAGGCAGGGGTGGCAGGCAGAAGCAGCAAGCAGGGAAATGGGCAGGGGCAGAGCACTGGCAGGGTGAGCAGGCAGGGGTGGTAGGCAGGGACAGCAGGCAGGGGGGTGGG
>WEKW01011472.1:280521-295556 GCA_013389905.1 Sula dactylatra | reverse complement strand
GGCGGGCCCCGCTAGCGAGGGGAGGGGGCACCGGAGACCATGCCGGCTGCGGCCTCCCCTCGGGAGCGCGGCGTCCTGCTGCTGAGCTCGGCCGCGAACCGGTTAGGCTCCGCTGCTAGCTCGGGCTAACGGGGTGGGGGCAGCACAGAAAATGCTCTTAATGCCAGGAAACGGCGAGTGCTTCGGAGGAAGCTACAGGAAGATGAGTGTGTTCCTCTCCCATCACCTTTCGTGGTGGGAGGCTGGAACCGTTTTTGTAGATGCCTTTTCAAGTGCTTGTCCAAAGGCAGCTCTTTCCAGGGCATCTAAGCACCAAGTCCAGACTTCAGTCTCATCCTCTATTTAAAGTGACTCTAACTCTAAGGTTTCTTACCGCGGTTCCTCACCCCGAGAAAGAAATTCACTCACACCTGAGAAGGCAAAAGACGCTGTGGTGCCCTTGACATTTATATTCAAAATCACCTTCACTGTTTAGCTCACATGTGACTCCTTGACAGAAAAGACAATCCCCTAAATCAGATCACCCTGCCCGGTACTACCTGCTAATCTCTCCAGAGCTGTCTAGCCATTTATGTTAAGCAGCCCTGATTGTTACTGCTGACAGCACAGATTTTCATCAGCTCATGACACAACCTACCCATCCACATTTATACATGGCTTTACATCACCACTGTGTCTGAACAGCTCCAACACAACGCAGGACAACTCTTGCAGGACGGCCAGGAGAGGTGAGCCTGGACCCAGCGCCTGGCTGACAAAAATCTGCACTTTGGCCCCGGCCTCAGTCAGCAGAAACATCAGAAAAAGAAGCAAGAGAGTCAAAGTGGTGCCATCCCCCAGAAGGACGTGTGGCATCGCATCGCTGCTGGCCAGACGCTCCTGCCTGGGGAGGAGCAGGACAGCGATCTTTGCGGGTGACCAGGAGCTAGACACACCCGTCTGGCTGGGCCTGCAGGAGCTGGCTGCTGCAGCCCTGTGCTCCCGGCCACCAGCCCCCGGCCCGGTGAGCACCACAGCAGATCTGTCCGCTGGGCCTTGGCCAGACCTGCTGTCAGCATGCTGCTGACATGCTGTGCCTGAAGCCAAAGCCCCAGCTGGTGGCCAGGCTCAGACCCCTGCTGGAAGCAGCACTCCCCATTTTTGAGGCCGGCCTCGGAGACAGAGAGCACCACATCCTTCCACAGAGGTCGGCTGGAGGATCAGCCACGGTGTGCTCACCCCTACAAGGCTTACAAGGCTGCAAATGCCCAAGTTACAAACCCAAGCGACACCTCCCAGGGTCGTGATGGCAAACTGTCCCCTTTTTCTCTGAACTAAGGGCTCTTGCTCATGGCCTTGCAAGTTGTCTGCTTTTCAACCTTTGAATACTTGAAACTTTCCTGCAGAATGTCCAGGTGCTTCCCCATTGTGTAGGAAAGTTTGTGTAGGTAGTTATTGCTACTAAGGAATAACCATCCTCACTCAATCACACGTTATTTGACATCATTTTCCTGTAGGCAGCCAGGCAAGAAGAAATAGAACCACCTTTGGGTTACTCTTCCTAGGCGGGACTTTCAGAGGAACAACTCCCTTGCTACCAGCTCTAATGCAGGTATTTCCCACTTGTGTGAAAGCTGCTGTCACCCAGAAGCACAGCAGCCTCCAGCCAGGGCCAAGCAAGGCAGTGGAAGAGAAAGCCCACAGAAAAACAGGTTTTCCACACTCCCCATTTCACACACGACCGAGGCCCAGGGGACGACAGCCCCCCTGTGCTCCCTGGTGACGGGTGGCACACTGGACGACTCCACATGCTTACAAGCACAGATGCCCTCCAGCACATACAATGCAGGTGATGAGCCAGTTCTCAGCAGTTGCCTTCCAAGAACCATCACTTCCTCTCAGGCTGACAGTGTGTCTCCCCCCTCACTTCGGTGACTTGGGGGAGTGACCACAGATGTGAAAGAGGCTTCCCAGCAATGGAACCACTTGTCCCACCTTTCTCCTGCACTCAGGAGAGCAGATCTGGCTCAGGCTGGGAAATCACAGCCCACCACCAGTGCCCTCCTTGCGACCTCTTTCACCATCCACCTACTTTGCGTTTAGAGCTAATCACTCAGTAAACCCAAGCTGTCTCCACCTTGGAGGGAGCAGAGAACAGGGGATGCTTCTGAGCTCAGTGTCTTCCAGCAGACCCTGTGGAAGCTGGAACATTCTCTGCACATTCCCCTCCAGAGACACATATTAAGGTGGATGGACTGCTGGGTCTTCTCCTCCATCTAAAAGTACAAACCAAAAGCATCACTTCCTTGACAAAGTTGTGGACACTTCCCCTTCCCACAGCACAGACAGAACAGAGGCACAGTGTTAGCAGTGAGACAGTATCCAGGCCCAGAAGCGTCCCAGTATTTGGTCATGAAAGGACACAAAAAGCAGACAGCAGCATTTTCAGGTATGCCAAAACTGAGTCTCACTATTAGCCTGATTGATTTCAGCCCACCAGCCATCTCCAAAAACCCCGCAGAGCCTGTGGTGGTGTTGCCGTGTGCCAGCTGTCAGAATCCAGGCAGGAGTTGTACTGAAGGCACTCTGGAAAGAATCAGACTCAGTTAAGATTTGGCTGCTAGAAGCAGACAGTCACCCCTTACGCTCACATTGTTGCAGCCACGTGCACAACTGTCCACTCAAACTTAATAGGGCCAAGGAGAAAGTCTGCCAGACATTCCACCTAGACATTCTCCAAGCAGCTCTTCCATACAACGCTTCTGCAGCAGCGGATTAACGACGACTTTGGCTGGGAGCTTCAGTCACCTCTGTGAAGCTGCCTGGGCTGTAGATACAGGCAGGGCACAATCCACAGCCCTTCCTGGGGGGCTGTGCAGAGGTATGTGCTACTGATTCCTAAGGATTAAATCCAGCCTCCTCTTAACGTCTATACTTAAAAGAATCTTCTTTACCTAAATGGATTCATTAGGAACACTACAAACCACACATGCAAAGCCACTCACACTACAAGGTACACTGTGTCACCCCCTGCCTGGCAGCGGAGGGGGGTGTCAGAGGAACAGCAGGCTGCTCCTCACACAGACCACCATGCAGGGAAGACCCTGCCCTGAAGCAACATGAGCCACCGTCTGCCCACGCACCTGACGCACTGAGCTGAGGTAGCACGGGACACCCAGGCTGCTCCTCCAACTAGAAGAGGCATGCACGGGTCACCAGGGCCAGAGAAGCTTTTCCTCTGCGTGACCAGCACAAAGGAATTGCTTGTCCCCCTTGCCCCAGCAGCTGTTTCAGCAGAAGAGAGTTTGACAACTTCTACCCTCACAACCACAATCAGAAGCTCTACCAGAACACATCGCACTGTGGAGGGAGGGTCTTCAGATCATGCATAGCAGAAAGCTGCTTTCTCCTGAGCCCATGATTACAGTTGTTGTTTTAGTGAAACTGGCTGCCACTGGTCTTAAGTAAGGCATCCCAGCAGCTACACACTGAAGTTGTCCAGAAAATGCTCTCTGCCTTGTCACTTTGCATCTGTTCTATTGATCCAACTCTCCCTGCGCAGGGAGCTGAATACTCTGCTGCAGAAATCAAATACAGAGCGCTGGCCTGACAGGAAGCAGCATGAATAACACACAAAGCATAGAAGGTGAGGCAAAAGCAAGATTCATATCCTCATCCTGCAGCAAGAGACTTCTGGGAAAGCTCTGCCAGCCTCGTGCTCCAATATCTTTCTGAAGAACATGAAGGCACCAGAAGCCCCTGCAAGCTTACAGAATTCCGCAGAGCTCTTCCACAGTGCTCAACTGTTGATCACACAGACCATCCTGTATGAGGGCCCTATTTGCTCTGGAGTTCACTGACCAAGGCAGCCTTGAGCTTGCAGAGTAGCTGTAACAGTGGTGCAATCTCCCTGAAGTCAGCCAGTCCAAGGAAGCAGGTTGGAAAAGGCTGGAAAAGCAGCAAGACCTTTCACCTCCTTTGCTGGATTTGACCTACATGCAGAATTTCATGTGAAATTTCACATTTCAGTGTGAAATAGCAGCACTTAAATCCTCTGTGCAGGATCTGCTCTGCTGTTGGCTTTACACAAAGTCTGTGCACATAGCAGAACCGCCAATGGAAACAGTAAGAAGACCCCATGGCTCTGGCACAAACACTCTGCATGTGAACCAGTTGCTCTAGTTAAGAAGAGGTTTGTGACAAACCTGCAAAGGCTGTCCAACATTTCCAAAGCTTTGATCGTGATTGCATCATTCACAATCTGATCAGAGAAAACACAGCTGCCCGTGGCTCCTGAAGGCACTCACTCCTTGGCCCAGGACAAGAAATGCCATTATCAGCACAAGGTCCAGGTATCAATTCCAAATCCAGGCCTACTCTGCAGGCAAATCTCAGATACCTGTAATGGCAAGGGTGGATATTTTACACAGATAGTGCTATTATTGCCAAAATAGCAGGAAAAAGCAGCATAACTCCTCTCTGGCCATATTAGAGGGGGCTGTACTGACACAACTGTATCCACATTGGGACACAGGCTGCATAGGCAGAACAAAGCTTGTGCAGCCTGCCTTCTCGAAAGGCAGGGCCTTTCCAAGGAAGGACAGGCTTGCTGTTTGGCCCGCGTAACAATGCTTCAAGGGAGAAACTTGAGGCAAGTAGAAACCCTAAATTCCTAAGCTCACGGCCATCTCAGAGCTGATACTGAAAGAAAGACAAAGGGAACAAACTTGGTAAACTCTTCACACTCCCTTCCCACTGCAGGTACGGAGCCGGTGCTAAGCACCCCACACAGGACCCTACAGCTCTCCCCTGCTCACGCATGACGTTCTCTTTGCTCTGAGCTGCAGTTTCCATCCTTAACATGTTCCAAATTCCTCCTGCTCCTTCTGCAAGAACTAAGATTTGCTCTGCCAGTAAATACCTCTATGTGTGGTGGTTTTTTGCTCAATGGATCATGTGACAAAGATGGTGCAGAAGTATCCCCCCAGTTCACCTCAGAGCAATTGGCCACTTACACAACATCCAGGGTTGCACAGACCCTGTGATGAGATCAAAGCTGGTGGGGGAAGGGAGAGTTTACATTGCTGTTGCCACACCATTCAGTCAGTCAGCGCTAAACTGGAACAGGAACTAACACACAGCTGCAGGTTTAAAAAGAGAGCACCCTGCTATTTACAAAGGCTGTATTCGCCTTTGAGGATAGATGCGCTCTGTCCACATCTACTGTCAAACCAGCCTGGGATCTGGAGAGACAGCAGCAACACTCGTCCCTCCCTCAGGACTTCAAGGGGACTGTGGCAAGGCTGCTGCAGAGCCTTGTTGGAAGGAGCACTGTGACACAGCCTGCTCTCACTCGGTAGCACCAGAGAAAGGAGTCTGGCTGTATTCCAGCCATGTCATAAGCAATTAGGAGTTTGATGAGCTGTAGGGGCAATGAGCCCCTTTGCACCAGCAGAGGGAAAGATGGCCTGCTGGTTTATTTGCATGCTTTCAAGGGTACCCCTTCCAACACAGCTGCTGCCCTGCCCAGCTACGCCACAGGAGGGGACACGGCCTGGGCGGCCCCATGCCGAGCGAGTTCCACTGCACCGCCCAGGTGCCACCTGCTGGCTGCGGGAGGGCAGGGGGTGCAGCGGCTGGGCCCCCTGCGCCACCGCAGTCCTGGTCCCACACTTACCGCTTGCCCCTCAGATGAGCTGCACTGCTCCCGAGGCCACCAGCGGGGCAATGGTCTTGTAGCGGATCAGATGCTGTGAGCCTTCCTCCATGTCGATGGTGTACTCTCTGCCAGAGACGGGCATGAAGTTAA
This sequence comes from Sula dactylatra, assembly GCA_013389905.1. NCBI lineage: Eukaryota > Metazoa > Chordata > Aves > Suliformes > Sulidae > Sula > Sula dactylatra. The sequence continues at coordinate 289,768 of WEKW01011472.1, read as the reverse complement.
GCTGACCCTCCTGTTTCACTTTAACCCACACCACTTTTGTGAAGCAAACTTATTTATGTGCACTGCACAGGAAGTGCCCACTTACCTCTGCTCATCTGCCTCTGGCTGGACCAGAATGTTCTCCTGACGCTCCAACACCCTCAGGAACACAAAGGAGTCCAGGTTGGGCTTTGGCACTGCAGACAACGCATTCAGAGCACAAGCTCAGCACTTGCTTACACTCCTCTGCAGGACACCAAGCTAAGAGAGGGGTACGAGGGACAGCAAACTCATGGCCAGTAAAGGGAACGCTAGACACTTCTGATCAGATGTAGTGTGCGCTGCCGCAACATAAGACCAGACTTGATGGCAGGGGCTAGCACAATCCTCTGACCGCAGCACAAAGGAGCACCAGGATCAAGCTGTGTACCACACAGCAGAGCAGTGTTATCACACTATCATCACATCATCTGTGCTCCTACTGAGCGCCGGCTGGAGGACTAACATCTCATGCTCCCCAGAGCTTTCCCCAAACCCACGCTGCTATAGTTTTCAGATTACCCTGGAGTCTGGACATACTCACCTGATTTTAGGAGAGACACTTTCTGCAGGTTGGGTGGCATGTGTTTTAGGGCCACATTTTTCAGGTAAGCTTCTGTGTTTGCCATGTACCTGAAACAAATCATTGGAGCATTTACTGGTTTAATCAAATACAAATTTGCAGGGAGAGCACTGACTTAAACCACCAGCAAGCGACACCCCTGGTCCCACAGGCATGGCCAAAGACAAGCCTAATGGCTTGCTCTGGTAACCGGCTCAGAGTTACCAAGCTATTTTAGTTCACCTCTTCCCTTGTCCATAAGGAAAGCTCCTGGTAAAATCCGTGATTCTTACTGCAAACCTGTCTAAGGCTAACAGTCTAAGGTGGAACAGAACTGTTCAGCATAACATAAGGTCGAGTTCTACAACCTATAAAAAGGGAGGGAGATGTATCCAAAACCTACTCACTCTTTAGCAAAGGCAAACTCTTCTGGTGATAGAATGGAAGGCTCCCCTTCGGCTCGAGACTTCTCCTTCTCCAGGACATGGGGGAAAAACTTCTCTATCTGATATTGGAACACAATCTCAAAGTCTGTAACAGACCTCTCAGTAGCCCAGTAGCCTAGTGCCTACAATACCCACTCCCCAGAGGCTTCCCCTACAAGCAGCGGTCCACTGTTGTACAGGTGTACGCAGCAGCCGCAGGCCTCCCCAGATACCTGCTCCTGAATTAATAGCGATATGGTCAGCTGGGGTCTCCAAGCTGCACAACCATATGCATATGTGGCAGTACCCAGGCAGAACATGCAAGCATTCAATTGTGCCATCCTGGGCTTAGATGAGGTAAGAAAACACACAGAGCAATGCTGTGATCCTCCTTCATCACAACAGAAAAGCATGTCCAAGGAATGAATTCTGTTGGGTTGCACTTTGGAGGACAGAGAGGGAGAGCACACTTAATTAAGTGCCTTGCTGAAGCAGGAGGCCTTGTGTGCGTAAAAATCGCTCCTGAAGTCACCCTTACTCATCCCCTGGGCAGCACAAACAAGTATTACCTTCACAAGTCTACATCGCAAGTAGCTGCTGAGCACATAACGGATCCTTTCAATCTCCATGCGGTGAACACTGACCTTCAAGTCTCCTCTCTTCGCCCGTTTCAGGTTTGCCTCCTGCAAGGAAAGGCAAAGAGATATTAAATGCTTGAAATGTCAAACAACAAGAAACAGAGAGGAAGATGGGTTTTGGACATACACACCCACAAAACAGACCGCAGCTGCTTTTGGTGACACAAAGCATACCGCTTGTATCTCTCAGTCCCCTCTCCAAGACAAGCTCAGAGAAGGTACTCAGAACAGCCTTACCTCAGGAACAGAGGAGCAGACAAATCCTGGCAATCCCAGAGGGACCCAAGCATGTATCTGCCAGGCCAAGCAACCAGGGCCCCCCCGTACCACCCCCTTAGCCCAACAGAACCTACCATATGGTCCAGCTGCTCCACAACACACTCGACGATCTCAGATTTGCTCTCCAACAGCTCTGGAGCAAACTTCTCATTCAGCCAGGCCTGAAAGAAAACACACAGTAAGCAGACGCGAAGAATGCACCTGCTATACACCCCAGCCCCTGGAGAGGCCAGAAACAGCCCTCCCCGCCTCCTCCGGCGAGCCCAGGGGCCCGGCCCGCAGCCGCCCACGTCTCCCACAGAGAGCCCAGGGCCCAGCTTTCGGTCACCCCCCCCGATCTCCCCAGGGAGCCCAGGGGCCCGCCCCTCAGCCGCTCCCCCCAGCCCGCAGAACCTGCTCCAGGCTGCGGATGAGCTGCGCCGGGGTGAGCACCAGCTCCTCGCTGCCGCCATCCGAGTCCGNCCACCGCGCGCGCCCCCCTCAGGAAATGGCGGCGCGGCCCTGAGGGGCAGCTGCACAGCAAGGCCGTGTTGAAGCGGACAAAGCAGTTGCTGCTCAGGAACTGATCTTGAAATCGCGCTAGCTCTGTTTGTTCACAACCAAGACCCTGTTAGTGTTGGAGTAAAAAAAAAAAAAAAAAAAAAAGGCCCCGACACTGCTACTTCATGCAAAGCAGCACTATCAAATATGACACAGACACAGTTTAAGAAAAAATTTACTAATCCATTAGTACTTCTGCCAGTATTGCAACAGATGTGAAAGGCGAACACTGTTACCGTTTAGAAAAAACAAGTTTTATACAATTAAAGTATTAAACAAATCTCAAAAAAAAGAAAAAAATCAGTGGCTGAGTAATAAGCCTGGAATTTCAGATCCAGTATTAGCACCTACAGCCAAAACACTCGATCTGTTCTGCGTAACTCTTCTCTTCTTCCAAATTATTGAATTCCTTCAACAATTGGACAATGATGCTCAGCGCCTAAACCAGGGCTTCCTTGCTTTGATAAGGGAAAAGGATAGATAAAAACATTAAGCTAGCTTGGTTTGTAGGAACTTTACTTTTGCAGGTATTGCTGAGGAATGTCGATGCATGGGGGATACTAAAAAACGCACAGTTCTAGTTTGTAATAGACGGCCAGCAGATAGAATTAAGAAACCATCTTACACAACATCTAACAGTTTGTCAAATCAATGTTTTCCTATAAATTATATATAATAAATCCATAAAGAAACAGTTTTACACTTCACATTAATCAGAGTAGGGTAGGAATTGTTACGTTTATTGGTTCAGCATCCATTTTATTGTACTTACTGGTTTATGAATGAATAGACCCCCTCTTCTGGTGAGCACTGACAGACGCAATAACAGCACAGATACAGCAGTAGAAAAAACACCAGTATTAAAGTCCAGCCATTCCTCCCCCTTCTAGGAACAACCAAAACATTAAAACAAATAACACTTTGCCTTCTGGTTTTCCACAAGAATCAGCACAGGAAACGTAAAATGCTCATTGCCTTGAGTCGCTTCTCACCAGGCAGAGGCACCGGGTATCCCCTCACTCTGATACTGAACCAGAGGGAAGGCCTCATTTCCGCAAAATTCCCAACTCTGACTTGTAGCCTTCCAAAGCCTGACTGATGTACAGAAGGGTTTAAGAACTAGGGAGGAACAGCACTGCACTTATGTGACTAAAACTAGACTTCCATTGGGCTAAGTGCCCCGTTTTCTTCAGAGGAGTACGTAGCTTTACCACTTCTTTTTCTTGGGGGGAAAAAAAAAAGTGATCTCATTGCTTAAAAGTTTGCCACAAAATGGATGCTGACCAGCTAGGTCATCCCACGTGGAGCAGTTTGAGGAAGTTAGTCCTTGTAGTAGATGGCACTGTGGATCTGGCAGCAGAGAAAGGAATGATGCTCTAAAGTAGGAGGTAGGGGAACTTTGATACAGCAAGTCCACTGTTGAGCTACCTGCTAGAAAAGAAGTTTCATATTATTAGAAACTATTACTGAATAAAACCAACAAAACCCTACACAAACCTCTACATAGCTATGTTTTGTTATCTTAGGAGTTATGTAGCAGGAAAGGTAGGGTTACCATGTGCTGTGGTGAGGGTAGCAGGAACAGAAGCCAACACTCTGGATTTCAGTTGTCTAACAGGAGATAAAGACCTTTACTTCTTTGTTTCCTTCTGTGTAACAGGCATAAATATTTCCAGTCTCTTTTTTGCACACATTGCCAACAACCTAGACTTACGACTACCATCCCAGAGTCTGCAGAATACCTAAGACAAGGGAGCCAGTTCAAATTTGAGCTTTTCAAAGCAAAACTCAATTAAAGTTCAGTAGGTATTTTGGAAACCCAGGGATAGTAATTTTGCACTGCATGCACTTAGCCTGATCCTTTATTTCACCCTCTCTCTTTAAAGTCCTCTAAGCACTCTTTTCACTTTGTGACTATGCCACACAGTATCACAAAAACTAAATGCCTTTCAGCAACCTCTTCCAGTTAAAGCTACCAAAGCTAGAAGTTGCTGGCCACTCTTAACTGAAAGCATCACAAGTAAAGATACCAGAGTGAGAAGTGGAACAGCATCCAGCTGAAAAACTGCAATAAAAAGGTTTTGGATGCTAGAATACACTCAGGGACAGAGTCATGCAAAGATTTTTCCACTTAAAATGATTGGGTAGGATAAGATCTCAATTACAGTGGCAGATCTCAGAGTTCCTCTGAATTTATACAGATGTTTCAGAGACCGTTAGAAGACCTAAGATACGCCACCTACTCCTAGCCAGAGTCATATCCTCTACCACTATACAGGATAGAAAGACAGTTCACATTTTGTAGAGCCCATGTAGGCTGCATTCACAAACGGATCATCCAGGAGAGTGTGCAGGCTCCAGATGACGAGATTACAGTGGAGGAGATGAATACCTAATAAAGCTCCAGTTCCAGATCAGGCTTACTTGAGTATTCATACTGCTTTCAAAACAAATTTCTACTGACCACAAATACTTGCAATTCAAACTATCCAGAACTTCATGATACAAGTCTTTCTTCATTTTAGAAATTTCAGTTGTTTGAACATTGACAGAACTAGCTTTTATGTAGTTGCTCAAAACCCACATCACCTACGAAAACATTCTGCAATAATTGCTGTGAAATGAGTCATGACAAATGGCTTGTGCCAAATATATGCAGATGCAGTTGATAAAACACAAACTTATTCCAACAGCAGAACACAAGTGCCATGCAATACAACAGATTCCCAAGTGCTAATAACCAGATAAAGAAGGATATTTTGAGACAGAACTGGCATCTACAAGCGATGCCAAGTTGACAAGCCAGAGTTGTTTAGAAACAGGTATGCATCAGAAAGAATCTTCACTGTTTTTGCTTTACCAGAACTTCTTGTCATGGTTTGCTCCAGCTTGCAGTAGCTTAATCTGGTTTATATGCACTGTAAATATGGGTCAATCATAAGCAGACTACCAGAAGAGAAATCCTAGAGACCTGTGGCAGAGGCATGTCTGAGAGACCTTAGCAATACTACCAAGCAAGTTACTTGCATTTTCCCTTTAGGCTGTGTAAGATTTGACTCTTAAAATATGCCATATTCCGAGATTCAGGACAGCAGATAAGATACTGTATAAATACAGTATATCTTATCAAAAGTTTCTGAGCGGAAGAGGTTTGGAAGAATCCCACCACTTGGCACGTGAAAGCAAAGTGTCACCCCAGGCAATAGCAGTTCTCTGTTCTGGGACACAAAAACTGCCATTCAACAGTACATAGAAGTGAATCTTCTACATACTTAGAACCAAGAAGATAAAAGGCAATTACTCACATTGATTTGTTCAGGATTCTGGGGCTAATAATATAGACTTCTAGACAAAATACAAGGGGACCCTTAACATGCTGCGGTTATGACCTTGATTTCACAAGTGCTCGAAACATGGAAGCTTTAAAATAGACCCTGGTTTGAGGTGCCACAGAAAACATTCAAAAGGAAAAGCTGTATCTTTCACAGTATAAGAAGAGCAGGTGCTAGTACAGCATCATCTATGATTTTTCTTGAATATTTCTCTCATACTATTAGTCTGAAAACTGTATGGAGATCCAAAATAACCATTTTAAAGTCCAGATTTAAAGGTTTGTCTTAAGTTTGTTTGCTCAGAACCTTTTGGCAGAAAAGCTTCAAGAGAATAAAAAAAAAGATTTTTTTATCTACAAAACAGGGAACAATTTTGGACATAATACAGCATAACACAGGTTGATTGTGTAAATATGCATTAAAGACCTGAATTTCTCTAAAGGTAAATCTGGTATCATCTGATCTCTAGTAACAATCAGTGACATAATGCCGAGTGTTGATATTTCTACTTCTTCAGAAAACCTAGTCCACACAAGATATATATGTGAACAGTGGTGGGATAAATAGTCTGTCTCAGTATGACAGAATCTTCCCCTCTGAGCACAGAAGACAGGTTGAGATTGGTGTAGTATAAAGTTAACATGTACCTGAGACTCCACAGCTTTATCTTCCACTGGTCATACCTCTGTCTTCATAAATGGTAATTTCAATCTGCACAGAAAAGCTGTTANAGCTCTGACCACAAGAACAAGATGCTATGCATGGAGGGTTTGTGAGCCCTGCCCCGTTCTGTTAAATTTCAGGCAAAACTATGCACTAGACAAAAGTTAACACTTCTACAGTTCAGCTACTAAGTCACTAACCAAATTGGAAATGCTTTACTCAAGTTGAATTTTTTTTTCCAGGAGGTGTATGCATAGAAAAATGTGGAAAACATACTGAGAATAATGAAGTCATGTAGGTGACAGCTATAAGCTATTTAGACAACTACACAGATAACCCGACTGCAAGGAATTAGCCTTAGCATGCATTTAATTGGCATTCTGTGTTTCAAGTTGCTTTGGTTTCAATATTCTCAAAAAGTTATACATGCTACTCATTCTACCCCTAGATTTGCTGCGCCAGGTCTTTATAACTACTAAGGTAATAACTAGATAAAATGCCTGCAGTGTGGTTCAAGAGTTGAAGAAAAAAAGTGTTATAATAAGCCATGCTAGAATCAAGAGCAATCGCTAGGCTGGTATCAACTTATAGCGATGTCATATGGCAAAACCTTCACCGGAACCTGAGCTGAGGGTTGCAAATTAAGCAACAGCCATGTCTTTCTTTCATGTCATCAATTTCTATCCTACCAAGTTGGTCACTTTTTCCTCCAGTCGGACAAACTGCATTTTTAGAGGTCACTGAAACAGAGGAAGGGAAGCATCTGAAATGTTGGAAGTACTCTGTTTATACTTACTGCGTTTTCAAGGAAGCATCAAAGGACATATTCCAATACTGCATATTCATTGTCTTTTGATGTGACAAATCCTGACGTACTAAAATCTGACCAGAGAACAGTACACAATGGAGAGCAACAAGACTAATCCCATATTCTGCCGTATCACAGATCAAGCATGACCAGCGAGTGCCGTACTGAGATCAACAGGTAGCACGTCACAGATGGACAAACTAGGAGACTATCTAAGAAACCAAAGAAGGATACAACTCTTAGTCCTCTTTCGATGGGGTCTGTCAGAAGAAGGCCCTGAGGAGCATAGATCTTCTCGTTCTGTTCCTGAATGAACTTGGCAATTTTCTTTAGAACCTGGTAATAGAACAGCACAGAAGTCACAGTTCCATAATCAGGTTTCCCTATGTTAGAGTCAGAGCCCCAGCAATATCACATATACAGCAGCGTTAGGAGAGCCCCACACACAACTGGAGACAGAACTTGTGTGAGTCCTCTGAAGTACAAGCAATCATTACTGACTACTACAGATAAGCCTGTCTGATGTGTATGTGAAACCACTCTGCAGTAACATCCAGAGTCTATATGGAATTTGTACAACCATCGTGCAAGTCACAGAAATCCTGCCAAGAAACAGCCTTTGAGTCTGAGACATACCGCCTTCCAAGCAACAAGGTAAACAAAAGAAATGCACCTTTTCATAATGCGTTTCCATGCACAAGAAAATGGTATAGGCAGTCAGACAGGCAAGACACCCTTCAAGGTAAGATTGGCCCCCAAGTTTTTCAGCTTCTGCATAGAGGTTATTCAGTGTTCGGACAGTTTCTTCAAACTGCTGCCTGTCAATCTGCAAAAGAAGTCAAGTTTAGCTGATTGAACGATAGACATTTCAGAACTCACCGATATCTTTGGATATCGGTCTCCATTTATTGCTTATTTGCACTTCCACACTTTGCAGCCACTGTGTTTAGAGCCAGAGTCTGAAGGACACTGAGTTACAGACCTGCAGTTCTTTGTTAAATATCCACCAAGTGATTAGACCAAGTCTGAATTCTAACACAACGTGAACACAAAACAAGTAACATAACTAAACCAATGTGCAGTTGGATTTGGGGCAGGGGGGAAGCTTAATTCAGGCACAAAGATATCTGCTAGCTTAAAAAGAGCAGTTCAGGAATGGATTGACGGAGCTAACTCTTTTAATATCAACAACGCCTTGCTGCTGCTGCTGCAGTGCTGGTCAAACAAGCTCTCAATAAAACAATACAAAACAAAACAAAGAAACAGGGAAGAGAAGAAAAGTGCAGTGATTAAAAGAAAAGGCATTAGCAAAGAGTGCTTGTTTTGCTATCAGTTGAAGATATTACATCTGACAGCATTAAACAAAATGAAAGTACTTGAGACAGTACTTGTGAGACTACTGACCAGGCTCAGCAGAGCTGGCTGGTCTCCCCAAGAGAGGACAGCATTAATGCACCACGCACAACAACGCATGCTTTATTCTTACTGACATAATGAATGCATTCTATTTTACTGCTGCAGAAGACAGCTGCCTTCCTCAGGACTGAAGAAAGCACAAAACACAAGCATTTCATAAACACTGAAGAGAAGCGTTTTTAACTATTTTTCACGGGGCTTGTCACTGCAAACTCAAAGTATTTTTTTACCGCAATTGATAAAAAATACAACAAAAAAGACAACAAACAACGCTTTTATGCCAAAAAAATAAACAATATCCGAAGCAGGACATGCCTTTAAACTTTGAAACCATGCCTCTCACACTGCGCATAGGACTGTAACAGAAAAAGAAGATTCGAAACCACCAGCGTCTTTAAACTTAAGGAGAGGTACTAGACCTTCGCGCAGCGCCCTCGGGGTGCGCCGGGCAGAGAGCGATTCCCAGGAGAGGGGCACGGGGGGGAAACCCCACCTCCCTCCCCGCCTCCCACACCTGAGAGGGCGGTTTCAGGCAAAGGGGCGGCGGTTTCTGCGAGACCCTCCGC
>WEKW01011472.1:256006-278182 GCA_013389905.1 Sula dactylatra | reverse complement strand
GGGCACACGCTGGCTCGTGTCCAGCCGCTGTCAGCCAGCACCCCCAGGGCCTTCTCCGAGGGCAGCTTTCCAGCCGCTCTGCCCCAAGCCGGGAGCGTTGGATGGGGTTGTTGCGACCCGAGGGCAGGACCCGGCACTTGGCCTTGTTAAACCTCATGCAACTGACCTCAGCCCATGGATCCAGCCTGTCCAGATCCCTCTGCAGAGCCCTCCTAGCCTCCAGCAGATCAACGCTCCTGCCCAACTTGGTGTCACCTGCAACCTTACTGAGGGCGCACTCGATCCCCTCGTCCAGATCATTGATAAAGATATTAAACAAGACCGGCCCCAAAACTGAGCCTGGAGAACACCGCTTCTAACTGGCTGCCAGCTGGATTTAGCTCCGTTCACCACAACTCTCTGGGCTCGACCATGTCTCATTCCTAATTCTGCGACTTGTGCAAATGAAGCTGATCTCTTGCCTTCAGTGTTCCTGAGAGTCTTTTTCTCATCTGGAAGTTGTGAAATCGTAGATGATCGGAAGATACTGTTCCAAGGTTCAGAAGTTAGCTAGTCAGCGAGATGTTTATTTACACAATTACTGGAAACCATCACTTGGTGAACAAAATGTAAAGGGAAAGCAAAGCATTTGAGACGCTCATTTTCATTATTTGCTTACTGCAGCTGCTCCTTCTCAGTCTGCTGAAGCTTCCACTTAGAAGTGTTCCCAGGCATCCCAAGGAGGAATGAACTCAAGTGCAGACACGCTGGCTTGGGCCACGCTCCATCTCTACCGGGTCAGTGTCAGAGCAGACCAGAGGGCCTGACCTGCTTCCCACGAAGCCAGGCAGTGAGGCTGCTCGGATGGGGAGGCGTCCCCGGACGTCAGCAAGGCTCATGGAGGGAGGACATACTGCCAGGCTGTGTGCTGCGGCTGTGCAGGACCTGCTGGATGCTGTGTGGGGAGCAACGGGGGTTGCTGGGTGCAGGACCAGGGGTGTGGGGCCGAGCTGGTCTGCGGCACATCCACAGCGGGCTGCTCGGACACCACTCCGCCGGTGTTTGCTTCTCCATGGAGGCAAACTCCCTTGCTGCCTTGGCAGGCATTGCCTGAAAACTGTCTTGCTTCAAATCGTAATGGGACTGGCAGAGTGCTAGTGGCTGCAAGAGTCCTGCCTTCCTGGAGCCGAAGCTGTAGGGGAAGAAAGGGATGTATGTGCATGGGTGCCTTCCTTTGCCCAAGTGCCAAAAAGAAACTGATGCCTGTGTTCTTCCTCGCTGAGCAACACGGCTTTCACCCATCACTCTGCCGTGGAGTCTGTGGGTCACAGGCTCACCATCTGTGCCCTTCATGCCCTTGCTGCAGTTTGTACAGATTACTTCTTCTCCCTAAACCTCTTTTCTCTTGCGAGAGGATGACAGAGCTCCCAGCCCTGAGCACTAACCCTGGGCGAAGCAAGAAAGCTGCAGACGCTGGGGATCTCTGGGCTCTCAGGTGTCTCAGTCCTTGCATGCTCTGCCCCAGTGCTCCCAGTGTCCGGCTGCCTTGGGGCTGGCACATAAGGGAGAGGAGAGCCAAGGCCTGTCTGGTGTCTGGGGCTCTCGTAAGCCACAGCACTGCTCTGCCTGCTCCTTCTCACAGCAGTACTGCTGGCTGCTGAGCAAGACAGAGACATGCCTGCACCTGGTAAGGGATGGGGCACACCTCCAGAGAGCAAAGCTTTTGGGTAAAGCAGGGGAGTAAGGCCTGGGAGAAAGGACATCATTGTACTGGTTAAATCAGTCTTACATTTTACCTCCAAAATTCTGGTTCTCTTGGTCGATGGGAACTCTGTTAATAACTGTCAGTGTGGGTCTGAAATTATTACAAATCAGGAAATAAATGAAAAAATGTCCCACGTGTCAAAACTTGCTCGTGAGCCCCTCTTGAGCGCGTGTGCGTGAGAGATGCATTTGGAGGCAACCCAGCCTGTACGGGTCCTGCAGCAGAGCAGGTGTGGAGCGTGTCCTGCCATTCTGAACTGATGTGAGCCAAGAGTTTATTAGGAATAGTTGGTGCACTTGTTGGCACGTCTGCAAATGGACCCAGAGCCGAGCGCCCCAAATGCAAAAATGAGTTGACCCACCTCTCTTGAGGAAATGCTCTGTCTTCGTTAGTTCTTGGCAGAGTGTTTAAAGCACTTTCTGGTTTTTTCTGAATCTTTTTCATTCTTGCTGGGAAAAGGATTATGAAAGTTTACAATGCAGTAATAAACTATTATTATTTATTAAATAAGAGGGCCCTGTAAAAAACAGAAGGAGAATTCAATCCAGATGCTATCTATTGCAAGGGCATTTGAAATTCCAGATGTTGGTAGTAAAACGCGGTCTCTAATTCATACTCTTAGAGACAGAAAATGCTCCTGGCCAGGTAACCTGGCCCTGCTTGGTGCGGCCGTGTGTTTTTCTACAGGCCGGCCCGTGTTTAGAAGCAGCCGCAGTATCTAACTGTGGGGTTCAACTTTATGCCTTTGCTGAACATACTTTTGTGCATTTTTATGGCTAAGAGCGAGATTGTAAGCACATCAAATCAATGTTGTACTTGTTTTATGAAGGTAATAAACCAACGGCTTGCAGAACTGGGCAGCTGCGTGCGCAGCAGAGCAAAGGGCTCGGCAGCCCTCGGGTGCAGGCGCTTGCACAGATGTCAGTGGCCAGTGTCGGAAGAAGAATAACGGCAGCATATTCAGGGCTCTTCTATCCCCCGCTGTTCACCACTTGTTTGCTTTGTGCGGCTCAAGCAAGCCTTTTTCTGGAGGTGCCATTTCACGTGTGGTACTACCACCAGTGCTCTGGCAGCCTGGAGGGATGCTGATGCCTTTTCAGTCCCAGACCAGCTGAAACGTCTCTCCCCCCACGCTGTGAGACGGCCTTTCTTGGCTCAGGGCCACAGACCTAAACATGGCTGCAAGAGGAAAATCATTTGATCATATTGACTTTCAGTGATGGTGGCCCCTCAGCTCTGCAACTGTTTGGAAAAGTTTGACCTAGTCCAGGTTTTTTTCTGTGGCTTTATCTCTAGCTGTAGCTGCTGTAAATCATCCCAAGGGTAAGGGCTGAACATTCCCAGAAAGCACAGATTTGCTAAAGACAGGGGAAGGCAGGTGCTGTGGTGCAGGTGGTTGCAGTGTGTGGCTGTTGTAGGCAGCTGGCCGATGAGAAAAGATTAGCGTGGAGCATCGGCAGTGCCAGATCAACAGGTCAGAAGCATTTTGATGATGTGGGGAAACAACAGACAACAGGTCTCTCTGGGTGTGGAGGCTACAGGCTGGGAGAACCCAGACATCAGACTTGGACTAACCAGACTAACTTTATTTCCTGTCAGCTCAGATGGCTTTTGTCCTTACTATGTGTCCCCTAATGCCACTCCTCAATAGAGACTGCAGCCATTCCATGATGGGCAGGGAACGGACAGCTTCCCTGGACATCTTCTGGTTTTTCATACCTGCCAAAAACCGCTTTGTCTTCCCACAGGATTTATGTAAACTGGTTACAAATTTGGACACGTAGTAATGGTAAATCTCAAGATGATGTGAGTTCAGCTTTTGCCTGCAGGACCACGGCACCTCAGCTTGTATTCAGTGCTTAAAAATACAACGCAGCAGTGGGAGAAAGTGTGTTGCAACACAAGGCGAGCGTGTGCCAGGCTTTCTTACGTTTACTGGGAGGCAGTGCCGTAAATGGCCTTGAGTGATTGTCCTCATCCCTTCCGGGAGGATACACCTCTGAGCACCCCTAGCCAGGGGAGGAGGGAGCAGGAGGGGGACTGTTCTTTGGCCACGTGCTGTGAGCTGGGTCTGCAGCGTCGGGGTTTGGAGAGAGGAGCAGACAGTTCGGACTCTCTGGACATCCCCTTGGGAGCTTCGTTTCCTTTAAACTCCTGATGCTGTTTCTAAACTTTGTGCTGGAAGTATCAGGGGACCTGGTTGCCTGAGTGGGTGCGTAATAACTGTACAGTCAGCAAGGTCTGGACCAGCCCTCCCAAGGCCCATGGGGGTTTTTCTGGGGGGTCCTGGGACTCTGAGACCCCCCACTGGGACACTCCAAGTGAGACATATCGAGCCCAGACCCGGTGGTGTGCGCATCCAGTTGCAGCGTGTCTCCCTTCCTGCCAGCAGCTCTCCGGGTACAGGCCAGCGGCGGTTTGATCTCAGGGCAGAGTTCCTACTGAGATGGACTCCTCCACACAGTAATTGGAAAATGCTAATGCCTAATGCCCACCCTCCAGGGAATCCCTCTTCAAAGCCCTCTTGGGACTGCGGCAGTGCCTCCTCTGGGGAAGCTGCAGCTCCACAGGGGAATCACCCTCCTAAAGATCACACAGAGTGTCTTTTAAGTGGAAATGACTGTTTTTTCACAATTAGGTGGAGCAGAAATAATTAAGCAGGGCCACAGCCATTGTTATCTTGTACCTGATTGCCAGAGTTCAGTCTGGCAGGGATTACTTCATTGCGCTCCTCTGCTAGTTTTTCATCTTCTTTTGCTAAAAAGTTGATGTTTGCTCCTTCCATCACAAGGGATATAGAAAACTGTTTTCAGAGGAGCTGCTCATGCACCCCAAGTCAGTCTGTGGAGCTTGTGGGCAAATAAATCCCAGGAGCGCTGCAAGGCTAAACAGAGAATATACAGAGGGGTGGCAGACTGGGCCTGTGGGTGTCTGGGTTCCTGTGGAAGGAAGCAGCACAACACCATTTTAAAGATAACTTTTTCTGTTTGCATTTAACCTTTGTCTTTTTGCTCTTGAAGTGGAAACTGCTCTAATTCATCAGGGAGGCTGGGAAGGCTACTAGGAGGGGATGCATCCAGCAAGGGTGGATATCACCATCCCTCTCTGGTCATATGCTGAGCATGGCTTGAGAGAGCTGGGGTGCCCAGCCTGGTTGTTTCTAAGACTTCCATGAACCCCATGTTTTTAGCATTTGCAATTTCCCTTTGCACGTTGGCTGAGCTGGGCTGCTTCAACCACATCACTCCAGAGTCTAGTACAGCATTGTCCTTCCTCTGCAAGAGGACTTTTGATGGCCAAGATGAATTCAATGCCAGTGGAGAAGCAAGAAACATGAACCCTTAATCCTCAGCTAGGGTGGCCACCGAGCAGTAAGAGGACCCTGGTCGGGGTGGCAGGACTCCCCGTTGCCAGGGAGGGGTCTGCAGCTTCCCCCGTGGCTGTCCATGTGCGAGGACTGGGACAGCCTGGGCTGAATGCTCTCAAGCTCAGGGTCACTTTTGCCAGATCTGCTGCCCACCACTGTCCAGCAGCAGCTGCCTAAGACAGAGATGCAAGGAGCAGCTGGTGATGGACTACCCCCTATTGCAAGCAAGGAAGAAGAACCTAGGCTTGTCCTTCTAGCAAAGCAATTCAGGGTTTGGATTTCCCTCCACTGTTGCAGGTTGATTTCAGCCTTCCCAAGGGAGAAGGGATGGATTCTGTGATGCCTGGCTAGGAGTTGGCACAAGGACTTGCAGGTGTCAGGATAGCATGGCTGATTTGGATTTGTGAGGCTGCAAGTTACCCCTCTCCCACGGTCTCCAAGTATTTACAGAGGGAGCAGGTTTCTGATAAAAAACAGACAAAAATGTATATATACTGAGGTCAGCCGGAAGCAGAAGCTAGATGAACTCAGGCTTTAATGGAAGGGTGATTAACTGTCAAAACAGCTTGCTGGTGGCTGGCAAGCATTCTCCATCACCCCTTGCCTCCCTATTTCCAGGCTGAGAGGCTGTAAGTGGTGGGTTGGTGCAGGAGCCCGGTGTGGGCTTTCTGATCTGCAAGGGTTCAACATCCTTACATCCCGTCCAGTGCTGAGACCGATGAATCATTTGTTGTCCCCTGCACCACAATTCACCAAGGAAGAAACAGAGACAAGAATGATTTATTTAGTTTAGTTTGTACAGAATATAATAAGCAGCCTCCATGTCACGCTCTGGACAAAAGCAGCAATTTTGCAATAATATAATATGATAAACAGCGCTGTCACTGTCCCCAAACACACCCTCCGGGGCCACATCTGTGCCCGCCGGCTCCCCGGAAGGTCTCCCAGGCCTGTGCCCAGACTGGCAGAGGCCGGGCTTCGCTGCAAGCCAAGGAAGGGACACCTCCAAAGGATGCCCTGGTTGCTCAGGCATCACCTCTAGGAGAGGTACTTGCCATCCTCAAAAGCTGCTAGAAGCCATGGCCGTGGCCAGCTGGGCCCCACGAGACTTTCTGCAGCCGGAGCCAGGCTCGAGCCCGCAGCCTGGACACGGACCCTTGCTGCCCTCGCTGCCTGCCTGCCTCCAGAGCACCCCGCTGGGAGAGGGAGCCCGGCTGCCTCCCAGTCCCCCGCTCGCTGGCTTTGCAGCGGGGCTGGGCTCTCCAGCCTCCTCTCGCCCAACCACCCTTGTACCAAGCAGCTTGCAGATGTGATAACGACACTCCTAAGGTGCTTAGGGAAGAGATAAAGAGGGGAAAAACATAAAAGAAAGAAACCAGGCTAAGTGGTGAGCTGCTGTAGGAACCTCAATATTGGCTGCTGATAATCTTGCCTCACGCTTCTGCCCCCCACCCCCTCCCACAGGAACAGCCTGAACTAATTAACCCTCTAGCACTCCATAATGAAGGCTAATAAACACCTAATGGGTTTGCTTGAACAAACAACCTCGGCCCAGGCCGTAGGAGACCCCCAGTCCCGTGGCGTGGTGTGGGGGAGGACCAGGGAAGGCAGGGCTGGGGCTGCCCCCAGCTCGCTCTTGCTGCACACCTGAGCCGGAGATCCCCAGCCCGGTCCCGCTGCGCCCGGCTGCTCGCAGCCCGGCTCCCTGCTCCAGCTGGGCTTCTGTTCCACAGGGGGTTCCTGCTGCACAGGCCGTCAGCGGAGGGCTACCAGCCCTGCAGGCCTGCGGTTGCTCCCCTTGCCAGCCTCGCCTGGTCAGGGTTTCCCTCGCTTGCCCTCCTTTCTCCTTGCTGGTCCCGCTCACCGCCGCCAGCCGCAGGGCTCAGGCCCCTCGCGGCGGGGGGACCCCGCTCTGCGGGGCGCTGCGAGCCGGCCGGGTGGCAGCCAGCTCTCCCCGAAAAGCCGCGCAGCTTTGTTGGCAGGGCGCCGTGCGTTCGGCAGGACTTCTGCTCCTAGCACGAGCGGGGTTCTGCACGGCGCAGCCAGCCCTCGCCCGCTCTGCCCTGAGCTGTTGGGGACAAGCTCCGGGCAGGCTGCAGGGCTGCGTATTCCAGCGAGCAGCGCAGCGTGCAAACTGCAGAAACCCTGTGATGCTGTCAGGTGTTGCCCCTTCTTTGGGGACCCGGGTCGTGAACGTGATGAAAACAAATTGGGCTCATTCTTCCTGTGAACGCTGTGATCGGCGTCTTGGCCGGTGCATCGCAATCCGTCCACAGTCTGTTGTAGCTGGGTTTGTACAGTATTATGAAGCCAAGCTCTGAAGGAAATGCACTCAGAAATATTCTGCTTAAAATACCGTACCAGATGGACTGCGTTTTCCTAACCTTTAGCTGGTTCCAATGTGCAAACAGTTAAGCTCATAATGTTAACATTTTCTCAGATGTTTTATGTGCATATAAAATATTCTCGAAGAATGTGCTTTTGAATGCAAGGTCTTACCCAATTACAATTTTACTAGACTTTATAAAAACATAAAAATATGTTTTTTTCAGGGTGTCTGAGAGTTTATAAAAACATAAAAATACGTTTTTTTCAGGGTGTCTGAGATGCAGCTGGCCTTTGTAGTAAACTGTGAAGCCCTTCCAGTGGAATGTAATCGCTACTACATGGGACGTGTCTCTGGAATTGTTATGATGAGGTAAATGCGCTAATTCTCCAGTCCCGCATCTGGTCACCTCTGAAAACAGTTAACATAGGGACAGTTAATAAAAACTACGTTCCATCTCTGCACCAAAACCTTCTTTTGCTTTCTGTCAGGGGCTAAAGCCTTGGCTTCTGCAGACATGAATGGATTTGAATCAGATACTAAAAACACAACTTAAGAGCTCAGGGCAACTCTTCAATGGACGAACCTGCTTAGCTTATCTCCCAGGAAGTGAGAACAGATCTCTCTTATCCTGCATGGCGACTTCAGCCTCTTGTAGGCAGGTTTCTGGAGATGTTAAGTGAGAATAGATTTCTTCCCTGGCTTAACTGAAAATCTGAATCAAGAAAGGAGATAAATGCAATTTAATGGATGTTCATTGAAAAACATCTACTGTTGTGCTTTTGGAATAGAAAAGATGGCAAACGCTGTAATTACTGGGAATCTGCTAGGTTTGCCATGTGAACATGAAGGCTAAGCATGGAAATGTTGATCATGTCATCTGTCCATTTCTGAAAGATCCATGTATTGAGTTACAGCATTTTATGATTCCATGCGTAAGTAGTTAATAATTTTAACGGGCTTATTCCTACTCAAAGATGGTGAATTAGAATAAGCCCGTTAAAATTATACTGCAAGCATACATGAAATCATAAAGAAAGGTAGTAAATTACTCGGCTGAAGAGAGGACCAGGCTCTGTCTCCAAGCTGCACACCGTCGGCTGAGCCAAAGTAGCTCAGCCCCTTCCAACAGAACCACGGTGCTTTCGGGGGCTGCACCTTCCGGAACCCACCCTTGCCTGCACTGCGCTGCACACAGAGGGAAGGGAAACCCTGTCTTGTGCTCGCACTGAACCCGCGCCTGTCGGCCTGACACCCCCTGAAGGTCACGCAGCAGTGTATCTGCAAGTTGGGAAACTTGAGCAGTCGTGTTGAGGCTCACACAGCTCCAAGGAAAACGGCGATGCAGGAAGCCAGGGGGTCTGGAGAGCCTACCTGCCCATACCTCTGTCTTGTGGTGGTGGTTTTCAGGGACTGCCCACCCCCGGGCCCCTAGTGCGGCGGTGATGGCTTCAAGGCCACCGAAACGGGGCGGCAGCTTGTTGCCTGCTCTGGGGGGAGGTCAGGGAGCTGGCGGGGGCAAAGTGCCTCGGGGGAGTGTGCGGAGGTCAGTGAAGCAAACCCACGCAGCCCCCCAGCCCGCTCGGGTCCCGCGAGCCACAGGGGCATCCGTCCCCAGCCCCGCTGGCAGGAGCCCCTGGCCCAGCTCCCGGAGGTTTCCCGTGGGATCGGCGGTGCAGGCAGCAAGTCTCCTGCCCTGGTGCTGCCTGGGGAAGGTAATTTGAACCTGTGCCGGTGGGTATCTCACTCAGTGTTTACAAAGGAAAAACAAGCGCAAAGAACAGGATTGCGTTTGTTATGTGTAAGTCAAACCAGCTGTGATCTGCAGGCTGCATATCCTGCCTCTGAGAAACACCGAGCGTCACTGCTGCCTGCAGACGCTTTTCTCCTTGCGTCACCGCAGGCTGGGCTTCTCTCGCTCCAGCCCCGCCGCGTCTGTTTGCTGGGAATCGCTGGAGCCCGGTGGGAGCACTGCCGCGGGGAGCCCCACATGCCGCACTGCTGCCGCGGGGAGCCGGCGGTACCTGCTCCGGGAGCAGCTCGGAGAAAGGGGAGGCTGCCAGGGCCTGTTTGCAGATGAGCTGAGACCCTGAAAGCCGGAGGCTCAGAAAAGCCCGGCTGACTCGAGCACTGACCCTAACCCTGCTCTGGCAGGGATCTCTCTGGGAAAAGCCGGTCATAGGTGCTGCCTCCTCGGCCAAGAGTGCCTGGGCGCTCCCGGGCACCCTCTGCGGCTGCTTTGACACGTGGGGAGCGGCGAAGGTCCTGCGAGCCTCAGGGCTGCGTGGCCCCGCTCCTCGCCTGCCGAGACCCGCGGGCAAAGCTGAGATGCCAGAGGGTCACCAAGTCCTCGCTGTTAATGAACACAGAGTTTTCCAGCCTGACGTGACCAAATGCAGAAACTCATGGGCTCGTGGAGGAGACAGAAGGACTTTGAAACAAAGAGGCTTTCAGGCCACCTAATGCAGTATAGATCCAAGAGGACAAATCGAATTTACAGGCATAGCTTAGATTGGGAGATATGCTTGCAAAGCCAATTTGTTTCATTTTATAGGCTTGAAAGATTCTAAGTCAGGGCTCCCTGTATGGTTTGAATTAGGTTTGGATAGCGGTATTCTGGAAAGCTAGATCTGGAGAAGTTTTCACTCAGGGCGTTTGTAATCGAGTAGGGGCCGTCTAGCATTTCTGCAAAGCTTTCAAGGAAAATATTCCATGTCTGCCCAAAAATGAAGCTTCCGCATGGTTAGGAAAATGATGAATACCTGAAAATGGAGGTGTCTCTCTTGTATTAAATATTTAGGAATAAGACTCCACACATGTATCAACAGAGGAAGTGGGAATTTCAAAGGGTGCTGCTTTAAAAAGAAAAAAAAAAGAAGGAAGCTCTAAGCAGCACCAAAAAATGAATTTTTTTTTCTCTACCAGTTTGTGTCTGTGCTATTAACAGGGTTATCAGTTTTATTGTCTGTGACAGTGCAAAACGTGAAAGCTGTAGGGAGCTGCTGTGTGAAACCTCAGCGGCGAAGAAGCTTTATTGGGCAGACGGCAGGGCCAGCCAGGGGCGATGCTCCCCCAGGCCGCGTGAAGGGCACAGCCACTTCATTCTGAAGTTTCTGAGGTGCTGTGTTTTGGCTGCTCCTGTCTCTGTGCCATGCAGCCACTGCCCGAGAACCAGACCCTCTACCAGTTCATACAGCAAAAATACGGCGTGGTAGCGCAACGCACCCCGAGCTTTTCGGTTTTGGCCCTCCTCCCTTACGCTCCTCGCACGTCACGGCGACTCTCCCAGCTCTGCTTCCGCCGTGGTTCTGGCACTTCACCGCTCCAGGGAACGGGACTGCTGCTCTGCCCGTGGATCCCCAGCACGCTCTGTCCCGCGGGACCCACTGCAGCCAACGCGTCGGCACGAGCCGCGCACAGACCTGCTGGCAGCTCGCGGTCGTTTGGTTTCCACCATCTCCCTCGAGCCCCTGTGAGCCGCGGCAGCATTCGCTCCTCCTGTCGCCTGGAAGGAAAGACAGTCCCGGAGTCCCGGAGCGTTCGTGAGGGGGCACAGTGTTTTGGTGGTGGTCAGAAGAAGGGCTTGACCGCAGAAGTTGGGGCCGGTGGGTCCGTGTCCCGACGGCGTCAGTCCTGGCGCAGGTGAACGCACTGAGATGCTCCCGGCGCCCTTCCCCGGGGCAGGACCGCCTGCGCGTGCCATCTCGGGCTGCTCGGCCATGCGACTCGAGCGACCAGCATCTTCTTCCTGGGCTGGCAGGAATCCATTTCAGCCTTTCTCCAGTGCGAGGAGCCACCATGGCTCCCAAGCCCGTGAGCTCTGGGATGCATTTTGTGCCCTGCAAGCCAAAAGCAGCGAGAAGACCATTTCAGCCGAGGGATTAGCCCCTGGCTCCCACTGCTGAGCTCAGCTGCCAGAAAAGTTCCCCGGGAAGTAGCACAATCTTTGTTTGGTCATTAAAGCAGAAAAAGAGAGAGGGAATCTTAGGAAATGCTTGAAACGATTAGGTGATCTTAACTCTAAGGAGCTAAACAAATGCAAAGCAATTCCTCCCCCCGCAGCCCCTCGTGCTGCTGTAGAATGTAATCTCATTTCTAAACACACAATTACAGAAAATAAAAAGAAAAGAAAAGAATAATTAATTTCTGCTTCCTCATGCAAATCCTCTGACCAATCATTTAGGGATCAGGGGCAATTCAGCTTCTTGTGCAAATTCCAAACTGAAGGCCTGAAAAAAGCAAGTGAATGGATTTACTTTTCTAAGAACCAGAATTAACAAAGGTTCCATTTTCCATGGTTATGTGCCTGGCCAGACAGCCCTTGCTGACAAGCTCTCAAAAAACATGTGTTGGCCTGTTGAAAAGGCCCCAGTGTTGACTGACAGACAATTGAAGTGACAAATTGTTTCATTGTACTTGGCAGGGAGAGCGCTGTATTAGATAATTATGGCGAGGAGGGAAGCGACAGGTCACAGGTCAGAAGACACGTCTGACCCTGCTTTCTGAAAGCCCTGAAAGGAGCCCACGCCCAGGAGAGCAGCGTGACGCTGCCGGCGGTTTCTCTTTCCGTTGTGATGATTAAGAGCTAACGAAGATGCAGCAGGGACGGGCGTGCTCCCTGCTCGCCCCGGTCCCGGCTCCCGGGAANTGCTGCCGCCTGAGCGTGCGCGGCTGTGGCGGCGCAGTCCTGGCGACGGCTCGGTCCAGCCGCGGTGAGGGCGGGCGGCGGTCCCTGGCACAGCACTGGCTGTACTTTGGGGCCGGCACAGGTGAGGATCCCGTGGGAAAACAGAAAGCGAAGTGTAAACGGCTGAAACAGGCTGAGGAACGTGGTCCTTGGCTATGCCGTCTCACTGCTGCACCTCAGCCCCTTCGACCTGGACCAGTGGTTTTAGCATTTGGAGGTGCAGCATCTCCCTAGGCAGGCATCCCTGCGGTCAGAGAAGGCTGCAGCAGAAACGCCGTTAACATCCCTTTCAATGGGGGCCAACAGCTACCTGAGTCTGCGCAGGGCAGGTCTGCCCCAGCGCTCCTGAGCTCTGCCCGGTGCCAGCTTGCCTGGCAGCATCAGCCACTGCCTGTGCAAACACACTGGCTGCGCCAGCGCCGTTCAGGCGGCGCCAGACCCATTTGCACTGGACAACCCGTGAGCATCTCGGCAGGTCCGTGTTTTGAATTGGCAGCAAAATGCACAATGTCAAGCCCTGAATCCCATCCCAGGCAGATCTCGCTTGGCTATGGATACCTTCCTCTTCCAGCCCTTACAGCCCAGCCTGCAAACACTAGCAGGACTAACCCATGCTCACTGAGGCCTGGTTTTTTGCTGGCTGCAACAGAGTACAACTAATAATTATTGAAGCCTCTCTCCCACCATAGAAATAAAATATGGCATGGAATCACAGCACAGCTACTCCATTGAGAGCGCTGCTCAACTGAGTAATACCAATAATTCAAAACAGATGAGCTAAAGGCTCGAACACTATAGACTTAGTATCCCGATCTGCCCTGACCCCTGGAACTCGCTGAAAGTTACCTTGAGACTCGCCAGAGCTCTTTGTAACTTCTGTGAGGGTTATTTATTGCAAAGTCATGAATATTTGTTATGGATTTTCTCCATCAATCTACAACATGAATTAGGTTAGAAAAAATTTATGTACTTGGATTTTGGGCATGTGTTTCTCGGGCAGGGGAGAAAAAGTAGGATCTCCATTGTGCAGAGGACGGGCTGCTGCAGAGCTTTGGGCTCTGCTGCCTGTGTTAATTAATTCCCTCCCGCAAACGGTTTAAAATGCACGGTACAGTCAAGAAGGGGGAAAGGAGGGAAGAGGTTCTTCTTTAAATCTCTCTTAAAATCTTCCATACAATTATTTATGGGGGAAGGAACAGTCTATTGCCCTCTCCTCCCTCCCAGACACCCTGCCAGCCCTTTAAAAACCTGAAATTCAGGGGCGGTTGTGCCCCAGGAAATCAACCTCAAGCCAACATCTCCCGGTCTCCCCCAGAAGTCGGCACCAGCACCAGCCAGGTACAATAGGGATAGAGGGAGAGCGCCCGGCCTCTTCCCTTCCCACCCCAAGGCCCAGCTGCCTCAGGGTAAAGCCGCCGCATTTTCCCACCCCTTAAAGGACGGACTGACAGCAGGGCTGCTCCTGCCCTGCAGGCGCTTTTCTGGTAAATTGGAAAGTTTTTATTCGGGAAAGTGCTTAAGCAAGACCTTAACTTCAAGGATGCTCCGAAGTTCCCTGCTGTGATTTAGGCACCGGTGGACGTTGCACCCGGGTGGCGGCGCAGGGTCACAGCGGGAAGCAGGGCAGGTCCCGTGGCTCTGCCCCGGGGAAGCTGGGGTCAGCAGGGCGGGCGGAGAGCGTGGGTGCAGGGGGGCGAGCCATGCAGTCCTTCGTCCTCGTGCTCCCGCCTGGCTGCAGAGAGCCGCTGAAAGCATCGCGTCCTCCTGGGGCGGCTTCTCCACCTGCAGGGCCGGGTGCAGTCACGGGCGCTGCAGGACCCTCCTCACCAGCTTCGAGCGGCGCAAAGGGCCTGCCCGTTTTGTGGTGTCTGGTGTTTCTCCTCCGCCAGCCCTGCAGCCCTTGAGATTCTGGGTTTGCAAGAAGATGGCAGCCTAGCCTGTACCAGAGCTCACTGCAGGGAGGTTGGACTAGATGACCTCTAAAGGTCCCTCCCAACCTAAATCATTCTGTGAAGTGAAATGCATTATTTTTTTCTCTTCAGGACTCAGGGGCTGGGTTTCTTCTTTGCATTAGTTTTACAGGAACCCCAGAAAGTCCTGGAAGACCCCACAGGATCCCACAAATCACGCCGACACTTTTAAGCTGTTTGCGCTCGGGCTAACGAGCTGCTATTTTAAGAGGTTATTGCTAACAATTCAGTCTGACTGCATTTTTTTGTTGTTGTTTTAAAATTGTTTGTAGCAGCTGTGCTTGTCCCATATGTAATTTCAGGAAGCCCAGGAGAGGATCTGCCTCAGTTCTCGTTGCTGGCTTTTCCCGGTCCCCACGTCGCGCAGTGTCTGTGAGCGTGGACTAGGATAGGGAATGGATATTCTGCCTGCAGGAGTGACCGGGGCAGGGTGGAAGCTGGCTAAATGCTTCACCAGGCTGCGTTCCCTGGGCCACCGCTGCTCGTAGTGAGATGACGGCAGGAATTCTCCCCTGCTTGCCTTTGGGTTGCCTCTGCCAAGCTGCCCTCAGGGACTCTCCTCCCCAACTCCTGCCTTCGCTCTGCGGCGAATCCCCCTTCCCTCACGTGGCTGCCGCCGCCTGTAGCTGCCCCAGCCCTGGCAGTTGCCCCGCTGGCCCTGCAAACGGGGACCTGCGCTGCAGGTTGTGGGGGCTGCCCCGCAGGTGTGCGGGACCAGGACTGGGTGCAGTGCCTTCCCCTGCAGAGTGCCAGGTTTTTACTGTTCCCCCTGCTTTTCTAAGCTCAGTCTCTAGCTGGGAGCAGCCCCTGCACCCTCATTTTGCTCAAAAGCCCGCTGTGAGTGCAGGATCCTGCACCTCCTTTTCAACTGCTGCAAAGTGACTGCAGCCTGTGTGTCCCTATGGCGATTCACACACGGACGGTAAGTCCTGCTCTCCCATGTCTGTCTGTCCAGCCACCCAAAAGCTCTTGAAAAGATTTGCATGAATGAGCTGTTGTAGCTTTGTTTCTGCTCCCATGGTTTGCCCTTTACCCTCTGGCCTTTGCCCAGCTCCGTGGCCAGGGGAGCGAGGGTTTGGCCACAGATCACTGCACAGCTGGCCAGATGCTCTCACAGAAGCACAATGAGCCGTGGCAGGGGCTCGCAGCTCCTCCTGCTCCCCGGCCCCGGCCACTGGCATGTTTGGTAAAACACCAAACGCGGCATTTTTCTCGCGCTGCAAGGAAGACTTCAGTGCGGGTCCTGTGCGTGGGCTATGGGCAATGCCGCCCCACTGCCAGGGAAGATGGGTGCTGCTTCCCCCCACATTCTTGGCACTGTGCCCCATCTCCATCCTGCTTTTTTTTCACCATGCCTGTGCTGGTGCAGCAAACCCGAGGCCCTGCCAGCCCTGGCTTTCGCTCCCCGGTGTGAGCCCTTGGTGCCAAGCTCTCAGCTGGCAGGAGGGGACGGGACGGTGCCTGTGCTGCTGGTGCAGTTTGGGTCTGGCGGGACGTTTGTGTGTGTTCCTCGGCTGATGGGTGGCTGCAGGCAGAGAATAGCTGTCCTCTCAGGTCTGGCTTCACCTAGGACCTTATCTTGCCTGCTGGTGAGGCTCCAGGGTCTTGGTCTGCCTCCAGTTGCAGGATTACTCTCTCGATGCTTCTCATGTCCCCCTTGCCCTGCTGAGCTACGCCCGGCAGCCCAGCCTAAAGCCGGCTGGGGCACTGGCCAGTGCCGAGGAGTTGTGCCCTGTGTGCGGGCACTGGGAAACGCCTGCCGTCTGGCCAGCTTGCTGGAAGGCAGACGACAAGCTGGTGAAGGCACTCCTGATTGCCTTCTCTTCCCTCGTGAGTACCCCTAGGAAGAAACAGCCTCCTCTCTCATTTCTTGCCCATCGCGTACCTGGCGAGCTGGGACTGTGTCCTGTGCAGGGGATACCACTTTTCCTTCTTGTAGTTAAGGTATAGATCAGCTGGGTGTGCCAAAAACCTGTGTGGGGTTTTTTTGTGTAGGTGTGTGTCCAGTGGCATCTAGATCACGGTGACAACCCAGGCTGCACGTGTAAATCTGGGTGTGTGCGTGGCTGCTTGCTCGGGCACAGGCGTGCACGCCTGCCTGCGGGCTGCAGACGCCACAGAAAGCAGGCTCTGGAGCAGACGATTCTGTGCTGGGTAACATAGTAGTGGAAAAAGTTGACAGAGGGAGCATGACACCAGGAGCTATTTGTTCAATCAATGATTTACCAGATGTGTACACTGTACTAAAGGCTTGTAAACATACTTTAATGGCCAGCTGTAAATCCAGGCAGTAGCAGTGCCAGCTTCATCTCCATCGGACGTGTTTTAGGAACAGCAGTGTAAGGACTGTGAATCACACTGTTATAGGCTCTGTCAGCTCTGCAATTGTGCATGTAAATCAAAGAACCAATGTCCTTAGGTCAAAATTATTTGAGTGTCAGGAAAGGTTTTATGACCAGCAGCCTTTCCTTTTCTGGGTTCCCTGCAGTTTCTTGTCTTCCACAAATGGCATCTCCAGAACATTGGGTTTCCGTCCCAGTGCCCCAAGTGCGTGGCTGTGTTTTCACTGACTATGTTGGAAGCCTCTTTTGTTAATCACTGAAGCAAAGCGTCATTAGTGAGAAGTGCAGAGTGTACACAAAGAGGAACTTGCCAAATTACTAATAAGCAGAAACTCCATCCATCTTAATGAGACAGGGTTAAGAAAATAGCAACCTAGAATATACACAATGGAGCCTTTCCACGCTGTTTATTTATCCGTGTTAGAAAGTAGTTCAGGACTCCATCTCTGGTGCTGCTCGGAGATTGTCGCGCGGTTTTCAAACCACAGGCTCTTGCCTGCTTATGCTCTTGCAAATCATTAAGCATGAGAAAGATAAATAAATAAGTGGACAGGTGGCTCAAAAAAATTATTAGAAGAAAGATAAATACCTGGCCTTCAAACAAATGAAACAACACAACAAAATGCTGGTTCCAGGCTCTCTTCACTGCTAAGCAAGTCAAGTTTGCACCGGGCAGCAGACGAAGAGAGTGCACAGCTCGTGGCAGGGCTAGAAATTGGGGAAGGGACGCTGTGCGGTGCTGGCTGTACAGTGCTGGTCAGGCGGCGCCTGGCACGGGCAGCTGGCATTCCTGGGGTGCTGCCGCGCGGCCAGCTCCAGGCTTGCACTCCGGACACCTGCACCGGTGCCATCTGCACTTCGTTACGCAGCACAGAGGAGGGCTGGGAAGAAGCAGAGAGGGGCTTTAATTTGGGGAAAGTCAGGGAATAATTACAACCACATTTATTTTCTGTTTGTTGTTATGGAGGGTCCAAAGAAGAACTCCCAGAAACCCGAGCCAAGAGCCTGGCTTGCCTTTGAGGCTGAGAGACCCAGTGAGCTCTCAGACCCCCAGATAATTCACATACTTGCCTGGTGACCGATGCAGGTGCCTGTTAAGGAGCCTGTGGTCCCCTTGGGGTTTGGTCTGCCAGGTCTGCAAGACCAAAGGAAGAGCCGGGATGGGCTGGTCCCTCTGTGATTCCTGCTGATGTTGCAGGTTTCACCTGCTGGAGAGGATCCCTCCGTGCACAGCTCTGTGGGGAGCTGCTGCCCAACTGCCGTGCGCAGAGCAGATCTCCGTGATTTCTGGTGATTTTGGGGTGCGGTAGGTTGGTTCCTTGGAGGGAGGATTGCCACAGAGCGAGAAGCATGAGGAGACGTCTCCTCGTGCTGGGCAGATCTCCAGTCCCCTTCCTTGGTCCTCACCAAACCAGCCAAGGGTCCCTGTGTGCTCAGTCACCACGGGGCTGCTCCTGGGCTGAGGCCCGCATCTCGTCGGCCTGGCAGTGTGAATTATAACTCCCTGGTGACTCGCAGCACTTCCCCAGGTTACTCTGGCAACACAGAAGGGGTTTGCACCCACACCGAGGTGCCTGCACACCTGTGCTCCCAAGCCACATTTTTCTTTTGTTGGGTAAGAAATGTCTTGCAGCGCATTTCACGCAAGCAGCTCGGCTGCTGGCTGTTTTATTGAACGCCAGCACTTGCTGTATGTTATTCAGGCAAACTTTATATGTGCTACAGACCCGCTCAGCAGCCCGCACCTGGTCCAGGGCAAAGCTGAGCCTCCTAGAGAAGAATGTGCTGTAATGCAGCAGGTTATTACAGGATAAATATTTATAAGCCCCTGTAAATATTTGTCATCAGTTCCCTCCTGGGACTAGGGGCAGACGGTCAGAGTTTCAGCAGTGCTGAAGGCATTAGCTGTTGTAGTTCTTTATATGTTATCTCAGCTAGTAAACCCTTTGTTGATTGTGTTTAGTTATAGCATTTAATGGTGCTAATTTCACACTAACAGGAGACATCGGCTGGAATTGTTGCATGCCTTGATCCTGGCCGTGCTGCGGGCTGGCTCTTGGTGTAAGCACCTTCTGCACCCCAGGCGGTGCCGGGCACCAGGCTGGGGCGGCGGAGCGGGTCACCACAGCTGCAAAACCTCCCTGTATAGATTCCCATGTTGCAGGGCAAGGGAGTGTTTCTGGCTGCATCAGTGTTATTGGAACCTCAGGGCTATCCGCTGAGAAAACTGTAAAACAAACACGGCAAAACTAACATCCTTCTCGGCAGGCTGACCCCGGCAGGGGCTATCAGCTCTCAGCTGGCTGAGGGGGCGTCTAATCTAAAGCAAATAGTCCCTGGGGGTGTCCAGGAGCTGTCCTGCTGCAGGAGGAGGCATGGGAGCCACTGCAGGAGTGGCACAGTGGGCTCCCGTGTGGGGACCTGGTGGGTGGGCTGCCTCCACCAGCGCTTTCCGTCCCCTCCTCGGTGGGGGCACGGGCACCGCACCCCGGCGGGTGCAAGCCCTGGCGTGGAGCAGCTGTTGGTGGTTTTCGTGCCACCCGGCTTGGGGCAGGGAGAGCGGATGCCTGTGGCCGGCCGGTCTCAGCTCCCCCATCACTGCCGCCTCTGTTGGGGCTGAGACCAGGCTAGCACAGTGGTGGGAAACTGGGGAAGAAATGCCAGGGCAGGCAAGGCCATGACTCCTCCATGCCCTCAAATGCAGCAGTAAAACAATGGGCCCTGGGCAATAGCGCTTGCTGGATTGTTGCATGGGACTATTTGGGGGCTCCAGTTTGCTGCTCATGCACGAAAGCCAGTCATTTGGCAAAAATCAGCTCAGTTAGCAGTCATTGTTCGTAAAGAGCCAGGGGCTGAATGGGCTCAGGGCTAATATATTCTATTATCCCACGCCTGCCTGTTTCCCCGGGGCAGCGTGGAGGGAGAGGCGCATTCCAGCCCGGCGGCCAGGGCAGAGTGTGCCCTGCTGGCCCCACGGTGCTGCCCGGCAGGCAGTGCGGCCGGGGAGGCTGCGAAGGGGCGGGAGGGCACTGCTGCGGCCAGGCGAGGTGGGTGTCAATGGCGCGGGAGCACGCCAGCCTCCAGCCATCCCTTCGACGCCGAGTGCCTGCCATGGGGAGATGTGGGGGAGAGCAGCCACAGTGAGGAGAGGAAGCTGCGGTGGGGGGCAGAGCGCGTGGTCCTGCAGGCTGCGGGTACGAACAATGGAGCCAGAAATAAGCATGGTTAATTGGGCTGGGCTTTTCAAAGGGTAGGAGAGGACAGGGGATAGCCGAAGTTGTGCATGTTGCAAAGCATCTCATTATTCAATAAGAATATGTTAGCCCCTGTGGGAGAGGCAGCAATAAATGGCTATAAAGCAAAGTTAAATTATGACATTAGAGACTATGCAGAGATTTAAGAAGCAGTGGGCTGCATAATTATGAATGGAAATGGCTGCACAGGCTTCACTCAGAAAAGTTAAAGCCCAATTTGGAAGGGGTCTGTTGGAAGAGCAGCCCTTCTTGGGCAGCTGCTACTTAAGAGGCCTTATACAGTGTATTAGGCAATTTAGTGGTCTAGACCAGAGCTGTTGGCTTTTTTCTTTTTTTTTCTTCCTTTTTTTTTTTTATTTTTAAAAAGCAAAAACGTTTTGCTGGGCAATTGTATTTCAGTTTACAGTTCACGCTTGGATTCCCATACAGGCGCTGCTGCTGTGGATGTGGGTGTCAGATACAGAAGAGAGGAGGGAGCCAGCAAAGACCTTCCCCGGGGTGAGTTCAAGAACTGTCCAGGCTTTGAGTGTGGATGCATTTAGCAGCCAAGGCACGCCATCTCATAGCTTTCCCGCATGGATCAAGAGCACTGAACTGTGGGGGGCAGCCCTTTGAGCTCAGCAACTGCTGTACAGTGCGTCAGGGTTGCAGCCAGCCTGGTGATCAGTGCGGGATGCTCCAGGTACGTGGTGGCACACATCCCTGGAGTGACCAGGACAGGACATTTACTTTGCTCCACGTGGTATTGGCTGAGCTGGGGATAACCAGAATCCTGACGGTAGTTTTATCGCAATGTTACTCCTGTTGCCTTTGGAGAGCTCCCCAACTTTCACACAAGAGTTTCCTAAGTCCCCACCTTACCCGCCTAGCTATGATGTTTCTATCACACTACCCAGCCTCAAATAGAAAGATTACAGCACCGCCAAGTAAAACATTCCCATTGCCACTCTGAAAACAGAGAGGCCCTGAGACTTTCTTATGATCTTGCAATCGAAAATAGAGTTACTTGCACAATTTGTTTCTGAGTGCCCTGGATGAGCAAGGGTCATGTTCCAGACCAGAGACTTGTACCTGAGGGTGTAACACATGGGTGCAAATAAAGATTCTTGAGAGCAATTCAGCCCAACAGCCCTCGAGCAGATCAGTGCCCTGTTCTGTGTACCACATTATAGCATGCTACTGGGACACTGTGGTATTTTCTGCATCCTCAAAATGAGATGTTGCAGTGTTTCTAAACTGATTTTGGTAAAAGCAAATTCTAGGGCGTCTGAATTTCCCAAGGGATGAGAAGTCCATTATGCAGCTGTTTCTTGGTGCGAACAGTGATCAGTGCTTTGCTACCATTTCCTGAGCCCAAGCAGCAGGAGAAAGCCTGCTCCATCCAATTGCCTCTTTCATTCAGCTACTGGCACCTTATGGCAAAGATTTCTCTTGTTTACTGCTGAATTCTCCACTTCATTAGCAGCGCTAACTGGCTTCTCTCTGCTGTTGGCCTTCAGGTGAAAGTGGCTCTTTCACGCTTCCAGGCTGCAGAGCCTCTTCCATTTACCTCTCAATGAGGTGTAGTTCCTGTATTAAATAGCACAAGCTTTTCAAGCAAAAGGCAGCAGCAGTAACGGCAGCTCTGTATGAGTCTGGAGGAGGGAGCTCAGGAGAGGTCCCTCTGATGTGGACGCGGGGGCACATGGAGGGCAGAGCTGCGTGATGGCCGCACCTTGCGCACATGGGGACTGCGACAGCTCCTTCTGTCTGACTCGCGCCGAGGGGCACCTGCTCTGCCCACAGGGTGGCCGTAGGACTCCACGCCTGCGCTGGCACCCGGGTAGGTTCACGGCCACTGTTTTTAGTGTGTCCAGCTCCTGGCTTTAGAGCGCAGCGAGTCTTTGCAGGCCCTCAGGAGCGCAGCAGCTGGTGCCCGCCTGCTGCAGAAACAGGGCTGGCCTGCGCTCCTGTGCTGTCTCCCCAGATGAGCTGTGCTATGCCAAGCACCTCCCGCTTGTCTCCCAGCACGATGCATGGCTGTGGCTGCAAGCCGTCAGGGTTGCTGTGGCCTAGCTCCCGCTCTGAGATGCTGCCGGGAGCAGTCCCCCCTGGAGCTCTGGAGCCACACCAGGCAGCACTGCTGCTCTGCTTTACACGTGCCCTTTTCCTGCACGGGGTGGTGAGGAACTGGCACTGCTGCCGGGGGAACAGTGGATGCTGCTGTTGCACGGCTTCTGCTTCCCTGGCAGGACTGGAGCCAGGTCTCCCAGGCACGATACCTCTTTAAGAAACAGACCGACTCTTTCTCTCCTGGCGGTTTTTTTTTTTTTGCAAATACCATAGTTTTTGTTGGAATTTGTCCACAGGGAAATGAGGTCTGCATGGTCCAGTCCAGGTTCTCAGAAACATCTGCAACCTTGGAATCGCTGCTCAGGAGCGCCCCGGCCTCCCAGAGCCGCCCGGGCTCCGGGGTGCCAGGCGGCAGCGGGGGGCTCCCTGCCACG
>WEKW01011472.1:214133-248043 GCA_013389905.1 Sula dactylatra | reverse complement strand
CTGCGGTGCTGAGCATCCCCGGCCGCGCCCGGCGAAGCGCCCCGCGGGACCCGGCCCCACGCACGGGGTCACCCCCCGAAGCGCAGGTGGGGTTGGTCTGGAGTCTGGCGGTGGGGCAGAAGTGGCAGCGCCCCTTCTTTGGGGAGCTCGCCGGGGTTTGTAACTTAACCCTGGGGTTCCCGTGGTCTTGCAGAAACGATGCGTAGTATGGACCTTTATTCCGCTTGGGATCATGAAGGATTCCTCCTTCCCCCAGATTGCTTGTACCACTGGGTTTCCTTTTAGCAAAGTTATGCTGCTCTCGTCAAGTCTAGGCGTAAAAACCCAAAGCCAGTCCTTGTCTAGCTCGGGCCAAGCAATAAGCTTAAAAAATGCGGAGCTACTTGAAAGCTGTGTCCTAAATATATTATGACTAAGTGAGTCAGACAATCATAGGTAAACAGAACTTCATTTAAAAGTAAAGTATCACAGGGAAAAATATTAGCTTTCTCAGATCAAACCCAGAATTAACTGGTTTTGACATCCTTGCTGGTGTATGTAACTTTCCCGGAAGGTTATTAAAGGCATATTGAACAAGGTGTGCATTCCTTGGGGATTAGCACTTGAATGTGCCCTGTGCCAGAGCGCACTATGCAAACTCAAACCTGCTCTGCATGTTGGCGTATTACCCTTTCTGCTGGAAATGAATTCTCAACTCTCCTGCAGATTTGGTATGCCAAAAGTCCCAAGTTCAGCGCAGACTTTTTCTAATAGGGGAAAGCATCAACAAGAACACCCATGTAATAGTTTCCCAGGAATGCACGTGCTTCCAGCTGGGTTGGGTATCAGACACGCGAATTCAGTGCGGCAGCCTGGCTGGGGAGCGGGATGTGCTGTTCTCCCACTGTTGGGCCGAACGCTCAGGGGTGGGTGAGCCGGAGCGCTCTGAGCTCTGCCCCGGGCAAGCATGAGATGAGGGATGAATAGGAGCTGCCCCTGCCCCGCTGCGTCTGTGGGGAGAGACTGGAGGGAGCTTCCCAGCCAGCGGGGAGGGAACAAGTGCCCTCTGGGACCAGCACACGTGGTTAGGACTGGGCTGTGTGTCTGGGTTTGTGGTGACGCAGAGGCATCGCCCCGGTCCGGGGGCTCTGGGCTTGGGGACCTCTGTCCCGGGGGAGGAGCGAGGGGTGCTGTCTGGGCGGCAGCAGCAGCTCCGTTGTCGTCGGTGGGTCACTGCGATAGCTGTCACCTCCCCAGAGGCGTGCCAGGAGCAAGCCAAGGTGGCATCCCGCTGGTGGGCAAGTGCTGGGAAGGGAAATGCAAGTTTAACCGCATGCTTGTCATCAGCCTCTGCTGCTAAATATCCTCCCCGTGCTCTGGGACAGTTACACAACGGGGAGCAGAGGCCAAACCAGAAGTATTCGTGGCCTCGGCGGAGCGGCCCGAGACCTTGACTTGACCACAGAGTAAGTTGGTTATTGGGAAATTCTGTGGTGACAGTGTCCAGAGGATGGAAATATTTCTTGGCAGGCGGCTCCCTGGGTAGGGCTGCGGCGAGTGGCCAGATATAGTGTTACCGTGCACCGCGAGCAGCGGAGGAGCAGGAAGCAGAGGAGCCCCCATGCCTACCCCCAATCAATACAGAATGGCTGTGAAGGTTTTCACAGAAACCTTCCTCCTGCCGTGGTTTGGGGTGGAGGGGAAGGGTCCTTGCTCCCAGGCCAAGGAGAGAAATAGGAGCCAGCTCCGCAGGCTCGGCTCGCCGGGAGGAGCTCCGCTCTCTGCTGCGTCGGGGAGCTTGGTGGTGTCAACGAGTGCCCCATGCCCGCGTGCGGGTGACAGCAGCTCGTGCAGACCAACACGGCTAGATTTGAACTGGCTTGTGTGAGCCCTTGGGATTACTTCAGTCGTAATGTCGGGTATCACAGC
Organism: Sula dactylatra; assembly: GCA_013389905.1. Taxonomy (NCBI): domain Eukaryota; kingdom Metazoa; phylum Chordata; class Aves; order Suliformes; family Sulidae; genus Sula; species Sula dactylatra. The sequence continues at coordinate 246,135 of WEKW01011472.1, read as the reverse complement.
TGTGTTGGTGCACCCGCTGGACTCCCCCAGGTCACCGTGTTTCTCCAGCTTTGTACAGTCATTTGTTTTCTCTGCCAAAGCAGAGCCTGATGGTTTTTCTGACCATTGCAAGGAATTTGGGATCATTGTTTATTCTGTGGACCAGCACAACTCCAACGGGTAACGTTATTTTTTAAACATGTTAGAGCTCTTGCTGATGCTGAGGTTGCTCCCATTCGTCCTCCTCCTTCCCACTCCTGCTTTCTTTTTTTGTCTCAGAAAGAGAGTTTTGTATTTGAAAACTAGACGACCTCCCTACTGTAGGGAAGTCCAAAGGCAGCTGAGCAGGGCACAGCTGGTGTTTGCTGCACGTGAACCATCACTCTGTCTTCACACTGGAAAGCTGGTCGTGTCTTGGATATCCTTTCGTTCCCCTGCTCCTCCCTCTCACCAGGCTCAGTGGCGGTGGGAAGCTCACTTGCTTCTTAGTGGTCTTTAGTGGTGTGGGTTTCATTCAGCTGCATTTGGTGTTTTCTTCCTTCTGCCACCGTCTTTTTCCTCCCCATCCAGGAGGGTCCCGGGTGCACGTAGTGCTGCCTCCCGATGTGCCCAGTCTGTAGCCAGCGGGGGAGCCGGAGCAAGGGGAGAGATGCGATGCAGGCCTTACTCGTGCCCTGCAAGGGAGGGCAGTGCAGGGTGCTCCTGGGGATGTCCCAGCTGTGGAGAGGAGCCAGCGGAGGAGGCATTGACTTCAGGAAGTTTTCTCAAAGCAGAGTGCGTGGCCCTTGAATCTTTGTTTAGTCTTGGGGGGGGTTACTGTCATGGGGCAATTTCTCAAGGAGAGCTGTTTATCTGGCACTAAAATAAACTCTGAACCCTTCAGACTGAGATTCCTCATGCACATCCACCAAGGTAAACACTGGCAGCTGACAGGTTACAGATCCTCATCAAAGCCAGACATGCACAATAAATGTTTAAACTAACGTGTGCTGCATGGGGCAGCTGTTGGTGGGTCCTGCACGGACTCCCGCAGCAGTGTTACTGTGGGTTTCGCTTACACCCCAGCGGCTCGTTACGGACAGGACCCGAGGAGCACTTTGCCCCCGCTGCTGTGCAGCCGTGCCAGGGTCGGAGGGTGTAACAGCCCTGGGAGCGGTGTCGGTCTCGAGGACAGTGAAGGAAGAGAGCTGTATCGAGCTGTGAACACAGGAAGACTAAATAAAAGAGACCTTTCTTCCCTGGGCCAGGAGAGGGCCTTGGACAAGATGCTGGGGCTCGGAGGGGTGCCAGGAGGCCGCCAGCCTCGTGGGCCAGCAGGACTCTGGGTTTACATTCGTCTGAGCAGCAGCGAATGTGGGCACTTGGGTGCTGGTTTGAGGCAGCCTCGCTCCCTGCCTGGCTGCCAGCAGCTTGGCAGCTCCTCCAAGAGCAGCAGCAGCGTGTCTCGCTGTCCACGCGGCTCTGGCTGGGGCTCGCCATGCGATAGCTGCGCAGTGGGAGCGATGTGCACGCTCCCGTAACCCCGGCAAGGTGTTCGGCACTGTCTGCATGCTGCCGAGGCCGTCCTGCCTGTAGGCAGAGGGCACCTGGCTTGGCACTGCCGGAGGCACTTGAGATTAGCTTCTCCTTTCTTTCTTTCGGCAGCGTGCAGGAGCTGCCTCCTCTTCTCCTCCCTGGCTCTCTCCTTGGAAGCACCAGCCAAATGCCCCCAGGAAGGGGGGAACGTTTTTGGCCCAGCATCTCTGCATGCGGCTCCCAGCATTGCACCTGGTTTGCTGCTCAGTTACTTGCCGTAGCAGCAGTCCCTGTGATACGCAGCCAGGTCCTGTTGCACCTCTGTGTGCGAGTACTGCTTCATATCTGCCTGCCTGGGTGCCGGGGCTGGGAGCAGGCAGCAGCAGCATAGCCGATGGCTTGGCATGGCGCTGGCGGAGCGCAGAGCAGAGGGTGTCAGCGAGTGGTGCAGGGACCCTCGCCGGGGGCCAGGCCAGGTACGGTTGGGCGAGCTGTGGTTTAGATTTTGGTGCAGCTCTGGTGTGCCGGGGGCAGCGATGGATGCATGACGAAGTGTGAGATCGCCCTCCTGTGCCCCCACAGCCACCTCACCCAGCCTTCCTGGGCTGCAGCCAGGGTTTGTTTCTTACTCCTCGTGCAGGCTGGGCTGGCCCCGGAGTTCATTCCTCTCTCTCTTTCTTTTGGTGATTTTATTTATTGTTTCTGCCCTTTCTCTGGGGTCTGAGGGGATCCTGCTGAACGGGCTCTCGCTGCACTGGAGACTGCAGTACAATCAATACATGCTGTTTATTTTTTCCCATGACTGACAGCTCCTTGCCTGCAGCCTTCTCCTGTTACAGCCCTAATGTGTCTTCTGGCAGGTTTCCTCCTTCTGAGTGATTTCTAAAGGAAGGAGCAATGAGGCTGAAGGAACAGCAGAGCTTTCCCTTCCCTCACGTTCCCTTCCCTGCCCCTGAGGTGCTGGAGTGGGGCCCCTGCCCGTGCAGGCAAGAGAACAGCAGAGGCAGCGTCGGGGTCCCAGGCTCCTGCGTGCCGCAAGAGAGGGGTCGGAGGTGCCTGTGGGGCAGAGTCACGGTGGGTGCGGTGGCGGGCGGTGAGCAGGGAGCAAGGGCTCGTGCGCCTCAGCCCGTGGCCGCCCCGGTACAGCGCAGTCCTCGGGGACGTGGTGAGGGCATCGGAGCCCTGGTGCTGGTGTCGGGGAAGGAGGGTGCACTAATGTGGTGCTTCTGGTTTGCCTGGGAGACTGGGTTTCCTCTTTTCCCATGCTGGGGGTGGGACTGGAAAGCCGGAGCTGTAGGGACGTCGATAAGAATTGTTTCAAGTGACGAAATGTGAGTTGTGCTTTGTCAGGCTGGACCCCAACCAGCTCTGCAGGGCCTTTGCTGCTTTTGGAGCTGCTGCTGCCAAGAGTAATTTCACTCCAAGCGAGCAAACACTTTCATATACGCTGTTTCATATTAGAAGAAATAAAAACAGACATTTTTATATCTCCAGCACTCCCTACTCTCTCTGCATTGGAGGTAGCAGAACTAGGCTACCACCTGATACGGGCCGTTTGTAGTTGCGGCTAAATTCGTGGCTTGGTCTGGTGGGGGTGCATCACCCCGGGAGTGGGGTCTGAGCCTTCGCTAATGGGAGCTGTGGCTGGTGATGGGGCAGCTGCGCATCCAGAGCTGTCACTGTCCCTCTCGTGTGTCCTCCCCGGGCATCCCAGAGTCAGAGCAATCCGGAGGGCAGCACAAGGCGGCTTGGGCTGCAGGAGAGGAGGACCTGGGAGGGGATGAGGCTGCCCATGCTGGCCTTCTGTCCCTGACTCCGATGGTTGCTGGTGGTGTGGTCCTGCTGGACGATGCCTTGGGAGAAGGAGGGGCTGGCTGATGCTGCGGTGTTGCATCGGGAGCAAGGACACTGGGGGAAAGCTGGACACAGCTGCCGGCTGGTGCGCGCAGGCTCTTTGCAGGAGTCTCTGCGCTGTTCAAGTGTGGTGCAGCTGCGTCTAATTCTCACGCTGGCAGCTCGCTGTGGCAGCGGGCAGGGTCTGGGGAGAGGGTCCGTGCCTGTGCTGGGCTTTTGGCACTGGCTCTCCTGGCGGTGGCAAAATGCTGGTGGTTGGCTTGTGCCTGGGCAGACATCAGCTTCTTGACGCTGGGGCTGAGCAAGGGCACGTGTGGGTTTAGCGCACCAGGAGGATTTCTGCTGTTGTAAACACAACATGGGTGAGAGCTGCTGGGTCCCAAATTAAATGCTGAAATCTGCCTTTGTTGTGTTTTGTTTTTTCCCTCCCAGCTTGAGTAATGCCTTCACTTCTGTGTTTTCTGGGAAGAGCCTTTGAAGTGGGCGGCTGGACGCTGGCTTGCACTAGAGGTCTCCTGCCATGACTCGCCCATGAGCAGACATACCGGCAGCGCTCACAGGGAGGATGTTTCGGGACCATGTATGGCATGAAAGTGAAACCTCTCCCGGTGCCGTGCCAGGGTCCCTTCTCGGCCCTGAGCACCGTCAGCTGCACGGCCCCGGGGTGCACTCGCTGCGGCGGGAGCGGAGGGGAGAGCCTCCCACTTGGCCAGTCCCGCATGGTGGGCAGGGTTGTCCCTGACCCTCTCCCTGTGGTCATGGATGTCCCAGGGGGGTGGGCAGCATCCCTGGGGATGCTGCCCACCCCCCGCCCTGGAACCCAGGGGCTGCAGTCCTGGCACCGTGCTGTGCCGGATCCGGCGCTGCGTCTCGGCAGTGCTGGCAATGTTGCAAGCAAAGCTGAAACAATGCCTAGCTGGAAAGGGCTTTCCTGGTTTTATGGGTGGTCCTGGCTGCAGCCAGCCACCAGCGCTGCTGGGATGGCAGAGAACAGGGCTCCTCTGCCATCACCTCTCTCATGGTATGGCCGGGAGTCAGCTCCTGGTCCCATCGGGGCTCCCGTTCACAGACAAGTTCATGGCCTCTCCGCAGCCCCTGAGGCTGCTCTCTACAGGTGCTCACAGTGGAGAGAGCAAGGGCCTTTCCATGTGAGCGCATCTCAACATCTTCAGCAACATGGTGGACGCTTCAATTAACAGGAGCTTGGGTGAAAGTGGAAGGTGTTGAACGTGTTAGGTGAGGAGATGTGACTGCAATTCAGTGAGGGAGCACAGATTTGATAAGAGGTTGTGCTGGAACGTGTGTGTATCATGTGAGAGTGAAGGGGAAGACGGGCTTGTGGCTGGGGAGCTTCCTCTGCAGCGGCACAGAGCCGCTGCAGCATGTGGGGTGGCGTGGGTTGACGCTGCAGCCAGTGCCATGGCCCATGCTGGGGCGCTCCTGTGGCCGTGGTGCAGGAAGGCTGCACACACTCACGTGCTATGAACGACCCTCCAGGTCTTTTCCTGGGGTCAGCTCCCTCCTGGCAGCGACAGCCGAAGATTTAGTCTGTGCAAGCAAGCACGTCCTGGGGGCTCGGAGGCAATTTCAGCTCTTCTCCTGCTCGGCGCTGAGATGGATTTGGTGCGGCGTGGGGGGAGCAGAAAGGCCAGGGCTCCCAGGGAGGAAGCTGTTTGCTTTGGCAGCTCAGTTGGATCCTGGAGCCAAGACTCAATCCGTCCCGCTCAAGCCTTTCCCCTGCTGCCTGCTTGCTGCTGGGGTGGAGGTGTTCCCGGGGCCAGGGCGATGCCAGGCGAGCTGCAGCAGCGGCAAGTCACACGATGGTCCCCCCTGCCAAATCCTTTATGTTTTAGGAAAGCCAGAAGCCAAGGGGCTGCCTCCCGCTGCGTGGTGGTGTGCTCTCAGAGCTGGGTGTGCAGCCGGGAACAAACGTGCCCTCGGGCGCCGCTTTTCTGATGTGCGTGAAAAATGCCAGAGCTGCGTGTCCAGCGCCGCTGCTGGGAAACGTGCCTTTTGTGCCGGGGAGTCTCACCTGGAATGTGGGTCGGAGCTTAAGCGATGTAGCCCGAGTAGGGGAGCAAGGGGGGACTGGGGAGCCAGATCTCTGGCACTGCACACTGAGCAGTGATTATAACGACTTTTTTTTTTTTTTTTTTTTTTTTTTTTTTTTGGCTTGTGTGACTGCTTAGTCCACAGAAAGGCAGCTGAAACTTGGTAGTCCTTGAGCCAGGCTGCATTTTACCTGGGTAGCACTGCAGACTCCCGCTGCTGATGGCAAGAAGGGCATTGTTGCTGGGAGGAACGGAGTCCTACGCTAACTGTTTGCATCCCAGTCAGCCTCCTCGGCATTATCTGATCTTGGCTCCGTGCGCTGCTTTGCACGAGTGGGGTTTGGATGAGTTTTTAGTTCACGTCTGGATTTATGGTTCACCTGGGCAGCTCCCATGCTCCCTGAACCTGCATTGCTGGCTTGTGAACAGATTGCTGCTGTGCAGGGAAGGGAGCAGCTGTGAGCTCCCGCAGCACAGGATTACCAGGCCCTCTTTGTCTTCCATAGGCTATGATACTTGGAGTGGGACAGCACCTCCCCTAGCTGCCAGATTGTTTTCTTCCTCTAGCAACAAGGATCTAAACTTGCAGGGGTCACAGCAAAGCAATTTGCAAACAAGCCATTTTGAAAAAGTCTCTTATTGCTGGTATTATATCATTCCTCCTGCACTGGCAACCACTGTGCTTAGTGCAAGAGTTCAAAGTCAGAACGGATAAAGAAATTGAGGTTCACGTTGAGGGATGCTGCTGCTGCTGCCCAGTTAATGTCAAGGAGCTCAGAGCTGCCTGAAAACTACTTGCTTCATTTTCCAGATTTGTCGCAAATTGATGTGGTTCAGCATCTTTAGCTCCTTAAAGCTTGAGTCTCTTTAGTTCCTTAAACATCCTGAATTTGGAAAACAGATGGAATGAAAATTTCACTTAGGTTTCCAGTCCTGGATTACTTTCTTGTACAGTAACAGCATAACATGACAGGACTCTTGGCAAACACAGCAGGTGTTTTTGGCACGTGAGCAGATAAAAACCATTCCTCCTGTTGCCGGTGCAGTGGCTGGGAGCGCGGGGGCAATACAGAGACTCTGCTGCCTTCTCAGGACTGTCATCGCGCTGTCCTGCTGCCATTCGTGCCTGGAATGGTGAGCAGAGCTGCCGTCCAGAGCGCAACGTGCGTTCATTGCTGCAAGTTCCAACAGAGCAAGACTTCAAGGAACGATGCTGCAGGGACCCGTCTCCCTGCCAGAGCCAGAGGCTTCCGCATGCCGTCTGCTGCACACGCTCTGAGAGCCCAATGAGAAGGGACAGCAGACAATTAATCACCTGTCCGAGCACTATTTATCTGCAGCTCTGAAGTAAACTCCCAAATGATGGAAATATGTTAGTAATTTTTGGCCATATGTGCTTTTCCCCCAAAAAGAGGCAGAGCCAAATGGCACAGAAGTGATACTTTAATGTACAACACATTTTCATCATTTTTCCCATGTATACTAAATTCCTCTTCGTGGTCGTGGCAAAGTAACATTGATATTTTTTTTTTATTTGGGTTGCGATTAACTTGGGAAAATGCTGAACCCAAAGAGGAAAATATTTTCTGTGGGAGTTGTATCGGATTAACTTCTCTGGGGGAAGGTGCAGGCGTGTGGCGGCTCCACGCCTCCTGCGTGTGGGTCCCGTAGACACGACTCTGCCGGGGGCCTCGCTGCTCAAATGTAGAGATGGTCAGTGCTTGGAGACTTCTTCCTCGGGCACCTGAGGGCCAGGAGGGACTGCAAACAAATGCTTGAGAAGCCAAGTTGACCTTTTAAATGGCCCTTCCAAGGGTCTCTCCGTGCGTCTAGAGCAGGGAAATCACCGTGTCTACTCAGCTAACGTTTCGCTAGCAAAGAGCATATCGCCAGGTGAACAAGTCTCCCTCTCAGCCAGAAAGTGCCAGGCGTGCTTTGCTGGGCGGAAGGGGAACAGAGACGTCGGCGTTTTACCTTGATGCTCTCCCGAGCACGGGGATGGCTTCGCTTTAGGCGTGAGGGTTTTGGTGTCATGGTCAGTGGGCCAAGACGTCGCTGGGGCCATGCCGCAGAGAGGGGGGCAGGGGGACGTGGGAGCAGTGCGGAGCGGGTTGCTGGGCGTCTGCGGCCGGGCAGAGCGCTGCTGCCGCCCTGGGGCAGGGGCACCGGTGCCCCCTCGCCCCCAGCCCCGCTTAGCAAAGGCTTTGTGCCAGCGAAGGCTGCTCAGGAGTCGTGTTGGTTTTCCCTTCTCTCTGGCTTGTTTTTCAGCTCTTAAGATGACCATAAAGGAAGTGAAGAAGGAGAACGGGGACAAGATGATCGTCCCACGGAAGAGGAAGGCGCTGAAGCTGGGGCCCATCCGGAAGAAGAACCTGAAGAAGCTGGTGCTGTTCCTGAAGAACGGGGCCGACTGCCCCTGCCATCAGCTGGACAACCTTGGCCACTACTTCCTCATCATGGGCCGCCAGGTGAAGACCCAGTACCTGCTGACGGCCATCTACAAGTGGGATAAGAAGAACAAAGAGTTCAAGAAGTTCATGAAGAGGATGAAGTCTCCCGACTGCCCGACGTTTCCGTCCGTCTTCAAGTGATGCAGTGGGCGGCGAGAGAGCCGCCGCCTGGACCTTGCGCAGCCCGGCATGGCAGCTCGGTCTCGCTCCTCTGCAGTGGGGATGCTGGAGCTGAGCCCTCCTGCGCCTCCCTCATGCTCCTTGGAGCTTCCCTTGCTGACCCCAGCCCTCCCACCTCCCTACTGCCGGCATTTTCCTGATCGCCCAGGCATGCGAGAGTGACGCGTGTGCACCAAATGGTCGCCGAGGTCACACGCGATTTACATCGGCAATATCCAAAGACCTATCGCTGTACAGACATGTACATTCATTTAAACAGCAGCTATCAGGTAAAGAGGGCGAGTGGAGGGGTGTGAAGTTACGTCAAGAGATCACACGATTGCAGAAAGGACCCTTGTGATCATGTTACTCCTATCTTCATGGCTGCAGGATCGCCCTAAATTGATTCCTGTTTGAACCAGAGCCGGCCAAATAGAAAAGCATCCCATCCTCATGATAAAAGCTAATAAATGAGTAGTGGAGAGGCCCGTTACAAACTCTGATAAAACCTCCTAATAGCTAATTGCCCTCACTGTAAAAAAAAATCCCGTTGTAGTCTAAACCCGCTTAGTTTAAGCCTTAACCCTGGGGTCTTTGCGATTCCTCAGTCGGCTGCGTTGGGGAGCCCTCCCTCACCAGCGTCTCCTGTACTGTGTCACCGGGACGCCTGCCCTGGCCTCTGCCGAGCGGAGCCGGCTGAGCCCCTCGAGCCCAGCGCCGTGCTGCTCCGTCTCCAGCCTCCGAGTCCCTCGTGGCCCTGCCCGGTTCGACGGTGCAGCAGCCCCACCGCGGCTGTGGGGCCAGCAGCAGAGGGGGGCTGCCTCCACCCGAGCCTCCGGCGGACCCCCAGCCGCAGCAGCGCTCAGCTGCCTGTCCCCCACCCTCACACCTTCCGCGTCAGCTTTTCGCGGCAGAGTTCCCGTGCACGCGTGGCCGGTGCTGCTTGTGCCCGGACGTGTAATTCAATTTTAGCCACGTGCAAATGCATCCCATCTCCTGGCTAGCCCAGCAGCCTGAGACTCCCTCTCGGGGGAGAGCTCACGGCCAGCTCCTCCAGCTCGTGTCACTCACTAACTTTACCAGTGATATTTTTATAGTTTCTTCAGGCTGCTGGCAAAATACCAGATTGCAGAAGGCCGAGAACTGGTCCCTGTGGAGCGCCGAGGGAAATGCATCGTCTCCGTCTTTCCCTCTTTGCAGTTGCTGTGGGACCTATCAGTTTCTAGGTTTTTGTCTGTTTGATGTGTGACAACTTGGCTTTGTATCATTCTGGGGTTTTTTCCTTAATCAAAATGTCATGTTAGTGTGAGGTCAAATAGTTTATGAAAGACAAAGAATATTGCATCCAAATGATTACATTTATCGACCAAGCTGAAATTCATTATTCTGTTAATTGGACGAGTTCTCTTTTCCATAGACCCATTTTGCTCCACATTAATTATACTGTCCTGCTTCCATTCAGTGTTCTCATCAATCACGATTACTCTGAGAGAATGAATATCTTGCGATCTGAGATAATCCTGTTGCACTGCAGTTAAGTGAAGTAACAAATCCTCATTTTTGAGGTTTAAACCAACCCCACTCAAAGCTGGTAAATTAATTATTCTTTAGCTCGGGAGTGCTCTTTATTCCCCACGTGGGGACGGAGCCGCGGACTTGATTGTAGAAGAATTCCGTGAAGAAGCCGAGCGCACTGAGGAATGATGTTTCACAGCTAACAGAGAGATGGATTTAGGACGTGAACTCTGTAGAAAGTCCCACTAGGTTGTCTTAGACCACCGTTTGTAGTAGTGTTGTTTCCTTGATGCAAAATTAATCATTGTAGATAATATGCTTTATCAGTGAATTAAAGAAATAAATAAACCATAGGTTTTAACATCACAGATTGATGAGGTGAAACGATGGGGAAGGCTGACAAATTCAGCCTTGTCAGAACAGGTCGTGGTCCAGAGTCAGGACGCGCTGAGCTGAAAGGCTGGTTATCTTGGAGCAGCCAGCGAAGCCCCGCAGGGACCGGGGCAGGGACCCTCCAGCCCCACCAGCTTTGCTTCCACGGCCAGGTGGCGATGTGGAAGAGGAATTGGTTTTGCATGAGAGAGAGGATGCTCAAACATTTAACTGGGCTGCGGTTCGTGCTGCGGCCCAGGCTGTCGGTGGGTGTCCTGTTGGCCACCTCTAGAAACCGGCTGTTGATTTACTGTTTTAAAAATACCTATTTCAGCAGGAAGCGTCGAGTCAAAGAGCAAACCAGTCCACACGTCCTTAGCCACGTGAGCCTCTCTCAGCCCTTTGCTGCACAGAAAGCCTGCCTTCCGCCAGCGGGTCTGGAGCCTGCAAGCCCGGATCCGGGGGCAGGTGAAGGGAACAGGGCAGCGGCCTCTTTTCCTGTGCCCCAGGACAGAGCGTGGAACGATGCGCGCGAGTTCGTTCGTACCGCGCGCAAGTAGTTCAGGAAGGCTGGCAGCGCNCGCGGGGAGCGGCGGCGCTGGGCCGCGACGCGGGGCGTCCTTCGGACCGCGTCCGGGGCTGAGAAACCCCACACCTCGGAGCTACCCGCGGAGGAACAAGTCATCGCTGTCGTTACCCACTCAAAGCAGAGCGTAACCCCGTTAGCAGTTGCTCCGACAGTTCCTTCAGACACCCCTCTGACCCCCTGGGCTTGTCCTCGAGCCGATCAGAGCTGCGGAGCAGACTGGCACGTTGTAGTCCAGGCGGTATTTTGGGCATTGCCGGGTACCTGGAAGTAATTTTACCATTCTCTCGCCAAACTGCTGTGTGGTCTGCCGGCCGTTCCGGCGTGGATCCGGCAGGTGGGTTGACCGGTCGTCACTCCGCTTCCCTTGGGCTCTCCCGGACCGCGGAGGCTTTTGATAAAAATAACAGCACTAAAAGAAATGCGTGTGGTCTAACATCATGTTGTAAGCAGTTAAGGTACCTTCACATTTTGTTTTAATGTTATTTTAGGTAGTTAATTTAGAAAAGTGAGGCAGATGGTTGGGGACTGTGTTTCTGTTTGGAAGTTTTGAGAAAGAGAACATGTAAAAGACCAGTGAAAATCGGCACTGCAGAGAACAGCCTTCTCTGGGCAGAGAACAAAAGCGTGAGGCTCTTCATTACTGTAGCTGGCGTGATTTTTTTGTTTCTGTGAATATTCTCACACCTTTTAAAGGCTGACAGATACAGCGATTAGCAGTATGAAGGCTAATGCAGCTCTTACTCTAGAAAAGAAGTCTGGCGTGGGAGCACATGCTGGAAGTAGGAGCTTTTTCCCTGTCCTGTCACTCCAGGGGGAGCTTGGTTGCAATGAGAAGGTTTGGTGGGTGATACTGTGGAATTGCCACCTCATGGAAAGGTGAATGTGGGGTCAGTAGGAGAGAGGTTCCGGAACACAAGGAGGAGACCCTGCGCACGCTGATGAGTTTGGAGGGAAATAAGGTCTGGTGTTCGCAGCGTGCGTCGCCCGGCCCTGGTGAACGCTCCCTCTGCAGAGGCGTGATGTGCGCTGCCTGTTCAGGCGACTGCTGCACTGGCAAAGCAGAAGCAGATCCATTTCCAAGAGAGGAGGCTTTAACAGAAAATGTCAGCAAGTGTCACACTCCCCAGAATACATCTCTGTCTCCTTTAGGAAACATTAATTAGTTAATAGCTGTTGGAATGTTGAGAGCACCAGATAACATGTGGATGTCTGCCCCCGATGCACACTGGCATGCCTCGATGGACGGGCAGGTGCCAGCCTCAGCTCGGGGCTCCGGCTGCTGCCTGCGACCCCTTGAGCCCCTGCCGTGGCCACAGTGCGCCGTAGCCTGCACCCCCGAGGGCACCGGAGACCCCCAGCGCCAGTGGGTTTCATTCAGGCCTGCAGCGACAAGTTCGACTCTGCAAAATCGGTGTCAGCTCCCACTTCTCCCATGTGTGTAGAAGTTCAGACACTGAAAATGTTCGGTGCTCCTGTTTTTTAACCAACAAATTTCAGCAGTGTGTTCATGTTACATTATTTTAGCAGTTGTTGATGTTATGGCTTCCATTTATTTTCAAGTCTAATATCGGTTCTGTTTTTTTAATGCTTTTTCTTCCATGTATCAATATTCACTTAACTAAAATTGCTGAATTAATTACAGTGTGATTCCCCCACTCCCCCTTTTTATAAAGAATCGTTGTTTTCCATCCTGCGTCGGTGCTTTCGAGGGGTGCTGCCGAGTGACTGGCTGGAGGGTGAGCTGGGGTGAGGCCCCAGGAGGTGTTGGTGGTCCCACAGGGGTGCACGTGCTGCCCGCTCACAGCAGCGACGCTCTGGGCATGACACCAGTGTTACTTGTCACACAGGTGGTAAGATCGAGACTTTTGGTCCTGTTCAGGGAAATCCCCACGCGAGCTTTTTGGCGTGTTCTGCTCTTGCATTCAGCTCAGTTGCCTTTTCAGTATAAGATGATTTGCAGAAGGAAACCTTTGGCCATTCAGCCTGTCTCGTTATTGTCCTGTTCTCTTTGACTTCATGCCAGTGAAAAATATTGGGGCTTCACTCTGCCCAGCACTGAAGTTTCAGTTCATTGAAGGAAGACCGCTGTAGCTTTTCAATAATAAGATGTTGGGGCAAAGTCTGGCAGTTACTGAATTCCCAGAATCCCAGAATGGCGGGGGTTGGAAGGGACCTCTGGAGATCACCTTGCCCAACCCGCCGGCGTGAGCAGGTGCACCCAGAGCAGGGGGCACAGCACCGCGTCCAGGCGGGGTTTCAGGAGTTTCACAGGAGTCCATAGACCCAGCGGTGATGGACAGTGCCTGCGGGTACCCTCCCTGCCTGCAGGCCAGAGCCTCCACGGTCCTGAGCCCAAACCAGCATCCTGCCGTACGCTGGTGTGTTCATGCAGCTGTAACTTTCAGGACGTGGGGAAGATGCTTCTCACGGGCCCAGCCTCCACGTCCCCAGTGATCCATCCTTGCTGCAGGAGCCGAGACGGGCAGGCTTTGTCTTGCGGTGCAGCCCGACGCTCATCACGTCTCGGAAGAGGTCTGGGGGATGCGAGAGCCACGTGGGACGGGTTGTGCAGGGCTGGGAACAAGGGGAGCCCCTCAAGAACTCCCTTAGGAACCGTGTTACCGTGCAGAGAGTCGGCACATGCCACCTGCATGTTGCTGTCGCTGCTGCACAGCCGTGCAGGGTACAGGACCGTGGCGCACGGGGGATGCAGTGGCTTTGCTTCTCTGGCTGCACCTGGTGCGCTGGGTCATTTCAGTGGAGCAGCCAAGAAGGGGGGAAGGCGCTTGGGTGAGCTGGTGGGGAAGGACTGGGGCTGCTGAGCAGTTCAGCGGGATGCAGGCTGCCGCGAGCGGGTCAAGGGGAGGCAGGTTCCCACTCTTGCCGTGTCCGTGCCGTGCACGGCTTAGGTAAGAGGGAGCTGCGCATCCTCGCCCAAAGGCTGTCTTCCTGAAACAACGTGGGCAGCCTGGGCACGGAGTAAAGGACAGCTGTGTTCCTCAATGCTTTGGGCCTTGCCAGTTTGCTTTACTTCTGCGGAAAGTACTTGGATCCCAGGCTCTGCACCAGAAGGGGAGGCACGCAGGAAGCAGGACCAACGCGTGGGAGGAGCTCGACAGAGGCAGGCCGGGGCAGGAGGGCAGCAAGGGAACGGGTTCGCGTGGGTGTGGGGAGCAGCCCAGCTTCCCCTAACATGCCCAGTCCGCACAAATGCACTGGTGGGTATCGGGAATAAAAGGGGCAGAGGGGCTGTAATGTGCTTGGCAGAGCTCTGCTCTGATTTAAGGGCTTTGCTCACCTCCTTTGCCTCAGAGATGTGAGGAGAACAGCTCAAGCTACATGCAAACTATTTCTTGAAGGACAAATACTGGAAATAGAATCACGATGGAGCATGTAGAAGCGCACAGGCCCTGTTAAGGAGCGCTGATGTGTAAGCACTGCCGTGCAGGCACAAGCACATAAGCAGATCAAGAAGGCCGTACGGTCTGTGGGAACCTCTTGCATGAGCACCGCGCCCGTTACAGCAGAGCACTGCTTGCTTTTCTCACGGTGTATTTTGATGAAGAAATCTGTGCTTGATTGTTTTACTTTGTTTTAAAACTTGTGGTTGATATAAACATATTATGGCTTCTGTTTTCTCTCTTCTGTGATTGGAACAAGAAACCCCTCAATAAAACGCCTTTTTTCTTTGGACGTTGTTTTTATTATTGCCTTTTCTGTATCAGTTGCATGAGTCGTTCCATGCGGTGCTCACGTCCCAGGGCCCCAGTGCATTGTCTCCTTGTGAGACACAGCATCTTGCCACTGCTGCCTAGCGAGGGATGATGTAAAACTTTAAATCTTAGATTCACAATGTTGGAGACAGAAAAGTCTACTGTCAAATTACTACTGCTGGCTTACCGTATTTTATCTGTGTAGTGTTCCCTGCTAGATATCCCTGCTGTACACCAACGAAGCTCATTTTAGCTTACAGCGATGCAGAGAGAGGACAGCGGCGAGCCCCTTGCAGCAACCAGCGCTGTCTGCAGGAATTGACGTCCTGTATCCTCCCAGAGAAAGTCTGCCGTTGCTGCAGCCGGTTGCAAGGAGTGCAGGCACACTTACTGGAAAAGTCCTGCCCTCTCGGGCCAGCCAGCCCTTGCTTCAGCTCTCGGATTATTTTGATCGAAGCAATTTACCACCCATCAGGTGAGGAATGGCCAAATGGTGTGAATGCATTGCACCCCCGGCTGCGTCCCAGCTGCGTGGGGGAGGTTTGATAGCTCAGGGGAACCAGCAAGCTCTCCTTCTACAGCACATTTGGCCAGAGATACGGGCTGCAGCAGTGTCGTCACCACGAGAGCAGGTACGGTCAGTGCCTCGGGTCTGCTGCCTGGGGTCTCCTTCTCCCAGTTTGGAGCTGGTGTCTGGGGCAGTTCAGAAGTTGGGGTGAAGGCTTGCTCTTTGCTTTGTGCTTTCCTGCTGGGTCTTCTGTAGTTACTAAGCAAAGCACGAGCATCAGGAAGGTCTGAAGAGTTGCAGGAAGCCAGTCAATGTGTTTACTGAAAATTTACAAACTCAGTCCCTTTACTGGCTTCTAGTAACATCCGCCTAGAAAAGGGAACTGGCAGTTCTCGGAGTATTTTTAGGTCATGTAAAAAGTGAGACTCACAGTCAACTCTTGCACGTGGGTGTATTTGCTGTTCTTATATTTGTTGTTTCGCTCTCCAACAAGAAAAGTCTAGTGAAACCTGAAACCTAAGCGTAAGCTCTGGGGAAAGCACCTGAGAGATCAGAGTCCTGCTTGTGCAGGGTTGGATGGAGGAACAAAAAGGCATTTACCGAAATATGAAAGTATGAGAGGCTGCTTAAATCAGAAATGGGGTGTCTGCTGCCTTAGCATTCCCCAGGAGCAGAAAGGCTGGTGTTTGTGTAGTTCATGGGTGCATTTCACATTATAAACAGTTCAAATACTGATTTTTATAACGACTTCTAGATTAAGTTACAAGCATTTGCGTAAATTCTCGGTCTAAACTAAGACACGCCTTATTTTGCTGGGAGACAACCCCCAGTTTTCCCTCGCTGGGAGCTGTAGGGTGTTCTGAGAAACGGGAACGTGCTGCCTGTGGCATGCGATACTCCGATTGTATTGTCTTGGATATACCTGCTGCTTTGTGAAGCTCTGCTGCATAATAAAAGGGGGCTGAATTTAATGCATATATTTCGTACCCCATGTCTGTGTGAATAATTTCAGGGATGTTATGGCCGTGCAAAGCACAGTGTGTGCTTGGATCTTGTTGAATTCTTGGGGGTGCAAAGAAATGCCTAAAGTCAGGGAAGAGCTTCAGCTCTTTGCTGATCTGCAACTGAACCCTGAATACACTTCAGTTTAGGCTTCCATGCTTGGCAGGAGCAAGGCCTGACTCTGAAACAAGCTTCAGCATTCAAGGAGGCTGAGAGTGAGACTTGGGTCTTGCTGGGCCACTCTGCAGGTTCCTGGGACTCCCAGCAGTGCATGTATCGTGTCTCTGGGTTGTCCCCCATGGAAGACTGCTTCTGACTTGTGTGAGGGTTGCAGCAGCTAATCTGGGAGGACGAGGATGCTCAGGCTTGCTGGCAGCCTGGGCGTGCCTGAAGTATCAGTCTTGCATAAGATAAAATATCGTCCTTTTGTGATTCAGTTTATCCTTCCAATAATGTTTACCTTGTTTGCTCCAACATTCCTTCTGTTGAGTACTGCCTGTTAATTGAGTTTCTGGCCTCCAGTTTGTAGCTAAGTTATAAACAAATACAGTTTTCTTTCATGTTATACAAAAGTCATCTTCCATCCGTCAATTAATTTTTTATGTTGCTGGCAGTCTTCGTTCTGCTTTGACCCCTGCTGGGAAATGCAAGGCTAGAAAGAACAGTTGAGCAATTAGGGAGGATTTCTTCTCCTGGAGAAGAGCAGGTACCGGCCTGGTGTGTCTGATGTGGAGCTCTATTAACACTGTGCAGGATGAGAGGGTGACACACCTGAGCTGCTCCAGGCAGGCTGGTGACAGTGTCTAGAAGGGAAGATGACTCCTGTGTTCACCTGCTCCTCTGTGAGCAGCAGGCTGGTCCCGGAGCAGAACTGCTGCCCTCCCAGCAGGGCTTAGCAGTAATTCACATCAAAGTCCTCTTCCCTTCTGGAGGTCCTCAGCCTTTGCTCGGACACATGCTGGTGTTGCAGCCTGGTGCTGCAAAATACTGACTCTCCCTGTCAGTGCTCCTGACGGAGGATCTAATGCCCTCCAGGAGCGGCAGAGCGCTCTGCAGATCGTTTTCACAAACAGAAAAGATGTTTATGCTCTAATATGGAGATAAACCCTTGCAAAGCAGGGGGTGTCTTTCTGCATGTGGCCGTGCAAAGCATAGACCAGGAGAGACGTACAGAGCACAAGCAGGGAGCTTGTAATGTCCCAAGATGATGAACAGAGAAGGAAGTGGGAGAGAAATGGTTCCTTTCCTTTCAGGCACTTTTGTGGAAAAAAGGTCCGTCAAGAACAGGTGGATGCAAAGGTCCCAGCTCCAGCTAAGTGAGCCCCCAAGCTGTGGGAGGGCGTGTGGATGTGGGAAGTGCTGCTCTGCGCTCCCTCCCCTGCTGTCCACTGCTGCGTGGCTGGGGACGGGAGCGGGACAAGGGGCCTCTGTCCCAGCCCAAGCAGCCGTCCTTACCTGTGGCTTAGCCATCGCTCAGGCCTCTGAGAAGTCAGGAGGAATGCGCTGCCTCGGGGGTAGCAGCTGTGCTGCAGCTACGTTACACTTGGGTAGTGGAGGATTTGCAGGTTGCGAGTGAATCTGCTGGTAAATCTGTGGGCAGCATCAGCTGAGCCATGACGAGGGCTGGAATCAGCAGGAGCTGGGAGCAAGGGCACCATGGGGTTGTCCAGATAAGTCTGGGACTGGGGCTGGCTTGTCATAGGTTTGCGGGCAGCTGATCTGGGCTCATCAGCCAGACATCCACCATTCTGTGCAAGGTCCCTATTTAATCAGCTTTTCTGCAAACAGGTAACCTGGACCCTGCGGTAATAATAGAAATAACAGAAAAATAACAGAAACAATAATAACAGAAGTAACGAGCTCCTTCCTTTCACTGGCAGGTGGAGCTGCATTTACAGTGACTGCTGCTCCGTGCGGGCTGCAGTGCCTGGGAGGGCGGGTGGAGGGGGACTCCTGAGCCCCCCACGGCTAAAGACGTGGGCCAGGCAGCAAGTGGCTGCCAGGTAAACAGGGGAGACCTCTTCTGAGGGGAGTTTTGGGTCTCTTCTGACATGTCCTCCAAAGCCACAGTGAAATACTCCTTCCCCCCCAACTCCAGTAGCACTGCAGAGAAAACGCTCCACTGTGTTTCAGTGGCTGCTCCTGCTGAATCATGTTGATGGCCCTTAAAAAGGACATGCACACACACGTAATTAAAGTCACCCTCCACCCCAAGGCCAGAGCTGTGTTTGGAAACCGTTGTTCCCAGCCGAGCCATGCGTATGCTGCAGCAGCACCACCACAGAGGAAGGTCTCTGTTAGATCAAGTGGGAGAAAAAAGTCTTTCAGCATCTTCAGCAAGTGCTTTATCTCTGTTTTGCAAAGGAACAGACCTTCTTTATTATTATTTCTTCTCCAGCTGATCCCACCTGAGCCTCTGAGCATGCTACCCGTTGGCTAAGCTGCTCTATTTTGAAAGTCCATAGGTGTCCAAGTCATGCTCGAATGTCCTTCTTGGAAGGGGAGTGGGGTGAGCTGGCTGGCTCCTCTGCTCGTGAGGCTTCTTGCCCGTGCTGCAGACGGACCCGTGTGCGGGGTCCAGGGGCTCTGCGGTGCGCGTCTTCCCTAAGCAAAGCCACATCCCGGAGAGCTGCGAGGGAGGGAGGGCAGATCAACCTGTCAGGGTGGCCGGCTGCTCTGCGGAAGCCTCCCAGCCTTTGGAAAATGAGGGCTTTGTTTCAAGACCTTCCCAGCAGAGGCTGGAATCTCCTCTGGACTGGCAGCCTGCCGCAAGAATGCTGTCTGCGTGGCAGGAGCGGGGTCTGCTGCGCCCTTGCCGTCGGGCGCAGGATGTGCCAGGGACTGCGAGCACCGGGGGAGGCCTGGCCCTGTCTCCTCTCGGCACATCAGAGTGATGGATCTGTCTCCGCTCACCAGCGCGGGGGCATCGGCGCTCTGCCGCACAGCGGGCTTTGCTCGCAGCCTGCCAAGATCCTGCGAGCCGCAAGCAGTCAGCAGACAGTCCCGCTTTTCTGCAGAAATGTGCAGAGCCTGGAAATTCACTGCTGTCTGTAACATTTAGAGACAAGCAGGAGATGTTTGCCATGCCATTGCTCTAGAAAGGAGGAGGAGGAGAGCCAGGACATGGCTGGAAAGAGCCAGACCTGAGAGCAGCCAGTGTGGGCTGGGTCTGCTTGTAGTCTTTAGGATCCAGCTCTCTGCTCCCATCCTTGAGGTGCAGGGAATGGCTCTACCGGAGACCTTTTGTGGCCTCTTTGCACACGTTAGACCAAATCTACAGAAGAAAGGTCTGTTGCAGGCAATAGAAAGTAGCATTTGATGACATGGTGGATGGTGCGTCGCACAAGTGGCTTGTAGGTGTGCTCTGCCTTGATCCGGCATGTACCTGGAAAAGATCTTCCGACTTGCCCGCCCCAGCTGCATTTGTGAGATCTCGTGATTGTTCAGGGATGTCATTCCCTGCAACATGGGCAAGAATCGAAGTGGCCATATCGTGACCTGCCTCCTAAACGATAACCTGGACCCTGATACAGCTGTGGCTGAGGCAGGGAATGCACCTCTGATTGCAGGCAGGCATCACCTACCAAGATAATATCCCTCCCTCAGCTGTTCTCAGCGCCAGGCCTGACTTGTGCTTTGGAGGACTGAACTGCTGACCTTTTCTCTGGGCTCTGATCCGTACAGATCCAAGTTTATGGATTTTTAAGGCCAGGATGGGCTGTTCTGAGACTACAGCCCATGTTCTGGACAGGGGCACGTACCACGGAGCAGATACTGAAAGGGCACTTTGTGCTACAGTCTGGGGTGTTTCACAGGCAGTAACAGGAAAGAGATGATAAACCCAGAGATGATTCTCTGGGCGCTTGTGCGCGTGTTTGGGTCCAGTGCTGCTGGCAAGCAGGTGCTCCCCTTGCTGCTCCGAAGCCGTTGTCCAGAACCCTAAATGCAAAGGTCCCTTGGTACAGGAACTAAAACTGTTCTGCTTTTTCTTTTGCTTAGCTCAGCTTGGGGCACGCTGTGCTACTGGCAACTTCTGCTTTTGCAGTTCACTAGCTCAGTCTGACTTTCTCCAAACTCTTGAGTTATTAATATGGCTCAGAGATTAATTTACTAGGAGGTGTAGTGTTGTGTATAAATAAATTATAGCCCCAGAAGGATGGTGGAGAATGACTATCTCTGCTGAAACTTGAAAAGAAATTAAGAGATCCGGGCATTTGTTTTTGGCAGGCTAGCAAGCATGTGTACAGTCTCTCATGTACTGTACTCAGAACTACATTAAACCCCACAAATAATCAACTGCAACCCCTTTAGACAAATGCAAATGTGATGCCTTTAAACTGGTCATCCTCAAGGGTGGGTGATCGCACCCAGCCCGGACAGTGTCCCCAGTTATTGTACAGCAAGAGCAAATAACTGATTTGGAGAAGGCTGAGCTCATCTGTGGAAGCTCAAGGTAATTTAACATGTGGTTGTGCGTGGCCATGTGCCTTCTCGCAGGGCTCGTGCGATGGTGATGGCCATGCCGTCCTTGCCAAGCCGGTGGTGCTGGCCGGCAGGGGATCCTGGCCGTGAGCCGGGCATCCCGCTTCCTCCCCCTGAAGGACGGGATTTCCTCGGCCCCCTGGAGATCCCTGTGCCCTCCCGCGGCCGCCGCAGGAGGCCGAGCGGCTGGGACGGGAACCGCGGACCCCGCACGCGCAGGCTGCCGGAGCCAAGTCAGCGGCGTTTCAGGGCCGTGCTCCCAGCGCAGGACGATGGGGAGACCTGGTGACCCCGCTGTGCCGAGCTGGCAGCTGTGGCTGCGGGCAGGCCAGGACGGCGCGTTTAAAGGTGCGTGTTAAATGGTCTTAATAAAATGTTAGTATCAGGCAAAATGTTTATAAAAGTCCCTCCCCTTGAATTAATACTTGCCAAAGAGCTGAGGCATAATTATGGGTGATACTACTTTAATTATTTAACATTGTGCTGCCCAGCTGAATCAGCGTAGCCCCTAACCACTGGCTCCAGAGTGTTGACAATTTCTTCACCATTTCATATTCCTTCCTCTCACTCACCCTAAATGTTGAGTTAATAATCCTGGAAGACCTTTTAAGCTTCCTGGGTTTAATGGTTGCTAAACACCCTGTTGCTTCCAGTTCTGTTGATAATTCCCGGGCTGCTGCAGAACAGCTGGACTCTGTGCTCTGCCCGAACGCCGTGGCACAGACTGGGGCAGCCTCCAGCCGCACACCTCCATCCCCGGGGCCTGGGAGCTGCGTCGGTCACCAGGAACAGAACGGACGGGGCGGCTGGGAGCAGCCAGACCCGTCCGGGATTAGTGGCCGGGAGTTGCGCTGCGNCCAGGGCAGGAGGAGCCTCGGCCGCGCAGGGCGAGCGGCCGCACCACCCTCGGGGTCGTGTGGCTTTCCCTGCCTGGTTTTACACGTGCTAATGCGGACATCCGAAAGCCGCTATTGCACAGGCAGCGCTTTACACGGAGAGCTAATGTGAGGACTTGTCAGCTGGACAATCTGGCCTTCGCAGTGCATTACCTCAGTCTCTGAGCTCTCCTTGGGCTCCACCAGTATCAGTTTCAGCAAATTCATTTTCCTTCACAAAAGCTTTTGGTTACTTTGGGATTACAGACTGTTTAGAGTTCATTGTTTTCCCGAGCTGCCTTGTTTTGCTGTAATGCTTAGACGCCTGGTCTGCAGGAACTTAATCTCCCTTCCCCTCCAGCAGTCCTGTTCTGTGAAAATCTGTTCTCTGCTTTAGTGCAAATTGTTGATGGGAGATAGCAGCGGGTCTTTCTGCTTCTATTTAATGTGTCAGCAGAGAAAGACATCTGCTTGCAATTACGGGCACGGCCTCACTGAAGGATTGGCGTGGTAGATTTTATAAGATAATAGGAAACCTTTATCAATTCATAATTCCTTGTGTCATACAAAGGAATATATTTCATTTGAAATGTTCATCTTTTTTTATTTTACCAAATTGAAGGATAAACCACGAGATTGATATCAAGGGAAAATGCCTTGTGCTGTGCACAGAGCGAGTCCTGGGTTTTCCGTGCAAAAGCCTCTGAGCGGGTGAGGGCTGGTCTGGGGAGCTGGAGGGCTCCGAAGCCGTTCGCTCACTGCCTTCCGCGATGTGCCCAGAGAGGCAAATCCTTTTGGAAATGATTTGCTGCTGGCTTTACAGCGTGCTCTGAAACACAAAAATTGTCCCCAGCACAGTGCTGAAAGCACCGACATCTCTTAGATGGGGCGAGCGGCTGCAGACAAGCCACTGTGGACCGGCACGTCTCCCGAGCTGGTGGGGCAGCCCCTGCGGCACCCCGGCACGTCCCCAGAGGCTGCGGTAGCAGCTGTGGGACCAAAATGCTCCATTCCCTCTTTCCCCAAGCCCAGAGTAACCAGTGCTGGTGGCAGAGACGGATGCCTGCCCGGGGCAGCTGCGGGCAGTGGCGCGAGGGTCTTCCACCTGCCTGCGCAGTGTGTGTGCCCGGGGAGAGGGGATCGGGGGACTCAAGACACGCTGGGACAGGCTTGCGGTCACAGCACAGGCTACCCAGCAGGCTGGAGGGGGCTCCCCCCACGCCTGTCTCCTTCCATCCTTCCCGTGGTGCAGAGGGAGCCGAGTGGGAGCCTCCCGCCTGGGGCGTGGGGAAGGGGCTGCTCCCCTCCCCAATCCCTCCATCTCCTCTCGAAGGCTGCTCCTGGCAGGGTGTGCTGTCAGCACAGCTATTCTTGGCCTTCCTCAGCCCATTCGTCAGCCCTCCGGGAGTCTGCTGTAATCTCCTCTGTGATTAAGGGTCTCGGAGCATGTTCAACATCATTAAAGAAACAAGAAAATAATAATAATAATGATCTGTGCTCAGGAATGCTCCCAAGTGGAGTCAGAATTGCATCCAATGCCTTTCGGCTAAGCAAGCTATTCATGCTTCAGCCTTAGCAGATTAACAGGGACTGCACCCCCTGGCTCTGAGAGCTTTCTGTGCTCTCTCCTCCTAGCAGTACCAACTCCTGTTCCCCACGGTACACCCTCTGCTGGGACGTGGATCTTCATCTTTGGGGAGGGATGGCGGGGTGCGTCTGACCGCAGAGATTCAGGGTCTTCTCTGTGAGCGTGGGAGAGAGACAGATACCTGTTGTCAAGAGAGGTCACGAGGTCCAGGTCCTGGCAGCTGGTCTCCTTGCTGATATGGAGGTGCTCTCCATGTTCACACCGAGATAACTAACACAGGGCAGAGACCCTTCCCTGGGACAACTTTTGTGCCCAAAGGATGAGACTCTTCAGTGGGAAGCTTTGGGGCCAGTGCAAGAGGCAAAAGTGCATGGCAGATCTAGAGCACAGGGGATGCAACCGTGCCGTAGTGTGGACATGAAGTGTGCTGCGCGTGGCTGCTGTTGCTCTGTGTCTCGTTGCTGGAAACTTCTCCTTTCCTACCTCCTGGCTGGTACCGAAGCCTAGCTCTGCAATGTGTAGGCTGGGGTAACGAAAGGTGTGCTGCAGTGTGCAAGGATTATATGATCAGCTCTTAGCTAGAAGCAGTAGGTACTGTGTGCTGCTGTCAGGTTGTATTTTTCTATATCCAAAACAAAAGGTCCAGTGGGAGCCTGACTGCGGAAACCCTTGAGCGCCCTGTGCAGAGAAACACGCTGCAGCTCCGCAGCACTGGGCAAAAGCATGGTGCAGCTGGGTTTAAAAGCTTGGAAAGGCTGTCCACTCTCCTGCAGGTGGCTGTTTTTCTGAGTGTGCTGCAGAGATCTGTTGTGCCCATCCCCTGCAGTGTGCAAGAGTGTCCCTCCTGCCACCCTGTGCTTCTGGTCCCCTGCTTTCCTGGCCGTGGGACTGGCAAGGGGCTGCAGCTTGGCCCGTTGGCTGCATTTGCAGCCCATTCCCATTGATGGGAAGGACACCAGATGCCATGTCTGCAGGTGTGGGCTGGAGGGAGACAACTGTCAGGCTCGGGGAGAGAGAGAGAGAGAGAAGGGACCACAAGGAAGCCCTCGACGGCAGCAGAGGCTGCTCAGCACAGCAGGGTGTGCTTCCTCTGCGGGGTCGAGAGATGCTCCGAGAAAGCTCTTGGGGATGGGGGCAGGTTGGGGTTTTAGGGAGCTGGGTCTGGCTGAGTTCGTGGGGGTTTGGGATTGTTCTGCCAGAGCATTCTGGTCTGCTCTGCGGATATGAAACGTGTACCTGGACTCTTCAGCTAATGGCACTACCAGTGCATGTATGTGTGAAAGCACGCACACGCTGTCGCTAGCTCCTGACGCTTGCCCAGCTCGGGAGAAACCTGCGAAGAAGCAAGTGATGCAGACAGACTAGAGAACAAAACAAAGAAATGAGAAGGGTGGAAAATTCTGGGCTAATTTCTAAAATGCTATGAATTTTTGGGTGCTGCTGAAATAGTCGAATCTTCACTAAGGCAGGGACAAAATGTACGGCGGGGATGCAGCCTGAGTCGGCTGCAGGCAGGGTCCAGGACCTTGTCCCATGACAGAGGACAGCAGCGGTTCAGCCTGGGGCTCCTGTCGCTGGTGCACCCACTGGGCCCAGCTGCGTGTGATGGGGGGCTGCCAGGCTCCCCGGGCTGAGGATGTGTTTGCTCCTTGCAGAGGAGGAACAGTCTGGTTTCATTTTAAGCTCCCAGATGTTGGTCATGTTACCAACAATTCTTTTTACTGAAGCAAATTCAAAACATCTATTTTTCTTTAAGTTCTCAGACATGAGACATGGGGAAGTTCATTTCTGTAGAGCTCCCAACCCAAAACACAGACTGGCCCTGGCCTGGCAGGGATGTGCCATGGCATCCCTCTCTGGGGCGGATTGCCTCCCGCCGGCTCGTGCGCAGGGTCTGCAGGTCGGGGTGCCTCCGGGGTGGGGTGGGCAGCCTGGGATGCACGCAAACACCTCTGCTGGGACTGGGACGGGAAGCTCTGGCAGACTGGCTGGCTGTTACCTCTGCAGCCCGTCTGTGGAGGACAGACGGACGTGCCCCCAGCAGTCCCCTCTGACTGCAGCTCTCGAAATCCCCATGTGGCTGCGAACGAGGTTGCAAGCCCGGCCCTGCAGCTTGGAGCTTGGCTTGCAGGTGGGGGCCTGGCTGTATCTGGGGCTGTTCCCACACTGCAGGGTCTCCCCATTGTCCCTGTCCTCCAGCCACCCTCTCAGCAGCACCAGGAGCGGGGTGAGATGCTCTGTCCAGTGGCGCTGGTGCACCGCTGATGTAGTCTGCCGTCACCTGCAGCCCTGCTCCTGTGGGAATTCACCCTGGTCTCCGTTATGCAGAGAGGGAAAATATGCCATCTGGGCTTTGCATCCTTTCGCAATGTTGGGGATGTTGCTGGTCCTACAGGTGCGGGAGAGCCCTCGCAGCGAAGCTTTTGGAGCACCCCCGCAGCGGGGCTAGGCGCCCTGGGGCTGCCTTTGCCCTGGGCTGGCAGTGCTGCTGGGGCTGGTGCTGCAGAGGACCACGGCCCTCTTAATCACTGCGCCTTTGGGGGCACAAGAAGCCGCTTCTACGTTATAGCGTGAGGTGCGGTTTTTTGCTGAACTCAGACTTCCTGAGCTGTTTGATCTTGATACCACCAACACAGCGCTGGATCACTTCAGTTTCTTGCTGCTAAGCTGAAAAGTCCCTGAAAAGGAGAGCAGGTTTAACGTTCAAAGGGACTGCGAGCTCTCTCCTGCGCTGCTTTACGCCAAGCGCACAGCTGGCAGGGCTTCCTTCAGGGCACAGAATAGCCTGCTTAGGGCAGATTTTCATTTTTATCATTTAAAAGGCAGGGCGACTGGAAGCAGAATCAGGCGGTTCCTTGCAAACCCCAGCCCTGGTGGCTCAGCCCCTCATCTGCTCCCGCGGCGCTTTGCCGGGGCTGTGCCCCATGCAGGAGTCGGTCAGCAGCTCCCATGGGACGCGGCCGTCGGGCTCGGCCTGTTTGCCCTGGAAAGGCAGCAAACCGGGGCTGTGGGGCTGCATGGGCTGGGGTGCACGGCCCCCCCAGCCCTCCCGTCAGAGCGGGGCCAGGGCATCCGTGTTCCTGGAGGGGACGAGCACGAGGTCTGGAGGCGATGCGCCCAGGAAGGCGCGGGCTGGCAGGCTTGCTAGTGCTCTCCTGCTGATTTGGAGCATTAGATTATGCAGGATTGAGTTTGATTTCTTCCCCCCTCCTCGGATTTTTAGTAGCTGACAGTTGTTACCAGCGTGAGGTACTAACTTTTTATTTTGAACACATGAGTTCAGGCTCGTTAATCACTTCCAAATGCCCTCATCTAAAGGCTATATTGTTCCAGCATTCAGCCACTAATTTTTTGAAATCTCTGAAATAAGACTCTGCTCTTGAACATGTGCTGGAGAGTTGTTCCTTTCCGCTGTATTTTAAAAATATACATGTGGTTTAATTCAACGAGAGGGCTGGAGGGGACATTTTTCCACCGGTTTTTTCCCCCCCTTTTTCTTTAGAGCTGTATCTGCCAAACCACCCGGCCGTGTGCCAACAGCAGCCCCTTGGATGATCCCAAATGCATCTGGGGGTTAAAAAGCGTGTTTCTGGGGAAGCCCAGCATCGTTTCCCTGCAATACAGACCTCGAGGTGCCCTGGGGGCTGTTCACGCTCAGATGGCCGAGGACAACTGCTGCCAGCTCTGGGCTGCAGGTACCAAAGAGAAACAAGGAGAGGGGTCTTCAGACGGGAGCAGGGTTTTCAGCAGCTTGAGAACACGTGCCACCTTGCAGGTTGTCTGGCTGAAACAGAAACAGCTGGAGCAGACCTGGAGCCGTCTGTTCCCTCTGTTGCTCTGCCAGTGCCGTTGTGCAGAGACAAAGCCGATGCAAGAGAAGACTGAACTCAAGGGCTTCATGATGCGGATGCAGGCTGCTTGTTTGGAAAGGCAGCAACTGCTGCAAAACTAGAGGAGAGATGGCAGTGCTTTTCTGTGAATGCTTATGGCTCCACCAGACGCTGGAAATCCGCTGATATGTAAAAGCAATGGGGTATTATGATTCAAAAATGTGAAATGCAGGAGTCCTGCCAGACCTAAAACCCTCAAGGAACTTGGTTGTGTCTGGGCTCAGGGATCCCAAGGAAACATTTATTTCTGTGACCAAAGTCGCTTTTATGTGCCCTAGCTTTGGAAGGACTCTTGAAAAGATCTGGCTGCTCCATAGGGTCTGGCAGATACTTGCTTTAAACCCAGCCATCAGTCAGAGACCTCTGGCTCCAAGCAGAAAAAGACATTTTTAAATTATTACTACTTGATTTGTAAAGAAGAAAGGGGGGGGGGGACAGGGCAAAGCTGTTGGTGCAGGATCCAGTGCAAACAGCGCAGGGGAGGGAGGCGAGCATGAGGCCGATGCTCGGGTGAGGACCGAGCTGTGGCTGTGTTCTGCCTGGGCAGGCGGGGGCGGTGGCTTTGGCTGGGTGGTGGCTTTGGCTGGGCAGTGGCTTTGGCTGGGCAGTGCCCCGGTGGTGCAGCCTGGCTCCCCCTCGCTGTGGCCACTGCCCACGGACACCTGAACCGCGTCCCCACGACGGGGCTGGAGCCCGTGCAGCGTGGCTGGGGCCACCACGGCGTCTGGGCTGAGCCAGCTCTCCTGCACCTCCGTCCACAGCCCAAACCACAAAACCCTCTTGCCTGTGCCGGAGAATTGCTGCTGGTGGAAACCCTCTTCTGTTTGAAGCTCTCGGAAGCTCTCGAGCGTGTCCGAGGCTGTTACGTCCTGTGGTTTTGTTGATATTATAAATAGATGCTGTAAGTGAACATGAAAGAATTTATGGTGACCAAGGGTTGCTCTTATTAGAGGCAATGAATGAGGAGGAGCTAATTCCTGCCGGGCCCCATCCCTTACGTCATGTTGTCCTCTGATGGCCCTAATGCCCCGCAGCATCCCGAGCTCCCTGCGGATGCTGGGATGCTCCCTGCAGACTGGCCGCAGCAGCCATGGCGGGACCCTCTTCCCACCCACCTCGAGGCCCCCGAGCTTGCCCCAGACACCGCTGGCACCACCTGTAGATTTGGGTCCCATGGAGGAACCTGCTCCCTGCAGAGCAAGGTGCTGCGGAAGAGGAGGATGGGGAGAGGGCTGGCACCCCGCCAGGCACCATGGGCGGCTCTGGACCACAGAGAGCTTGTCCTGGCTGCCGGAGCCCCACGAGTGCTGCCCTGCTGCCTTTGCTGGGCCCAACTGGATAGGAATGGTGATGCGACCTGTCAGCGGAGAGCACCTGCGCTCAGATGAGCGGGAGGAAGGGTGGGAAGCAGCCGTGGGGCAGGTCTTCCTCTTGAGAGGGGGGACAGCTTGGCACCGTGTACGTGGCACTTCTGTACTACAACCAAGATGGCTTGCTAAGAAGGATGCTTGTGGTGGAGCCTTTCTATAGAAGCTGCTGAAGTCAAATGTTGCTCAGGGCCTGTGTGGTCTCCCTGTCCTTTCCCCTATCCATGGAAACACAATCTGTGGCCAAAACACCGCCCTGCAGCCAGCGGGGCTGCGTGAGCCAACCTGCTCCTGGCATCAGCACGGCCGCATGGAGTGGCTGTGCCGTCGCTGTCGGCGAGCAGGGATCAGCATCGCCGGACCACACTGGCAAGTTCTCGTGAGCCTGGAGAAGGCTCTGCAGACGGCGTCCGCTGGCACGAGACCGACTCCGTGTATGGGAAGGGAGTTTATGCAGGCTCTGCTCTTCACCGCCTGTCTTTGACCTTTTCAAATTGTCCAAGTCATAGACAATGTGGTAATAAGCCAGTGAGGAGACTTGCCAGCAGCAGCACTGACAAATTTGGACTGAGCTCCTGAAGGAATATGTTATTTTTGTTGTCAGAGTCATAAATCCCCCAGGACTCAGATGAGAGCAGAAGCATTAGGATTCTGGGCTGTCTTGTGTATAATAACTGTACTACATTGATTTGTGATTCATTGGCCGTAATTATTTCTGTTCAGCATCACTGACCTGTTTACCAAAAAAAAAAAATATTTTAATGCTTTTTTCAAGCAAGATATAAAGGGAGAAGATGGAGAGCATGCATGAGTTTCAGCCAGCCAGCTCTCTACAGTGCCCAAAACCAACAAATCTAGTTGGTTCGTATTGATCTTTTCGTTGGTAATTTCACACAAAATTTTCTGCAATAATTAGCTGGTGACTGGTAGTTCTCCTCCTGTTGTTGACTCTGAGCAACGTGTGTTCAATGTTTGCTTTCTCCATGGTTTGATCATGCCCAACTTGGGGCCCTTAATTCAAGGATCAGTGACATAAATTGCTTTTACTCCTAGCACGTTACAGTTAGAAACAGCTACTCTAGTGACGACATTTCCTACTGCACATGGAGCAAACAATCCTTTAGTCATTTCTAAAATGCAATAATCCTGTGCTTCACAGTTAATTTTTTTTTCTTCTTATAAAATATCATCTGCAGTATTTTCTGCTCATGTGTTGAGTGTTTCTGATGACTGCCAGTTTTTGGGGAGGGAGGGTGGTGCTCCAGATCCTTGCAGTAATTTCGTGGTGTTTTGGGTGCCCCTGGGGAGCAGCAGAAGGGCAGAGGAGCCACACAGCCCCTGGCGGTGTCTGGGGACTGACTGAGCAGGATCCGTGCTGGGGGAGCTGCAAGCCGGAGAAGGAAACGGTGCAGGACCAGGGAGTTGGAAACGTGGCCAACAAGGCCTGGCTGGCCCAGGGACAGATGGGCGAGATTAGGCTGAGGAGTGTCAATGAGATGGTGACAAGTCACATGCAGAGGGGACAGGGGCTGAAAGCCCTGACAAACCCCAAAGGGTCGCTGCAGAGCCCAGCTGGGAGGAGGGATGGGATCAGGGATGTGCTGAGTACAGCCAGATCAGGGGCAGCGCGTGCCTGCCTTCTCTCAATGAGGCTATTCATGCCCGTTAGAAATACTTCCCAGTTTTTAAGTCCCTCATTCTTCATCTGCTGGAAACTGCCTGGCCTGGGGCATCCCACTGAACACTGGCTCCTGGGGGGCTCATTGCTGGTGATGGGGCTGCTGCAGAGACATTGGGCTGTGAGGGATGTGGTGGGGAGCTTGGCAGGGTGTCTGGGGCAAAGCAAGCTGTCCTACCAGCTGCAGAAATAAGCACATCTCAGTTGAAAGCTGTCCTGACTTGTTAAATGGGGACAGTGCTGTGGTGGGATTGCAAGTGCCTATCGGCAACAAATGTCTGCAGTAACTTACAGGCAGCATAAAGCACCGAGTCTCAGGCTTGCAGGGCTGGTCCTGTGGGACAGGAGATCTGTGTCCCACGTTACGTGTAACTGTGGACCAGGGCTCAGAGGACGGCACTGGCTGATGGATGAGATGCCAGCCTGCTCGGCCAGCACTTCTTTCTGCATGGCCTCTGGCTGCCTGTCAGCTCTTGAAGTGGGTGCCCGGGTACACGCACAAGGACACATCTCATTCCTCCTGAACTACAAGGGCTTTCAGTTGCATGGGGCAAAATCTGCTGAAGAGGCTGGAGTGTTTCCTCTGCCTTCCTGCAGCAGTGTGGGAACATTAGGAGGAATGGGAAGGCATTAAATGGGCAATTGGGTTCCTGGGTGCTGATGTGAGTCTCAGCAGCTGAAGCCCCAGCTCTGAGCTGGGCGTACAGCTCAGCATGGCCTTGTGTAGTACAGCAACCTGAAGGCCCATTACATGCCATTGCTGAGAGAACCTGACATGCTGTTTGCACAGATCATTAAACAGCCTAAGGGCTGGGACCTAGACAGCATGTTATCATCCTGTTGGAAATGCACGGTGTCTTTACAAAACGCCCAGCTTATGTTTCCCTGTAAATTGCCTTCTGGGCTTAAGCATCTCAGTCCCTCTGTACAGGCAGGTTTCATGCAGATTCCTACAAGCTCTCTGCCACTAGCACAATCAGAAGGGCTCTCCTTCTCATAGCGTGCATGAAGCCTGTCCTCACGAGCAGCCCTTTCCCAGTTCCTCAGGAACACGCACAGGTTTGTACAGGCTGAAAGGAAAATCAGGAGGGATTCAGCCCTTTCCCAAAATACAGCCCAGCCCTTCCAATTTTTTTGCTTTCCCAGCAGACTCTCTGGCTTTGCTTGGCTTGTAGTGGATGCAAATGTCATTGTTTATCTCGACGGGAGGTTAAGCACAAAAGAACGGGTTTCATGTATTTCCCCGTGGCTGGCTGGGCTGGCGTGTTGTGCAGACGTGTCGTTCCCAAGTCAGCACCTCGGCCTGTAGAGCACACCTGGCTCTCCAGGCTGCCGTCCTGGCGTCTCCGCTCAGAGGCTTACTTCAGCTGGCCCAAGGAAGAGACTTGTCAAGCCCTAGGTTTTCCTTGGTAAATGTCTGAGCTATGCTTGCTTTTCTAACGCACTGGAGCTGGCAAACCGAGGCGCTTGGTGCTGGGATGCCTGCGTGCCCTCCCGAAGTCAGCCCTCGCCGGTTGCTCCGTTGCCAGCGGCTGTGCTCGGGGCAGGGATGAGCTGCAGGGGAGGATGCAGAGAGAGGTGCCAGATGGACGTACCCTCGCCTGGGCAGCTGGTGGCACTCGGGCAGCCTTTCCCTGAGAACGTATGTGCCTGTCCTGCTGCCACCCTCCCGGGTTTGGTCAGGAAACGCCCCGTGCCTCAGCTGTTGCAGGCATCTGGCGCAGAAAGTCCTGATTTTCTCCAGCAGGAGGGCTAGGAAAGCTGAACAAAGTCACTCAAAGGTTAAAAAACAAAAGATGAATTTAATATACGGAGGATCCAGGATTTTAAGCCCGTTTTTTGAGCCTGGATGTCCTAGTTTGTGTTCTCCAAGCACCTGGATCCAACATATGTGACTAAGCAGGAGCAGAGATGCCCGCTGAAAGACCCTGAGGTGTTTCTCGGCTCCTAGAAATGCAGTTTAATGGCTTGGGTGCCTGCTGCCGGTGGACTATGCCTGGGATTGAAAGCATGTGCTGGTTTTCTGTGTGGGTTTTTTTTCTTTGAGTTACAGGAGATTTACGTGAGCCCCCTCAAAGAGAACTCGAGCAGAGGAGAGAGGAGCTTCTGAGCAGAGTTTTGGGCAGTTGCTCTCATTGTGATCAGATTCAGGAGCCCGACTATGCAAATTCCCACTGGCTTTAACCAGAGGAACAATAAACAATAAACAAGGGGATTAAGTGGTCCTGTGCGGGGACAGCGTGTCAGGCTCTGCGTTTCCTGGGCCGCTGTGTAACAGGAGGCACCGGCCGCGGTTTCAGCTCTGACAAAGCCATAACCCGCGGAAAAGCAGCTTGTGCTTTGTTGGGGGGCGGAGGGGAAGGGGCCGGGGGGGCATCCCCCATCTCCCCCCACCCCGGGGGCATCCCCCATCTC
>WEKW01011472.1:202947-213968 GCA_013389905.1 Sula dactylatra | reverse complement strand
ATCTCCCCCCACCCCGGGGACATCCCCCATCTCCCCCCACCCCGAGCGGGCTCTGCGCCCGCAGGACCTTTGCGCCAAGGAGCGCTTGGGTTCTGCTTCTGCAGCCGCTCTTCTGTTGCCTCTCCTGAGCCGATCTCAACACAAGTGGACGGTCCTGCCTCACGTCCTCTGCAGCGCCAGGACCACCGCTCTCTGTCCCCCGCTGCCCTGGCCGTGTTGGTTGGAAAGGGCACTTTCTCTAGCAGGCAGAGAGGTAGAACGGCTGCTCTGAGCACAAGCACAGAACGTGCTGCCCTGAGCCCCGGCCCTGCATTAAGGTTGCTCTGTCCCTTGAGGATGGAGATGCACCTACAGCGCACCTGGGGGTGACTGCACCTGCAATCCCCAGTGGGTCCCTTGGTGAGGAGAGGGCTGGGGTGGACGGTGTTGTCTGGCAGCTGAACTTTTAAATGGTTCAGCAGCAACAATCAGGATTTTAACTATGCAATTTCAAGTCAACCCAAGGGTTAACATGAAAATATCCTCCATATCCATTCCTGTGAAATGACCTTTGCAGGGCCCTCCCAGAGACGTAGCTATCTTGTCTCCACGCTCTAGGAGACAGTACTTATCCTGAGCCTGACAGTTTGCTGCTGTCTCCAGACACTTCCTCGGCAGCTGGTTTTCATTATCATCACTATGTGGTACCTCACCTGCTCTTGCAAACTTGGCACCATAAGCTACTGAGAGATTGAAGGAGTATCACATGGTGTCCCCACCAGGCTGGACAGGAGTTATTGCACTGGGTGTCAGCATGGGAGGCTCTTTCTAATACAGCTCCTCTGTGCATTCCTCTGGCTTATGCCAGGTCTAGATTTGGCCCAGTGAATGGGAAACATCTGCAGGAAATGCTGTCTTTCCCCTCCTGCAGCACTAGAAGTGCACAGGGTTGCACAGTTCATTTCTGTGGATTTTAGAGCTGGCTCGTGCAGCTCAGCTGGCAACACTCTGCCTGGTCCAAAGCAAGGAGACTGGCTGATGGGACATGCACAGCTCCTTCCCTCTGTCCTGCTCTACTGCATGGCTTTCAGGAGCTGGGCTCAAAATAAGCTCCAGTCTGGAGGAGAGGGCCCTTAACCAAGCAGTGCCATGCGGACCAGGTCCCCTGCTCATGGGCTTTCCCCAGGACCTGCAGACCAGCCTTTTCCATGGTGCCAGAAGCCTTTCCAGTGACGGTGCGGTGCTGCAGCTGCTGCTGAGGTCGGACCTGGCCAGGGAGGTGGGGACCACAGGGCAGTGGTCAGAAAGCAAAGCTGCCCATGGCTTATTCTGCAGTCCCAGAAGCCACTTGTTTCCCAGGCGAGCCCATGGGAGAGGTGCAGTCCGGAGAGCTGCTCCTTCCTCCCCACCTGGATGCTGGAGCCATGAGCTGCTGACCAGGGCGTGCAGCAAATCATCACTGTGATCTCTGCTGCAGAGATGCACAAGTGCTGCTTGTGCAGCGCAGAGAGGCACTGCTGTCTGCCAGCGCCTTTCAAAATGTGTGTTTATACTGTCAGTTAATAACAGCCTTGAAATAAAGCAAAAGCATCCCAAGGAGGGGAAGGGAAGGACCAATTCAGTGAAGTTCACACTGGTTCCGCTCCCTGGAAAAGAAACAAAGCCCCAAGCCACAATGAGCACACTTGGAGCCTCTTGGTGACAGAATCCAGACCACATTTGTTTGGGAGCAGAAAATACACTGACAGGTTAAAACAAATATTGCAAGAAGGAAACTACTCATCACAGGCTTTCCGACTGCTGAAGTTTTCTTCCCACTGCTGAGAGCGTCTTCCTTCCCTGGAGTCCTAGGCTAGACCAAGCACCTCTTTCCCGGAGAACTTTTCTGTGCACTGCAGGGTCCGCACAGGCCGAGTGTTTCCAAGTTGCATGGGATCTGCCCTGCTGCAAGGATCCAGCTGAGCAGCCCCAACTGCATCCTCTGAGCCCTGCCCCAGGGCTACTGCTCTGTTCTTCCTTGCTAGCAAGTCCTGCCAGTCTCACCTCTACCTGCAGAAGAAGGGTCATTGGTGTGCGTTTCCAGTCAAACTTGGTTTTTTAGCTGCACAGAGCAGCAAGTGAAGTGTCTTTCCCACCCCTATGCCCAGGGGCTGTAGCTGGGAAGGGCTCTGCTGTCCAAGTGAAAGCTGGATGCAAGCTGAGGGAAAACAGATGGTTTCAAGATCAAGCCCATCATATGAATGAGAAGCCAAACTGCTGATGGATGGGGCAGTGTTTAGCTCAGGCATGGAGCCAAATGTCATGTTGTCCTTCCCAAACTGTAGGGTTGCTGATGACCGAGAACACAAACCTTTGTTCAGGCCCAGAAGAGCCTGGCTATAAACAGAGCGTGACCTAGCTGGAGCGTGTTCTGCGTCTTTGCATTCCAGCTCTGCCTCAGCATCGTTTCACAGCGTAGACTCTTAACGTATGTTTACACTGCAGTGAAGTGGTAGCCACTGGTGCTGGCTCATTTGAGGGTGGTTTGAGCTGCACAGTTATGGCACCATGACTCTGTAGGCTGCTACGCTCTGCCCCCCTCCACCCCCAAAAAAAAGCTGGGTTATTGGCCCATGGTGAGCTCTCGGTAGCAGCGCTGGGTGGTCTGGGCGCAGTGCAGATAGACACTCACTTTGTCTTCCTTTAGCCCGAGTCCTGCTGCAGCCCCAGCCACCGGCAAAGCATCCTCCTTGGCAGCAGAGCCAAGGGGTGGATGAAGGACGGTACCATAGTCTCCCTGAGACTCGGGATGTGCCTCCAGCACTACGGTTACTGACTTGGCTCCTGTGGTCACAAGGACCAATGTGTCTCTAGAAGGAGGCATGTCACCTCCTGGGATGGGATGCGTTCCTGCTGTTTAGTTCTGGAGGGCTAGCAAAACTTGAGCTAGGAGCTGAGCTGTGGCTTTCTGGAGGCTGCCCGACCTTGCTGTCCCGAAGCAGCCTCCTGTATTTACAGGTGGCAGTTCAAAGCCTCTTGTGGCCTGTGCAAACTGAAGGGAGCAGAAGGGGTGGGGTGGTTTCAGCAGCCTGCCAAGGGGCGTTGCAGGCTCTTGCCAGCCAAGGAAAAGGCTGACTGCCTCAGGTCTGTTTAAAAAGGCTGAGAAAGGTGCTCAAAGGTGCAAATAGGCACTGAGACCAACCAGACCCTTTTGGTCCCGGGCTGCCCATCAGCAGCTGTATTGCTGCACCAAGGCCCTAGCTTATACTATGGCCTTTAGGAACAGGGAAACTGGCTCTGTTTTGATGAACACCAGACATTGCACTTGGGATACACAGTGCAGTGATGAATCCTTTGTGCATTGCTGCAGAAAGGCTACTGCGAAGACACTGAGACAGGAGAGTGATTCCAGGGAGAAAAGAGTAATGGTTTAATTCAACACAGAGCCTGGCTGTTTTCCCACTGCCCGCATGCCAAAGCAATTGGTGGGCACAAGGCTGTTCTCAGCATGTCCCTGACTGTGGCAGAGCATGTGGGAGACGTGTGATGCTGATTAGGAGGCAGGTGCCTGAAGGGCCAGTATATCTCCTTTGCAAGAGCAAAGAGAATTGCAGCAGGTTGTAACGGGTCTGGCAGTCACCGTGGTGGAAGCCTTGGGCTGAAATGGAGCTGCAGGGAAGCAGAGGTGGACCGAAGCAAGGCGAGCAGGGGACCGCGTGCCCCATCTGCCACACTGCTGCCCCAGGAGCTTCCTTGGTCCCTGCGTGCAGGCCACTGGCAGACCCTGTCCCTGGTGCATCGCCCTGTCTCTGCCACGCTGCAGACAGTTTGCTCGCGAGGAGCAGAGTGGCTGTGCGGGTGCAGGGCTCTTGCCTTTCTCTCTGCATTGGCCAGCAGCAGAGGCTGCACCTTGCCCTGTGCTGAAAGCCTGGTGGTGGTGGCTGTCCCTGCTCTTTGCTAAAGTGTTCTGAGCCTGTGTGCCCTGGGAAAACAAGACCTTTGCAAGGCCCTGGGTTGGCAATGGCGTTGGGATTTTAAATGAGGGCAGAAATGCACTCCACCGCTGTGCGTGGCCATCCTATGTGGTGACAGGCGCTTGGATTAAGTGGTGAGGCTGCAGCGTTGGAGCCAGGACTGGTGCTTGCTCAGCAGTGCACTTCACCCTCAGTCTTAGAAAATCTGTAAGATGAAATTGGATTTTAAATTGTTCTGCCTGACTCCCAGGGGAAGGCCCAGGAGTGAAGGAGGGTCGAGGGAGAGGTCACTCATCACCAGCTCATTAAAGGCAGAAACCCAAAACGCCGGGGAGTGCCGTGCTCCGAGACAGCCCTTTGTGCCTGGTCATCTGCACAAACTCCTCTGCAGTTGCAATCTGGCAGTTGTGAATGCACATTGTGTTGTGCCCTGAAGCCGTGTCCAAATCAGGATGTTTTTATTATTTTTAGCATAACTTACAAAGCATCCCCTATTTTCATCCTGTAGGACCAAATCCGAGGTGGTATTTACTTTTGGAGATGTAAACGCTTTGTTTCTCTAAGGTCTCTTGATAGAGTTGTGTTGCATTTTCATTTGCATTTTTTATGTATAACTCAGTATGTGAGTCATATAGAGAAAATGAGCTTTGTGTCTGAGAGTGCGCATGGCCTGGGGGGAGAAATGCCCCTCTCGGCTGTTGCTGTGGCCTGATGGGATGAGAGCGGGACTGGCAGCTCGGTGGAGAGCCGGCCTGGCAGAGGGGACCGGCGGATGGCGGGGTGCAGCCTGTGCCAGCGGGGCCGTGTCCCGCTGACTGCTCGGGGCGGGAGGGATGCACAAGGGAGGAGACAGAGCACGCACCTGGCAGTTTTCCCTAAGCATCCTCTCCAGCAGTGTCAGCATCCTGCACCTGCAGGCACGCTGCCCTGGGGAGCTGCTCAGCTGAGGAGTTGCCTCTGGTAAAGCATTTCCCCTTTTCTCCAGCGAGCATCATCTCCTTGCTCAGCCCCCATGGTGCAGCTGCTTGTTTTCAAAAGGGAAGAGGGAAGGAGCTGCACCCTCTGAGCCACCCTCGTCCCTTCTCCCCACTGTCCCGATTTGCACATCAATGTGCTCTCCCTTGTGGGGTGAATTCAGAAAAGCCACATTTGCACTTGAATATCCGAATAACATATGGGCAAGCAGTTGATGTCTCAATCCATTTCCTAAGGCTCACTACTATAAGCACTTAACTTTACCCTTGCCCAGATGTGCGTGCATTTTATGTGCTGTGCATAAAAAGGCAGCAATTGGATGGGATGGAATGTGTTGGAATTGGCACTTTGGAAAATGCACACTCTGCTGGAATGTGTTAACATCCAGCTCGAACAGAAGGGCAATTAACTCTATTTATGTTCATGAGACTGAATCTAAAACTGGCTTCAGAAAGCAGCTCACTCACATTAAAGGGCTTTATAATCGTTATGCTAAAGTATTTCTTTTGAAAACATTTTCAGTTTCTTAAACAGTTAGGATATTTATAAAATATGGCATCAGTTACTACATATTTCTTTATTCATACTGATTATACAACCTATAATTATACTTAAGCCTCTTATTTGTATATCATGGCAGCATTAAGAAAAGCTCTGTGATTTGTCTGCATGTTATTCTTTCCAAATAGCAAAGGGCTGCAGTCTCTCCCCTCCTTTAGAGAATTAATGTGGTCGTGCTGCCCAAACAACAGCATGCCAGGTGTCTGCTCCCCCCAGCCAGCTCCTCGCAGAAATGCAGGCTGAGGCTGACAATTTATCATGACAGGTAACAGTCGGCTTTGTGTTACTTGGACTCCAAGCGCTGTGTTTACAGCCAACTTCTCACAATCATTTACTCACAGGAAAACATTTTCCTGGCTCCCTTTTGCTTGCTGTAAACCAGTCAGCATTGGAATAATTAAACTCTCTCTCGTGGTCAGTCATCAGTAAAGGTATCGTGGGCTCCGGCTGCTGTTGGCTGTGCTGGTGGTGCGGTGCCGGGGCGCTGCGTGCTCCGCTGGGACTCTGCTCGGTTAGCGCCCGGCACAGGGACGCGGGTGTAGCTGCGAGGCGGGGATGGTGAAAGTGCCCTGGCTGCTCAGGTGTTGCTGGTGATCGCTTTGCAGCGCCTTGTCGTAAGTGGCTGAAGGTCCAGGCCCTGCCTGAAAACTGACAGTGCCCTTTGGAAGGCGGCGTTGGCCTGGTCTGAAATAGTTCGGCTGTTGTCGTGGCTCTTGTTAACTTCTGTTCGGGTTTCACTCAATGTTGAGGTCTTACCGCTTCTACATAATTCCATCCTTGAAAACTGCTTATTACAGACGAGACAGATCCCCCTGGCTCCTTCTGAGCCAGAGCAGTCGATTGCACAAGTTCACTTCTGGCTTTGCGGTGACTTGCAGGGGCCTGGGGGCACAGCGGTTAAACCCCAGGCTGAGCCTGAGGGTGACCTGAGGGAACTCGCTGCAGTGGGAAACTTGTCAAAAACCTGCTCTCCTGCACTCTGCTCTCCGAACACCAGTTGATGTTTCCTGGCAAGCAATTTTCTGGGGCTCCTTGCAGACCAGGGTCCCAGCAGACTTTTCTTTTGGAGCCACCAAAGGTCCCCACGCTTTTAGGCAGCACAAGCAGGGCATGGAGCTGTGCTCTGGAGGAGGAAAAAAACTCTGAATGCACAACATAAACAAGAGAGCCATAATGCCAGAACTCGTGGTTTCTTTTTGACAAGGTAAATGGGAGAAGAAAAGGAACATTTTGAAAAGGAGAAGCAATTGGTTTTGGAGCATCTTTTGTGATGAGGTGAATGCTCTGGACAAATTTCAGATTGATTCTGTGCAAAGACGTGTGACAAATTGCTCTCTGAAGGGTGGTCACCCTCTGTGCACTAACATCAGCAGCTCCGTTACAGCCAGTATGCTTCTGCAGGAGAAAGTACTCACTAAGCCTATTTCCAACTACTAGAAATACAGTATCTTCTGAAAGGCCTGGAAATACATTTTTGGGTTGTGGAGCTGCAATGTTTGTCAAATCCTTCCACAGCCAAATAAATGCCTTGGGCTCTAAGTCTAGCATCCCTTCTCTGCAGACAAGTAGCCAAATCCCCATCTTTTGGGGGTGGGATCCTTGCAGTGAGATCTGGGTTTGGTGGGAGCCTCACGGGCTGCCGGCGAGGTCTGGGAACCCGCTGTGCGTTGGAGAGGAGGTGGCTCCTAATTCTCATGGTACAGGTGGGAGAAAAGTCGGCAGCGGTGAAATTGTATTTGGCAGTTGTCAGAACACACAGGTACTGCATCAGAATCTCTTGGAGTGCTGTCGGGAAACGGTGCAGTGACCAGCTTGCCGTACAAAACCTTCTATGAACAGAGCGATGGAGATTCGAACTAGCTAAGAGGGAAGGATGGTCCTGTGGGACTGGGCCGTGGTTTTTCTAGCTTAATTTGTGATACACGACCATGGCAAAGCACTGTATACTGAAGGAGGGGAATGCCAAGGCTCTTTCTGTACTGCAGTTTCCCCATACCGCAGTGGAAAGAGCCCAGTTTGCCTGCATCGACTGAGACTACAAGCCTTCTGTAGATCTCAACAGGGCCCAGACACCCCTGAAAGAGACCTGTTTCTGAAGCAAACCCAGGGGCGGAGGGTGCCAAAGATACAGCACCAGCACGGAGCCCTCTTCCCAGGGAGGCTGGTCTGTGAAAGCCTTGCTAAAGCCAGGCACTGTTGAAGCCTAAGGCTTTACAGCTCGTGCCATGTGGTCCTTCCCGGATAGGACAGAAAGTGCAGGGCAGTGGGGAAAATACACAGTCAAGGTTGACAGTAAGTATATTGAAAGGATCTGGCTAGAAATAGTGACAAGCTTTTTCTGAGAGGTTCAAAGAAACGATCATGTGAGAAGTCTGCTATAATAATTACATGAACCATGCCCGTAAATTATGCTAATAAATCTGCTGAGGTACCTAGCTTGTTTCTCTAAAACTATAGGAGCAAGTTGGTTTAATCAAATGTCAAACAAAGCTCTGACCAGGATTAGTAAAAGGTGCGGCAAGACGCAGCATATGCTGTGTTTGGTGAGTTCAGAGTATGGGATCTCCGCTCGGAGGGACGCCGGTGGGAATCTGTCCCTGTAGACGCACTGCGCTGTCACGTTGTTCCAGTTAAGCTAGAGCTGTGGTGTATGAGAACATTAGTGCCTTTTAAGGGGTTTTACCTTTTAAGGACTGTGGAAAGGAGACAAAGAAATGTCTACTTGCCCTGCTTCGGTTCTCACCATGATTTTCCTATGCATGGCACTGTAGGGGTTAAGAGAGCAGAGCACTGACATTTCAGTGCATAAAGAAACTTCCTTGCAGTGGATGAGGCATGTACACAGCTTTCCTTGTTACGCTTGACAGATGTGCAACAATAGACAATGAGTCAAAGTGGGGAGCCAGAAAAGAGCTCAGGAAAAAGCTGCTGAGAATTACTGACGTGGCTGCGAGAGCAAAGCCCTCCTATAACGGAGCATTGTTCTCCTGGATATAAATCTCAACTGAAATATGAACACCAGGCTTCCAAGGACTTCCCAAAGCTGGAATGTGCCTCATCAATAACCAAATCCAACGTGCCTTGCGCAGAATCCTATTTATCACCTTGTGCTGAGGCATGAAATCCCCACCCTGCAGGGCTGGATGACCGACTGATTTCCAACTGGTGGTAAAATCAGGGTCAAGCAACAGGAAGGGCTGGAGGAGGAGGTAGTGTGCTTTTCTTGGGAGAAGCAATGGCCGGGGCGTGCCTGCCGCTTTCCTGCACCTCACAAAGGCCCTGACAAGCACATCCTACACAAAGCTGGTGCAGCAATGCTGTGAGCCAGGGCTTGGTTAAGTTCACCAGATACTGAGCGTTTTGGGGCAGGACTGTCTCGTGTCTGAAAGCACACTGCAGCATCACCTGTAAACCTTCCGTGGTGGCTCTGCCCTTTACCTGGATGTAAGCAGGAGCTGTGCTCAACTCCATCTCTGCTAAGCGCTTCCTTCCTGTCCAGCGTGGAGCCAGTACCTAATCTTGCTGTGAATGCATCCTTCTCACGCTCTCTGACACATCTGTATAACATGCAGGGTCCCCAGGACAGGGGTGTTTCTGTACTTAGCCAGGACGATGAAACCATGCCTTGTTTATTCGCATAGCAGTGTCCGCTGCAGAATGGCAGAGCTAAGTACAGAAGGTGCTATCCCAATGCAAAGCGCACCCTCCTCGCTTTAGCTGAGGAGGAATTCCCATTTCGTCCCAGTACAGTTCCTGCAACCCGGAACATACGGCTGGAGATGACTGAATAACAAACCGAATGAAAACGGACGTGATCTTTGCTCCTTCCCTCCCACAATAAGCAGCTATGCATTGTGCTTGTTCTTCCAGCTGGCTGGTGAAAGTTTTCAGTGGCTAAGCCTCGCTCTGTAGCTGTTTACAGTCGGCGGCACAGGGTCCGCTCCCAGGTGGCAGCCTGGAATTCGTACTGTGGCTGGCAAGTTAGAAGCTATTGTTTCTCTCCTTGACAGAATGGCTGTGCAAGTCCCAGCACAGCATGGGCTATGGATTTTCTTGTTCTCTTTATAACTGTAAAGTTTTGCATTGTTTCTGATGACCTCTGTGCTCAAAATACTTTTCCACTCTTGTGAAACTGGTGCTTGCCTTCTCAGAAAATTTGCAAGACTGAGAAGGCTGTACAATGCGAGAACTGAAACCTAGTTTCATTTTTCCACTATTTTTCTTCAGTGGTCCTTCTGCTCCACTCAGGGATGAAATAGCAAGTATGATAACAGATATATAGCAGGGGCAGACAGGTTGGTCCAACTGGGAAGTTGAGTTGCTTCCAAAATCCCTGTAGTGTATTTCCCAAGCCACATCTGATCCTTGAAGCTCCACATTCACTGTGATTACACCTTCTCCATTGTCTATAGTCGTCTGGGTTTACCTGGGGCTTCTCCTAAGCGGCCTTGTACCACTCTTTTGGCTTCTGCTGCACACACTTGGTACAGACTGGGATACTTCTGGAAAGGACAAGGGCATCCTCTGCTTATCCAGGCAAGCACACAAATGCCCTTCCCATCTGAACAAGGTTCTTGCTCCTTCAGACAGAACAGCTTAGCTCTAGCTGGGAACCCAGAGGTCCTGCTCTTTGATAAGCATCTCATAATACCTGAACTCTTTCCTTTGAGGGACCTAATGGCAAGATACTTGTATCACTTTTGTGCAAATATCAGATTACAGTCTAGAAACCAAATTGTCTGCAATTACATGACTGAATTAAAGGGAAGACAGCAGCATCTAAAATATGAACAAGGTTCATTGTTTGCCTGCAGATATTAAAATTTCTTCAGTTCAGTCTCAGAAAAGCACTGTTGTGCCTTCCAGAGCGGTACAAAATTTGATCTGCTCCTACTTTCAGCTTTGGGATGGAGCCCAGGATTAATTCCCTGCAGATCACCTTACTTTATGAATAAGAGGAGCTCCTCCTGCAGTACCTGTGCTGAGAAAAAACAGGTGGGAATGCCTCTGGAGCTGCACGCTGGGACTGAGAGTCATCCTGGAGCTCGGGGATGCTTCTCCCGCCTGGCAGCGTGCTGGCTGGCTGGGAGCAGATGCTGGGTTGTGGGTGGGCTGCTGGGGGAATGGGCCGCATGCAGCTGGTAAACTGCACTAAGGCAGA
The DNA here is from genome assembly GCA_013389905.1 of Sula dactylatra. Taxonomy (NCBI): domain Eukaryota; kingdom Metazoa; phylum Chordata; class Aves; order Suliformes; family Sulidae; genus Sula; species Sula dactylatra. The sequence continues at coordinate 203,339 of WEKW01011472.1, read as the reverse complement.
ATGCCCCAAACTCTCTGGTTTACGCTTGACCCTCCAAAATGCAATTTTCCCTGTTAAGGCACGCAGGAGGAGGAATTCTTTAAGAGCAGGCAAGCATAGGAGCAGTCCCATGTGGTTTGCCCGTAATTATGCTGCAGGTTTTGACTCGGCGCCCTTGTGCAGCCGGAGCGCGATGCTCACGCCTCCGGCCAGCACCCCCGGCCGACACAAACCCCGCGGGAGATCTGGCTGAGGACTTCAGCAAAGAGCCCGGAGACTCGGTTCCTAACTTCTGTCCCTTTGCCGTGTCGTCTTGCAAGGCCGTCCTCGGGCGTCCCGGAGCCACCCGAAGCTGGCGCCGGGCTCGCTGCAGCGGCCGGTCCCCCCCACCGGGCGCCGGCGGGGTCTGGGGG
>WEKW01011472.1:182050-201917 GCA_013389905.1 Sula dactylatra | reverse complement strand
GTGCCGCGGGGGGGCGCGTTTGTCTCGGAAACGCGCGTCGCGCCGGAGGAGGGAGGGGGCGGCCCCACTCGTGTCCCGCCGTTTTTAGGGTGCTGCTGGTGCAGCTCGGACCCGGCGCCCGGCGAAGCCCCCCTGGGAGGCGAGGGATGCTCCCCCGGGGAGCTGGGGGTGTCCCCCCCGGCCCGGCCCCGCTCCCAAGTCCGGCTGCCCTCAGCCTGGGGCCTCCTTACGCTGGTTTGGTTTTTTAAAATTATTTTTAATTACAGCTCTTGAGAGAATCTTGGCAAGATTTATTTGCCCTAAATACAGCATTTTTTAAAGAATAAGTGAAAATGCTAGAAGCAGCTCTTCGCTTGTCCTCCGCCCAGATAACAATGTGTAAAATGATTTATGCTGAGAGCACGGTGATGCTGGTGAGAAATTGCTTCTGAATTTTGCACATCTCCTGTTTTGCAGTATCAGGTGCAGCAGTCAAAAGCTTCCATTCCGGTCCAATTAGGATGGTGCCTCTTTATGGCATAACCAATCTGGACATACAAGCTGCTTCTTTATTCATTTCCCTAATTGCTTGTGGCTGTTAAAGCTTTTCATACTTTAAAAAAAAAAGGTAAAAGTCAATCCCCAGAAAATTCTGAAATTGATAACAGTCTCTACGCTGGAAGGAATGGAGATGAGAGGACTTTTGTTTTGTAATTTGTGGTCTAATAAACTAATTAGGGAAGAACAAAAAAAAAATGGAAGCTTTGCTGGTTTTATTTAACATCTAACAGAAAATCCAAGTTGGTTAATTTTTGCTACGTGGCTTTAAATGCTAATTGCCCGGTAACTGCAGAGCTCCCCATCCTAACCCGGTGGGGAGGACGAGGGAGGGCGGCTGCAGCGGGGAGGCCTTGGGAAGCGTGGCACCCTGGCAAAGCGCTGGCCAGAGAAAGGGGTGCGAGAGCGATGGGGAGCGGTGGCGTCCGCCTGGCGCTGGCGTCGAGGGCTGGCCCCACAGAGCAGGGTGCTCCACGGGGACACCAGGTCCTTCGGGAAAAGGGGGTGCTGAGGCCAGGGACGCGCCTCGCCCGCAGCCTGGCCAGGTCCAGGAGTGGCTCAAGGCAGTGACTTGGGTGTTTGCCGGGAGCCACGTGAAGGAGCTGCAGGCTACACGCTGTTCAGTCTCCCCTAGAGCTATGAGCAAGGTCTGGTGCCGCCTGTCTGAGTCTGGGTTTCTGCTCCCCTGAGCTGGGAACGGCGCTGGTGTCCAAGCGGGCTGTGTCTGCGAGCACCCGGCCCATCGGCGCTCTGGCGGCAGCCTTGCCCGCGCCTGGGATGGGCAGAGGACGGACGGTGGTCCCGCCGCCGCTGAGCCAGGGAGCGGGTGGCTGGGGAGCAACCTCTGCTGAGCTCTGCTGCAGGCGAGTCGAGTGCCCGGCTCCCCCGGACTCTCTTGCCTTTTCCTGTGGCATAAGGGGAAATCACAGTCTGTGCCCAAGGCCGCTGCAGCGCCGTGACTGTTGTCCCGCTGTGGAGTGGTCTCCAGCACCTCCCCAAGGGCAGGCAGGATCAGGCCTGCCACCCCGTGAAGGCTGACGTGGAGCTGGGGTAACGTGCCTGAACATCCACGCTCTTCCGACATCCCTGTGGAGGCCATGAGTGCAGACAAGAAACAAAGCTTGTGTGGGTATAGTGCATCGAATTAAGACCCTGTGAAAAAGGGAGGGCAGCTCCTGAGACGTGTTGTGATTCTGATCCTTATTTAGCTCTGTGTGTTGTTTCTCCTCACCCCGTCTCTGTACGAATGTGCTCTTCGTCTCCTTGGTGGAGAACAGGCTATCGTACCAAAAGTCATTAAGTTACGGGGCCTGCAGCAAGTCTTAATGACAATTTAAATTAGGAACCCGAGTTGTGGCATGGTAACACTACAGTGAATGCTGTAATTAGGAAGGCAGCGATTTCCCTGTGACCTTTTATTTCTAAAGTGTTTTAAATGGCCCAGTCTTGTCTGCAAAGCTCCCTCCCTCCACTGGAAGTTTCCCTCTAATGTGGGTCATGCCTCTGCTGTTGCAGGTGGCACGGTAGAGAATCTGCATTTTGTTTTTTCAAAGTTAAAGTCTCTTTGAAATATGATTTTGCATCTAACGCAGAATGTAATAAAAAGACTTTAAAGAGCTGCTGGTGCCTCGTGGAAAACTGAAAAACATTCTGTTGAGAAACAATTCTGCGGGCTGTCTTATCTGCTGTTCCCTTTGCTAATTTTTGATAGCAAGGGGCACTATAAATATACATAGTTATACATAAAAATGAGAAACCTTGGCAACCAAACAGAAGGTTAGTTGTTTTCCCGTGTTCATTCACTATGGGCAGGTGGGTGAGGGGAGACCGAGTTCATCAGTTGGCGTTTCATCTTTACAGCCACTGGACTGATGCTGTGGCCGTTTGTCGAGTGTTGGACTGAAAGGGAGTCATGTACCAGTGGATTATTTTTTCCTGGAGGTATTTGTTAACCCTCTAAAAATAGCGGCAGTGGTTTCTGGGGCACTCCGACAAGGTGGGCTGTGGAGCAGAAACGTAGCGTCGCTTCGGAGCCGGAGGACAGGAGCTGCCATATGGTGATGGGGGCCGAGCCGCTCCCGGTGGCAGCGGGGCCGGCGGCCGTGCGCCGCAGCTTCCCGGGGAAGGCGTGAGAAATGTGGCGGTGCAAGGCTGTGGATGGCTGGCCCTTGCGCTTGCCTGCCTTGGAGCCCGAGCAGCGCAGCTCTCCCGGGCTGCGTTGGTCCTCCCTGGCATCCCAGCGGGCTGCCCTGACCCGGCGGCGTCACCCACAGGGTGCTGGCCGGGCGATGCCCACGGGAACCAGGCATATGGACCGCAGGGACCGCTTCCTTGTGACAACATCCGAGATGCGCAGCAATTCCTTTAACCTGAGCTGCGGGACCTAAGGTGCTGCCTTGTGGAACTGATAGAATTGTTACCACCTTAAATTAGACCCGACGAAGGGCAGGATCTCTGCTGCAAGGAGTGACTTGTATTGTTTCCAAATGACTGGGCAAAAGAACTTGCCTGATCCCTTCCCTTCCGATAGCTCTTGCAAAGAAATGCTATTTTGGAAGCCCGGCAGAGTCTGCCGAGCGGTGCTTAGCCTCTGGTACAGTGGGTAGAAAATCTTTTTGGAGCGCAGGCAGCAGGGGGAAGCTGGGCTTGTCTGCCCCTGCCACGTTGCTGGGGACCTGCAGATGAAACTTCCAGTGCTGCAGCTGCTGAACGAAGCACTCTTTGGCTGTTAAGTTTTCCAGTACTTTTCCCAGGCAAATTATGCACCTGCCATGGCCCCAGGAGAAAACATTTTTTTGCCATAGCCATCAACTGTTCAGAAAATGGAGAGTAATTTTGGCACCAAAATACTACGCTCCCTTCTGAAACTGCATCTTGTTCGTGCTGTCATAAAATAGGAAGACTTAAAACGCAGAAGGTGGACTGAAACTGCCATCAGGTGTTGCAAGATGTGCTTTCCTATTATTAGAGTTTTTTGAAGTAAGAGCCCTTCTACAGAAATTCTTGTGTGCACTGTTAGTAGGTTATGTGGAAAAGGAATGTTTGGACAAAGGACAACCGGTTTTACTGCTCGGCTCTGCAAGGGCTGCCACAAGCTGGTGAAACGTGAGCAGCTGTGTAATGGTGCAGGGATCAGTCTTGCTGTGGCCTGCGTAGTGCAGGCATGTGAAAAACGCTCCTTTTCAGTAGGACAAAGCAAGCAGTTGCCTAGTAAATAAGACAAGCCAATTCAAAATCAAGGGTTAATTGGGAAGCTGATGTGAAACAGGTCTTCTGTTACTTAGAAGGAGTGGTGCTTTGAGGTGGTACAAATCACAGATCCTGTTTACGTGGAAATGCAGCTCTGTGAGATGTCACCCAAACCCGAGAGGATTCCTTTTAGTAACTTGGAGGAGACGGGGTTTCCAGATGTGTCTTATTTAATATTAAGAAGTACTTTTTTTGCTTTGCTGCACTTGTGACTTGATACACCTTGGAATTATGAAATGACGTACGGGTATGTTGTGCACAGAGCAATCCAGCCATGCGCTGGGTGAGTGGGCTCAGACATCTGCACAGTATCATTCCCCTGTCACCAACTGATGGTGGTATAATTAGAAAAGTCATTAATCCTTGCTCAGCAGTGCTAGAAACTATTTATAGCAAGGCAGACAAACAGTACCCTGCATGTTGGGCTAGGGTGGGTATGGAAATTACTCCTGGTGCCATATGCATCGTGGGGCCCAAATCACAGAAAGTAATTTGTTTCTGAGAGGGAAATTCCCTTTCTGGCCATACGCAGACAGATGCAAACTGCCTACTTGGACCAAGGTATCACCTTCTGGACTCGCCAGAGGGGATCACTGTGGACATCCCCTGTAGGCTGTCACCATCCTAGGCTTTGAGGTCCTGGTGGGAGTCCCGTCCTGCCTGTGTCCACGGGGCACCTCTGCCCCTGGGACGCACCAGCAGCCAATGCAGAGCACAGGGCTGGAGCAGGTCTCAGTCAAGGAACAATAATAAATCGACTCGGCTCTCCTTTTCCTCAGTGTCACTGGGGAAAGGCATTGAAACCAATCAAAACAGCTCTTCTGACAAATTAGCAGTGACAAACAGTATCTGACAGCCTGTTGTTAATACTTATGCCTTGGGACTGGGCTGCCTGTTTGCTGATATGTGTTCATCTCTCGCCCATGGAGCTGGAGAGCCCTGGTCCACTGGTTTAAATAGTGTTCGACAGCAGCAAGCACCTCATAAATGCTTGAGCCTGCCTGGGGAAGATAATGGAGCAAGTGTTCGTGTGGCTGCTTGTAAAGAAAGCTGAATGTGCTGTGCCACAGCGACGGAAGTCCAGGCAAGCCTTGTTGGCTGTTGGGAAAACACCGATACTGATAATCTGGTGACAGAAGGGGCCTTTGCAGCAGTACAGTGCAGGCAGAGCTGATGTCAGGATTTGCACTGAAGGATCCGTGGGCAGACGTGCTCCCTTCCTAACCAGGTCACCCCATCTCCCTGCTGAGCCAGCTCTGCCGGTCATTTGTGGGGTGGTCCTCCAGCAGCACTGCGGCCTGGGTAGGGTAACCAGTTGCAGGGTAACTGGGGTCTGTTTAAGCAATTAGCACCCAGGCTTCCCTCTCCTTGCAGTCCTGAGCATCCAGGTGCAACCAGGATGGCCAGCACAGGCTGTCTGCTGGGCTCTCTCGGGAGGAAGGCTCATGTGGGTGCCTGCCGAGCTGGTCAGCATTGCCAATCACCGTGGCCTGTGCAGGCAGACCATGAGAGCCACTGGCCTGATTTCCCCCAGCCCCAGCTGCTCCTTGTGCTGGCAGCGCTGCAGAAGCAGAGGGCAGGGGAAGAGAGAGCTGGGAGTACGCCTCTACATCTGTGCTCGTGCTCAGGGCCGGTAGCTTGCGCCCAGCTTCCACCCGCCGTCTCCTCGTGCCTGGTCTCAGCCATCAGGGAGTTTTCGGGATGCTTTGGCAGGTAAGGCTCTGTTACTCACTCTCTTCCCACTCAGGGACTCCTGTGACAGCCATATCCGTTCCACTCTGTGTGTTATCACTCTCCAACTCTAGATTAATGCTAGTGGTGTGGGCAGAGAAATTGGTCCCCGTGTCTCTAAGCCAGAGGAAAAACTGGGGCGTTAGCAATGCTTAGCGAGCTACGGGCCAAGCAAGGCTGTCATTTACAAGCTTCCGAGATGCAGCTCAGCCTGGGCGAAGGTCCACGTTTTCCCTGTGCAAGAGCCAATCTTTCTGCTAGGCTTTCCGCTTGAGGGGTTCCGTCTCCGCACCGTCTCCCAGCGCCTGGGCTTTGCCCTCGGTGCCAGACCTTGGCTGCCCACTCGATGGCTCCCTGCACGAGGGGGTGGGAGAAACTCCAAACTTTCTGAAGCAGCAAAAAGAGGGTGCAATGAAGGACTGCCGGATGTTAAATAGCGCCCGAGGAGCCTGCAGAGCTGGTGTGGCCGTACCAGCTGCTGGGCTGCGGAGGGTTGCAGGCAGCTGCAGGAGCGGGTGTTGGCGAGGCGCGGGGCAGCCTGTGCGGTTGTGCTGGGGTCAGCTGAGGTGGCAGCGTGCGGAGAAATGCTCCTGTTGTCAAGTTAAACACTTCAGCGGGTTTTGCCTAGCGAGGCACAAATTGCATGTCTGTGTGCTGGCAGTCAGGCACCAGAGTAACCACAGGGGAAATCTGTTTCTGTCTGGGCTCGCTGCATCTTCCAGGCTCTGCTGTGAGGATTTCTCAGAAGAAAGCATAAAATTATTTTAGCCTCTGAGATTAGTGGACCAAGCCCTGCCGTCCTCAGGGACAGGACTGAAATCCCTCGCGAAGAGCCCCGGTGGGCAGCCGGCTCCCCGCCGCCTCGTCTGGGGTTCGGCTGCTGGGGCGCGCAGCCGGGAGGTGGGAGAGGACCTGCTGAAGATGGGGTGGCCACTGGTTTGTAATTGCGGGACGTCCCCAGTGCTGGCTTTGGCTGACAAAAGCAGCACTCGGGCTCTGTGCTGTGCCTATGGTTTGCCTGGATGGTAAAAGGTGACCTCGGAAATTGCATTTCCAAACATATTCCCCTATCTGTGAACGATGGCATTGTTCCCAGTGTTTCAGGCTGGGACTGCCTGGGGCTCTTTGTTTAAGCTCCCTGGGTGCTGCCATTCTTATCCACAGAGCTAAAGATGCTCTGCCAGAGTCGGAGATCCTGGAAGGCAGCTACAGTTCAGTCTTTTGTTATCCGAGGATTAAAAACTGCAGTTGAGGATGAGCTAACGAAATCAAAGTAACCCGTCTAGGGACATCCCGCAGACGTGTTTAACAGTGTGATGGAGCCAGGGTCAGCCACTAGTTCAGGTTGTTTCAAACAGCACGAGCTGGCAGAAGGGCCCACAAACCTCCGTGAAGAAGCGCGTGGTACTTTAAACACGCTTAGCAAACTTTGTTTTGCAAAAAACCTGCTGCTGCCTGCTCTAATTTCACTGCTGAATGTCAGGAAAGGAGAAGTCCAAAGGGCATCGTGCCTCGGAAGAGAATCGGAGCTGTTACCGTCTCAAAGGAATGGGGACGGCCCAGGTCCAAGGAGGGTTGCTCGCTGCTGCTCTTGGTGCGTGGAGGGTGGGCTCCTCGCTGTGCCTGAGGCAGCCAGGTGGGAGCACAGGCTGCAGCAGCGCTGCTCTGCCAGGCAAAAGCTGGGCAGCACCTGCAGGTGGCTGTGGAGCAGCAGTGCGGGCAGAGCAGAGCGAGCCTTGTGTGGGGCAGGTGTAAAGCACCTGGTCAAGCCACAGCCCTTTCGAATGGGACCTGCAGAGGCTTGTCTGGAGAGCCTGGGAGTGCTGATCTTGGAGCCCGAGCCTCTTGCTGCCATGCCAAACAGCGTTTTATCCCAGGGCAGATCCTCTACTGCTGAAGGGGATGGGCAACAGGGGCAGCACAATTAGGGTAACGTTTTGCCCTGCTTTGCACACTGGCCTTGCTAAAAGAACGGCCTCATACTGCCTGCATGTGGCCACAGGGTTTGTGAACTCCGATATGAAGCTTTGCTCAAGGCTATGTCTCCTTTCTCCAGATATGCCGAGCAGCTGCTGCTCCCTGAGCCAGTGCCGCTTTGTGCTCTGCATCAACCTGCAATCTCTGCTTTAATCGGAAATGGGAATTAGATTTGGGAGAGGAGTACAGCAGAGCTGCAGGCTGCTCTGGCAAGTGCCGCAGCTTTCACCTGCGTGCAGCCTCCCGTGCTGGTGGCGCGCCAGGGAGGGGGGAGCGCCAGCAGCTTGGTTTGCCCCATGGCTCGCTGGAAACGGGGTCCCAGTTCAGGCAGAGTTCATAAACAGCACACAGGTGACTGTGCCTTTGCCGTGGTTTCCTCTGTCTTCACTCCCCCGTGCCTGCCAGCTCAGAAAATGGAATGTGGATAGCACAGTATAGCCCGAGGGAAGGGAAATAGCAAACACTGAGAGGAACACCAGATGTTGCTGTATTGCACAGTAGAGCATCATCTATCCTCTCTCCAGAATTCACTCTGAATCCGCAGGCTGACTCGGATTAGCGGCATTTCAGGGGAAGGGCTGGAACAACGCCCTTTGCTGTCCTCTGGAAGGCATGGCATGCACCGCGTGTTAATTGTTTTAGTGGAATGAGATAGAAGGTAGGTTTTTAAGTGCAAAATGCAGCTACTTCCAGCAATCAACCTCCGTCTGATAAAGCGACCTACGCCTAGCTAGTCCTGGTTACGATGTGCTTGGGCAGATTTTGCAGTGTCCTTTGACATGCTCTGATGTGCAGGCGCTGAGCTGTGAATGCATGCAGGAGCTGGGCCTGCCTGTGTGTGTGAAAAACCCAAGTTTAATTTTACTTTCCTTATTTCCCATCCGGCCGGTGCCCTTGCCATGCCCCTTGACCTGTGCAGTGGCTGCCAATTCAGGAAATGGCTTTGAAGACAGCAGGTTTCTTTTTCACCTCCCTTGGGGAAAGGGGGGTTAGACTGAGCTTTTACACCAAGGGCAGATCAATAGTCCTGCAGGGCCTGGTTCTCATTTATCCTCTGGCCACATCGTGCCACAAGTTACGCTTCCACATTTGCCGTAGTACTACTGTGTGGTCTTAGCACCACGGAGAACCAAAGCAACGGTGTGTGCTCCCGGACAGCAGAGCAACGTGGAGCTGTGCTTACAGCTGTGACAAAAATCTTGTTTATTTCTGGGTATTTTGATAACCATTCACTGAGCACGCAACGCCTCAGGAACTGGATGTCACAGCAAAGCAGTAGATGAGCAGCAGACAGTCAGACCTGGGGCTTCACCGGGGAAAATCTGGTTCCGTTTTTGGCAGGTCACAAGTCCAGCAGCAGTGCTGGGAGCGGAGCATCCCAGGTGCGCAGCCGGCCAGCTACGCGTGCTCCGGTCGGTGTGGAAGGTGCCGTGCCTCGCAGCGCTGGGCTTTGGGTCACCCTCCTGCACGGGCACTGCCCCTTGTCCCCCAGCTGTGTGAGCGAGATCTGCCTGGAGGCCTTTGAAAGAGCAAGGGGCTCGTCTTCCCTGGTCAGAAGGAAGGTGAAGGGTGCGGGGGTTTATTCAGACCTCGAGGCCATTCCTCTCCCTTCTCTGGGGCTTCTGTGTTTGTGGTGTCTGTCTCTTTAGCCTGCTTCAGCACTGCAACGATTGCTGCAGGACTCCAGGTAATTACACCAGCCTGGAAGCATGAAATACCATGTAAATGCCAAATGTTCATTAAGTATGCTTTAGGCTGGACCAGCATGACCAGGTTTGACATGCCTAAGTGAGAACATTCAGGAGCTGCGTGGCGGGTTCTTGTATCTTGGGTGCACTGACGTGGAGAGGAATCCACTTGGAAAGAGGCGTTCCTGTTGCCAGCGCAGAGGTGAATGCAGGGATGCAAGCTCGAAGACTCTGGGTGCCAGGGCAGGCGTGTTTAATTGCCTTCGCTGCTGTCCGCGCCCGGCAGGGCCCTGATTCAGAGGGTCCCTTGGGCTGTGTGCTGCCCTGGGGCTGGAGGCTCCCCATGCGGCTGGACCCGCGCAGTGCTGCAGCCGCGGGCTGCGCGAGGGCTGTTCCTTTCGCACGGCTGCAGGGGCTCGGCTCCCTGCGCACCGAGGTTTGCGCCAATTAACTGCTGACCAGAGAACAGTTCTGTATTTAACTGGTGGTTGAAAAATATTTTGCTGTGGGGTGATGGTTGCTGTACCGTGTGCTTGCTATGGACAGCGCTTAGCTTGGCCTTTGGGAGGAAGCAGGGCTGGTGGAAGAGGCAAATTAATCAATGTGACTGCCCACCAGAGTCAAATGGATTTTTTTTCTTTCTGGAAAGGAAAAATGTAGTGTTCCCATAAAAATACAAGGAATCTGAAATATTTCAAAGCCATAATGTGTGTGAGAGGAAGGGTAAGCTTCCTCTGGGTGAGGAGGCTGGATGGCAAATACAATTATTCGCTCGGCTGCAGGGCTTTCAGCGTCTACCTGCAAGTGAAGGAAGGTTTGTGCCTCCCTCTCGAGGCAGAGGGTGACTGATGCCCTTTGTGGGTTGGGATTTTTAGCAGCAGCTGTGCACGCTCTGGTCCCAGGCAGCCCTCCGGTAGCGAGGACGTGTGGTGATGAGGTGTGAGAACAAAGAGGTCTCCCAGTCTGTGCCCAGCGACGGAAGCGGGCTGGACCTGGCCTGACCGGGCTACTCCAAGGGGGAAACATGCCCTTGCTGGCCCATGCAATGCTGTGTCCGTCAGGCTTAGGGTACGTGAAGAGTCGCTGCGGGCTTGCAGCCTGTGCAGGATCCGGCTGCTCACGCTGGTGAGCCGTCTCCCCGTGCAGGTGGCTCGTGCGCATCCTGAGAACCCGGCCCGAGATGTCAGTCAGACTGTTTCCTTCGCAGCTGGTGGCAGCTTGGCGACTTCACTCATCTGTCTTGATCTCCTGCTTCCCAGAGGCACTGGGTGAGGCAGCACAACCTGTCTGGAGGCTCTCCCGGGAGGAAACGGCCCCAGTTTGTGCTCTGCTTTGTTCTGTGGCTGCAGCAACCTCTCCTTCTTTGGAGAATAAGATGTTAAAGAGCTTTCGAAAATTATCAAGCCCTTCAGCTTCACTACTGTGATTAATCAATCACAGCTGCTGCTTTACAGCTCCGTGTTTTGAAATGTTTCAGGTTGTTCCAGAGTTAGCCCAGCCCAGGGCCAGTAAACACATTCCTGAGCCCTGGCAGGGTGCTGGGATGGAGCAAAAGCTGAATTTTCTAGTGCTGCGCTTTGTACAAAGCCAAGGCTGCCCAAGTCTACTGGGGGGAGCCATGGGGCAGCCTGTTTGTTTGGCACAGAGGAGGCCAGTAATGAATTACTCATTCTCGCCATTATTTTCTGCAGAAGAGAGTTCTGCTCAGAAGTGTGTTTGTCTGGGGAGCCTTGCGTGGGCCCCCCGGAGCTGTGCCGTGCTGCCACGCCAAGCTGGCACTGCGGGGACGCTGCCAAGCTCTTGGGGACACCTCGGGGAGTGTTTGGGGCTTTGCAGCCCCAGGGAGGGGAAGGGTTCCTGGTCCCCACGTAGCGAGAGCAGCCTCCGCACGGCAGGCGTGCGTTCTCCTGGCCGGTGGGACCAGGCGGCGGGGAGCTGCACAGCCTGGTTCTGCAGGGTTTGGTTTTCTCCGTTCGTTCCTCTGCCGAGAGTGCAGAGGTCGGTTTCTGGACCGGGCTGGGGTTTCCCCAGCTGCCTGTGTTTGGGGTGACAGCGTGGTTTGGTCCCACACCTGTAGCAGCAAAGCAGCTGAGTGCCCCCAAAGCTGCCGCCGGACGCTGGCACAGAGCCGCTTCCAGCAACGGTGCGGTGCCTGAACGCCCTCGTGTCCCTTTCTGGTGGCTGGGGAACAGGCAGCATCCCGAAACGCTCGGTGGGTCACGGAGCCACAGGCGAACGTGAAGAAAGGCGCTCTGCGACAGACAGGGTGCGTGTGCTGGGTGGTGAGAGGGTGCAACTTGAAAACTCTTACAGGATTTATTAATTTGTAAGTTACTTCCAACATTCCTTGTGCTGATGCTGCTATTACAAGGGAGCATGGGATATTCCTGGGAATTTTTAATCCTAAAAAAAAAACCCCTGAGGAGGAGAATTAAGAAATATCTCTTCCCTCGATGGCAGCTGCATCATGGCAAATATTGTCTGATCTGCCCTTCTTAGCACTGAAGTATCTGAGGCTCCAGGTGGCAGCTCTAAGGAGTTTGTGTCAATTTTGGAAGCTTAGATGCATGGCTTAAATGCTCCTTAGCAGTTATTTTCTTTACAGCTAAAGAGCCAAGCAGGATCATGAAGCATCACAGCTCAGATAGTTTGTAAAACTGCTGTCAGGCAGATTAAGTTGGAAATGGAAAAATCACTGAAGTCTTTTCTTTCTAATGTTTGTGTGATAGAGGGTGATTTAATAGTCCATTTCACCACCTAGGTGAGGCTCCAAATACCCGGTAGCAAAAGTGCAGCAGTGTGGCTCAGGCAGCTGCTTTGCCCCAACAAAATCCCTGAGGCTGTCTGCAAAGTATATTTAATAGAAACAAATCAAACTAAATAGACTCACTTCTTAAAGGTACTCCAGACACATCCCCGTCAGGGACCGTCAGCTGTGGCTGACCTGTCAGTGCCTGGAGACCTCTCACCCAGGGTACCAGATTTTGCTATTGCTCGGTTATATATGCAACACATGCTTTCCAACAAGGCATATTGCTTAAGATACAGCATTTTTACCAGGCTCTGGCAAAAGTGATACCGAGACAGCAGAGCTCTTTCGTAAGAAAAGGGGGAGGCCTGTAATCACGTTGATTAGCCAAACGTTCGGAAGGGGAGTGAAGCATGTTTGGTTTTAGCTGGCTTTGGAAGCGAAGGCATAAAGGAGCCTTACCACATCTCGGCGTGCGAGATGAGTATCCCCCAGTTCCTCCAGGGTGCAACCCCCTATTTCCCTGAGCTGAAAAGGCCTTTGAGGCATCTGCCCTCCCCTGCAGAGACCCAGCACCCTCACCCCTGCTGAGGGACCTTATGGGAACAGAGGGAAGCGGAGCAGAGCCAGACAAACTGCCTTTCTCCTTGTTGTTTGCATATGCATCACGGGCTAGAAATGTCACCTCGCTAGGCTTGGAGCACAACCTCTTTCTGCTCCACTGTGTCCCCATTTCTTACCTGACCTGCAGGTAGTAAGGCTCATGTGCTGGCAGATGAGGTGCCTGCCAATTCAGCAAAGCTGGGACAGAGACCCTCTGTGGTACCAAGCCGGTCCTTGCCCTCCTTACTTCGTTATAAGCAGAAAGGAGGGCAGTGAGATGACATTGCCTCTGAAGTTTTGTGTTGGCAGAAGGAAGGCGTATGGGATTGTGCTTGTCTACACCCTGGTTTTCAGAACTTTCAGTCTGAAGTGGCTTTGCCTGGAGGATATTGTGCACGAAAAAAAGGAAAGTCCACTCTCTTTCTAGATTCAGCTGTTACTGGATTTCAGAGTGGGGAGATCAGTTTGGTTTAAGCCTGGCTGTGCATTACAGACTCCCGGGCATGTGTGCATGGTGCTGTATTAAGGGTTGTCTCCTCATTGCGTACGGTTTGCAGCGGTCTGCATCCCCCCATTTCTTCTTCCTCTGTTTATTGCCTTGCCCTACTCTGCTCTCCCCCAGCCTTGGGCACTTGTTCATCGGCTTCTGCGTCCCATCAGTCCTTCCTAAGGGAGGCTGTGACTACCCTTTGGCTGAAGATGAGCCTGTCCCATTCCCCTTGGTATCTGCTCTGCTCTGGCCACTGCTTTGAGAAAGCTGTTCCTGCCCTTCATCCCCACGCGGGGGGCTTGCCTCCTGCTGTCCCTCGGTGCTGCGCACGGCAGGTGCCTGCAGCGCAAGGCGCGCTCGCGCCATAAATCCAGGGTATTAAAATAAGTGCGTCATCTGCAAAAGTGTGAATCTGGAAGTCAATGCGTTCTCCCTGGAGCCTGTGATATCCTTCACAGCCTCTGCCCTGCAAATCAGATTTGCACATCCTTATATTTTCACCGTGAGGAAAATCCCTCTCTGGCGCTCTGATTTAGGCTGTGTCGGGCAGCTCTGCCTTTCCCTGACCTGCCAAGCCTGCCCAAGACCGGGGCCTGTCTCCGGCCGTGGGAATCCATCCTGGGGAAGCTCTTGCTGGTAGTAGGAGCTGGATGCGGAGGGCGGCTGCTGGGACCAGTGCAGCCTTGCAGAGCACAGCGGAGCCAATCGCTGCTGCTAGGGGTGGAGCTGGAGCGCCAGCGGAGAATCGCCCAGCGCCTTCCCAGCACAGTTGGCCTGGGCTGCTGGAAGAGCTGTCCGGGGGAGAGGAGGAGCGCGGCGGGCGGCTCCAGCGGGCGCCTTCCCTGGCAGCATCGCTGGAGCAGCTCCGCGGTCCCCGGCGCGCCAGCCCCGCCAGCGGCACGAAGGTACCGACCCTCCCTGCAGGCTTGCGCCTGGCTTGTTGCTTGAATCTGTTGCTTGGAGTTGGAGGAAAGTTCGCAGGGAAATCGGAGCNGGGCGAGCGCTCCAGCACCGCGCCGGGCGGCGGAGCCTTCCCCGGGGGAGCTTTCCCGGAGCGCTGCATCCACCTGTGAGCTGGTGGCCGCAGCCGGGCGGGCCTTTCGGGGCGGGCATCCCCCAGGAGGCAGCGCCTGCGCCGGATGCTCGGTGGAAACTTGGGGTGCTTTTACAGACCGGCCTCTGCAGGCGGCCCCCCAGTCCAGCGCGGGGACGGGAGCTCCGAGGGCTGCGAGGTGCAAGCATGGATGTCTGCAAACGCAGGAAAACAAGCCTATTCCCTCTGTTGTTTGGGAAGTTTGGAGAACTTCCCAAGTCAGCACAGCTTAGAGAGCAAAAGCACGTTTCCAGGGAGGCAGCTGAGCACAGGGTGCTGAGGCTGCCGTCCCTGGGGGCAGCCCTGACCGGACTCACTGCAGCACCCATGGGGAAGGCAGGTGCCAGCCTGTACGGCTGCTCATCGCCGGCAAAGGGGGACCGGTCTGTGCACGTCCGTGGGGCCGGCTGGCCGCATGTGTTGCACTGGAGTCATCCGTAGGTCTGAAAGCCTAAGCAAAAGCTGTCCCTTATGCAGCATGAGCGAGGTGACTGCTGTTTTGGGCTGCATGAAAGATAACTAGTAACTGCCCCTTGAGCCATCTGAATTGCTGGAGATCTGTATCCATTGATTAGTGATGCCAGACCTGGGCAGTGCCCCCTCAGTTCCTGATGTTAAACATGCTCCAGCTGCCGCCTCTTGAGCAGCCGCGCTCCTTTTGCCCTCCTTTTGTGTTGGAGTGACCTTAGCGTGCAGTATTGGGTGAAGAACGCCGTTTGCAAAGCCTTGCGGAGACAGTTAAGAATCACCAGTTTGCATTTTCTGCATGAGAATGTGCTGTTGGCACTCAGGAGCACGTGCAATCCATCTGCAAAACACAACTAACCGGCTCTGGAATGGAAGAGGTGAGCCCAGGGGAGCAGGGGGACGCTGCTGGAGAGGGGCGGCGTGGGATGGGGGACGCCGGGCAGAGGAGTTGCAGCTTCGGGGCTCTCATCGTTCCACAGGAAAGGGACAGTGACCTGGAGTATCTCCTGCCATTTCTCCTTGCACTGTGCTGTGGGGCAGGGAAGGGCAGGGACTTGATAAACAATTTTGTGAGAGGTATTTTGATAAAGGTTGCTAGACAGTGACTCATCTGCTGTAGGAAGGGACGGGAGGGTGGGGCAGCACAGGAGCTTTCTAGAGTAAAAATGGGTCTTTCCCCACAATTTTATCAGAAACAGAAGGACAGGAATCCTTTATTACTCCCAGAGCAGTGTAGTCCTGTCGATTACAAACCTCCTAATCCCGTTCCCCCTGCACCTGCTCTGGACCTCCTGTATCCCTTTCCCTGGGGAGGATCCTGCCTTCTGGCCGCATCCTGGGATGGGACTGTTCAAAAATTTGGATTGATTTCCACCCTTACCCCCCCCCCCGACTGATTTTATCTGATAACTCTCAGTCACTTCTGAGCCACTCCAAATAATTAATCCTTGTCCCTACGTAGCGGTTTGCACCGCGTTTCTGTGTGTGCACCCGGCTGACCTGTGCGTGTTTCAGAAGTCACTTCCCTTGGCTCTGAGTTGCACGGTCTTAACTTTCCTCCTGCATCCAGCCTCCCTCCCTCAGGCTTTTCTGCCCTGCTCTGCCCCCTCCTGTGCTGAAAAGCCCAGAGGAGGTGGAGAGCTGCTGCGTTCCCACTTGCCCAGGTGTTCTACAGAGCACATGCTACCCCCCGACAGGCCTCCCCAGCTATTCACAGCATTGCTGACTAACCCTTCTTGAAAAGGTGTTGTCTCTGGATGGAGATGTTTTGCTGATGTTTGCTGGGATCTGGTTATTTGCTGCTTCCAGTTTGCAAAGGAATTGGTGCAGCCAGTTGATCCTTACTCACTTAGTACCTTACTCCCAGTGAGCAACCCAGCTTTCTCTCTCTGGATGGGCTTTATGACTCGGTGTATGGCACTGCACCACCTCACTCCCCCTCTTTATGCCTGGAGATTTACCTGGGAATGCTGATGGCCAGTCTGGTCCAGCTATGGATTTATCACCCCTCCCTGCAGGGGTTTTGCTGTTGAGGGGAGGAAAAAATCCCCAAACCCACCAACAAGCAGCCCTCCTCCCCCACATCAGTGATCAAATGTAGACAATAGTAGTAGGGATTTTTTAAAGAATTATTCCTTTGCAAGAAGCGACTTTTGACCAGAAGTTGGCATCTTTTTTCAGACCCGTGAGTCTCTGATCAGACCCTTTTTCATTGCAAGTTGTTCTTCAGAGTGAGGAGGGCTCCCAGAAGCCCTTCAGAAGTCACTGCAGGGTCTGAGACAGCCAGGCAAGGCTGGGGCTCCTGGGGCCGGTCCTGGCTGATCCTTGCATCGGGTGGCCTGGGCACTATCAGATCTGGGTGTCTTGCTTTATCTGGGTTAAGCTCCCAAGGAAAGAGGTGTGACTTGAGATCCAGAACTGGTTTGAGAGATCAGAATTGGGCTAATTTCTAGGCCAAAATGGGTCCGCTGCTGTTCCCAAGGGTGCTTTGGGTACAGAAACAGATGAAGGTCAAGGCTGCTGCCTCCCTCCATTGCACAGGTGCCTTCCACCCCTGAACGCTGAGGGATTAATTTCCCTGATGGCTGCTAGGCAGGTAGCAGGACATATGGAAGCTTTATTATTCCTTACAAAGTGTGAAAAACCACCCAGAGCACCACAGTTGCATAGTGCCGACGGGGCTGCCCCCAGGAATAGCAGCAGCTTAAGGAAATGAGGGGGAAGGCTTTCTTCCACACCGTGCCATCATCTCCTCTGCAGAGAGCGTTTACTGTGTTTGCATCCACTGAAGGAAGGTTTAACAAAGCCAGGCTTTGCTGTATCGGTTCTGCAGCTGTGACCTTCAGGCAGCTTGTGGATTAGACTGGAGAGGCACTGGCTTAATGGGATGGTGCAGCTTTGCCCCTTCGTTTCGGTTCTTCTGTAATTTCTTGGGCACTTTGGCACCGTGCTCGATGTCCCTGCCCTCCGGGGAAGGACATGCCAAATGCTCCTTTCCAGCCTTGCTGGGTGGCAGAGGGGTGAGTCCGGGCAGTGCACGGGTTGTGGGGCGCCCGCGCCACCATGGGCTGCTGAAGGCTCCTTGTGCCCTGGCCGGGACGCAGCAGAGACCAATGCCCAAAGGGCATCCTGCTCCTTCTGCAGCGCACTTGAGCAGTTTGGTTAAGTGGGTGCTTATCTACAGGCGCATACATGGGTAAGTTTAAAAAGTCAAGAGGAATTAAATAGATATTTTTCTGGGCCGTGGCTTTTGTGGGAGCTGTGTGTAGGAAAACAAAGGGGTTTTCGGGGTCACTCATGCTCCGCTGTCTGCTTGTGTCTGCTGAGCCTGGCTCTTGCACAAGAGCATTTGGGTCTTTGTGTTTCTGGTCACCTTGCAGCAGCCACAGGCGGCGATTTCTGTTCTCCCTGCCTTTGCGCCTCGTTCTGCTGACAGCTGCATTTCTCCTCAGCTCGGAGGTGTGAACGCTTCTACCTGCGGAGCGGGGACATGGCATTTTGCAGGGGATGGGGGGAAGCTATGCCATTTGCTTCTTCCTTTATTAATTAGAAAGAAAGTTGCAGAGAGATCAGATTTTGAGAAAGACCCAGAGTTCCAAAATGCTCCCAGAGGATAAATCCCTAATTGCTCTCTAATTGCATTAGAGTTTAATTTGTTGTTGTTTTTACTGTAATGTTCCCATTTTTCTCGACAGTTTGCTTTGTTCCATTAACTAGAAATGGCTGGAGATGAATATTTTCAATATTAAAACTTGCCTGTTGTGCAATGCTTGACAGCTTTCAGGCCTTTAATGTGCTGGCAGGGGACGCCAGTGGCGTAGCCTGTGTCGGCTGTCAGGCTCTCCACGAAGGGGAATTCACGCGTGCAGCGCAGCGTTGGTCCCGTAACAGCATTTTGCCCATATGCGCGAGGTTTGGTCCTGGGAGTTTTTGCAAGACTTTACAGCTCTGGTGACACCAAGTCAAGGGTCTGTTGGCCTGTGAGAAGGGTAGGGCTGGTCCCCCGGGCTGTGTCACTGCAGGCACCTGTGCGGGCGGTCGCCGGCTGTGCACGGCTGCAGGGTGCTGGGCAGATGGGATGGCTCGCAGTGTGCCGCCCTCATGCCGAGCAGAGGACGGGGGACGCGGCAGGAGGGAGGGGGCTCGTGCCGATTGCTAGAGGCTCGCTCTTGAGCTGGGCATTGCTGTCAGAGGGACGTGGCGGCTGCAGGTGGGTGCACGGTGGGCAGCGAGGGCCATGGGGCAGTGCCGTGTCCCACCTGGGAGCGTGCGTTAGCTTCAGCCCTGTCGCCCCTCGGCATCTGAGGGATGAGAGGGAAATCGGAAGGCGAGTGGTGGTTGCTCCCTCCAGGACGCGACAAAAAGCGGAGCTGAGCTCTCCCCAGAGCGGCTCACGAGCAGCAGCACTTCAAAGGGCTCATTTAATCTGTTTCTCCAGAGCACGGAGGGGGAGCAGGTCTGGAAATGCAACTGGGAAGCTTCAAAAAGGGCTTTCAGGAGCTTCACTTGGAAAGCAATAGGGGAGAAGAATATCGCTGCTTTTAATTCCAAACCAGAAATATATTTATTTTTTCTTGTAAAGGGGAAATGGGGTAGAAGATGTAGTTAAGCTTGGACCTGCTTCTTGCCAATATATGTATGTTGGTGAAACAAATCCTGAGGGTGGGAGAGTATAAATAAACCTTTTCAGTATATCAGCCTCTGCACTTGAGGCCCTAGAGCTGTCACCTGTCTCTCCCTTTGATCTACGTGCTTGTATATCACATACGTATTGTGTGTGTATCACACAGGATACCTGAACAAGGCCCACGAGCTGGGTGTGATGGAGCTGCATGTGCGGCTGTCAGAAAGCGGTATCAACACTGGGAGATGCAGGGAACGGCACAGTGAACTTAAAACTGCTCCTAAATTTGATCCAGCCACTTAAAAACAGTGGGTGGACTTGATGGCAAAGTGAGACACTGGTATTTAAAGCTGTCTTGAAGGCTACAGCCACAGACATGACACCCAGCAGCTCGCTGTGAATACGAGGCATGCACTGGTTTCAAAATTACATAAAGAAAATGGGAAAAGCTCTGAGCGCTGGGTCTGCAGCACCCAGAGCGGCTTGTCAGAAACCCCAGGAGCAGGATGGCATTGAGCACCCACTGCTTCTGAAGCTGTAAATTAACCGGTTAACCCCCCTGTTGTATGGGATGCTGTGCAACCTCCTCTATTGTTTGAAATATAGTAAGCAGATGTGAGCTGATGGTATTAGTAGGAGACGCAGAAACCCGAGGGGCCTCTGCGCACGGCGAAGGCGCGCGGGCTGGCACGGCACGCAGCGCGGCCAGCCCAAGCCCCGGGATTTGGTCCAGATCACAGCGGGGAGGTGCTGCCCATTGCACCCGTGCACTGAAGTGCCCTGGGGCCTGTGGGCACGTCCGTGCGCTCTCGGTGAACGAGTGGGGGACTGGAGCGATTAGTGGGATTTTTCCTTCCCGCTGTGCANGGGAGGGGGCGGCTGGAGCCGCGCTGGGATCACGCCGGGCTGCGCACGGCGCTCGCGAGCGGTGCTCGTGTTCCCGCTGTCGGAGCCGGGCCGAACCCCGGGAGCGTTTCACCTGCGCTCAGCCATAACCACGCATCGTGGGATGCTGGTGCTTTCCGCATCCGCACTTACCTCCTCTTTGAGCTTTACAGAGTCTTGGCTTCAGTGAGGGCACACGGCAGAGAGAGCCAGAGTTTAGCTTGACTTAAAATGGAAACTAATTAACCAATTTTGTGTTTTCCACCCTACAATG
>WEKW01011472.1:147987-179255 GCA_013389905.1 Sula dactylatra | reverse complement strand
GGTGCGGGGTCCCGGGGAGGCCGGGGCGCGCGGGGCTGGGAGCACTGCGAGAGCTGCCAAAACCGTGGCCCCAGGTTGGCAGAGGGGAAGAAGCGCGGAGAGGGCAGTGGTGGGAGGATTTAAAATGGGAGGCGAGCAGGAGGGAAAGGAGCGGGCGCCAGGGCTGTGTGCCAGGCTGTGTCGGACCAGGCTTTCTTCCCAGGGTGGGGCTTGGCCAGGGCTTAGTGGAGGGGAGGTGCCAGCAGCAGAGATGTCCTAGGTCAGGGTACCTGGTTCCTTGCCCGTGCAAGCTCTCTGCTCATCCCAGTCCCTGCCCTCTGCCACCTGACTATGTCAAGCCCTCCATCTCGGAGGAAGCCTCTGACAAAGCCCACACGGGTCTGTTTTAACCCCTTCTTTCAGGAGTGTTTCTGGGCCACCCTGCTGCTAAGGGGCCACGCTGGAGGGGGTGCCAGAGCCCCGTCCTTGAAGTGTGCGGGGTGCAGAACTGATGCCGAGGCACAAACTGTGATTGCTCTTTGTCCGTTTCCCACAAACTTTATTAAAGCAGTCACAACATATCAATCTCCTTTTTAAAATACCTTTTTTATTCAAGTCAGCACATGTTTGCAATTAAATCCTGACACATGATGTAGTGTGAATAATTAGAACAATTCATGTGTGTAAGTGGATACATGTATTTGCAGGGAAGGGATGGTGCCACTCTCAGAATTGCAGCGTAGCTCCCTTTAAACTTGGCAGCATCCTTCCTCTGTCACCCCCTGAGGCAACCTGCAGCACGGAGGGCTTGCTCTCTGCTGCACACACAGATCTGTCCTTTGCTCTTTAAATCTCCATGCCTGTAATTTCCTCGGCTTGCACTTTGTTCTCGCCTCAGACAGGTCAAAAAGGCACGGGCTGGATTTTACTGCCACGCGTACGCTTGTATCTCCACCGTTTGCTCCCATGCCAAGCGCGTGCTGTGGTGCTGGTTAGGGGACGCAGAGCACCGTGCACACCCTGAGCCTTGGCTTTGCTGCTTTTCTGCCTGGAAGGCATCATCCACGCCTCATGGCTTCCCTCTGGCCAGAGGGCACTGCTTTTCCTGACACGCTTTTTCTTGCTTGGCTCAGCTATTTACAAGCGGTGACACCTGTGATGAACGTCTGGCAGCTCCCCCCTTCTCCCCGCTCCCAAGTCTCAGGGGAATTCAGCGAGACATCCCTGGCGAGAGCCTGCTCCGTCGGCCGAATCCCGCGCAGAGGAGCGTGCCCCTGGCTCCTCTTTCCATGGGCCCGCTCTTGTGGCCCCACGGGGCGTTCCTCACCCTCTGCAGGGAGCAGGGCGGCGCTCTCCCAGTGCGGGGCAAGGAGCACTGGTGGAGGTGCTCTCCCCCGCCCTGGCACGGGGGCTGAAAGGCTCAGAACATCATCTCCATTCACTGAGAAGACACTGTTGCTGTCTTAGGTGTCCCTTTGCTAGTCCTGGCAAACGTCGTGAAGTAGGTCCCAGCAAAGGAGCAATTTGGCAGCTTACTCTGGGGGAAGTTGTGAGAGTTGGGCATTTGGGGTGCTCAGGCTGAGACTCTCTCCTGCACTGAGGCTCCATCTCCTCCGTGTTGCTCTCTGCAGCCTTTCCTCTGTGTTTTGACATATGCAGCAGACGTGCAGGATTTCTCCTGCTCCTCAGCTCCTGCCATACACAATCTTGTTCTGATTTTCAAGGCTCCAGTAAAGCGTGTCAAAATGCATCAAAGGCCGACTGCAGAAGTGAAGCAAGTTGACTCTGGAGAGGATTTCGGGAATGGAAGGAGTAGGGAGATGGCAGCTAAACCCCAAACCAAACAAGAACTGCAGGGAAGGTGAAGCGTGGCAGAGATGGCAGATGTGCAGCACAACTGGAGGGACACGGAGCATCTTTGATTTGGCAGCAGAACAGGAAAAACTGAATATGGCACACACGTCTTCCGAGGATGTAGCTCACAGCAAGCTCCTCGCAGGTAGGGACCTCACCGGCATCACCGCCGGGACGCAGGATTATCCACAGTCCGTCATGTCGCTCACTGCTGAGGGCCTGGTGCCGCCTTCGCTGGGGCTGCGGAGCAGAGCAAGTGCATTCGGGCGCTGGTACAGGCAGAGGCCGCAGATCCCGTGGCTGTGAAACCGGCCTCTTGCACCGGGCTCGGGTGGGCTGCACAGGGTCCCGTCGCACTGTGGGACGGGGCGTGCCGTCCTGTCTGCTGCTCGGTGTTCTTCCCTGGGGAAAGCTGGCAGTGCAGCGCTGCTCGGAGGAGCTGCCCCAGCCCCGGTCCTTGCCTCTTGGTCGCTGGTGGTGCTCTCTGTGCTGGGAGCCTCTTGGGGCCTCCAGTGCCCAGAGCAGTCCTTTCTCAAGACGGTAAAAGCAGAAGGAGGGTTGAACTTGTGCAACAGGCTCAACCGTCCATCATGCTGATAGTGCTGGGAAATAAGGCACTTCAAAAGGCAGTATTTTGCATTTCTTCAGATGCCTTGTTGTAAGTGCAGTGACAGAGTTGCTGAAAGCACATTAATTATTAGTAAAGACTTTTTTTCTTTTTATTGCAAGACAAATTAAACAACAGAAGAAAACAGGAAGTGTTACACGAGATGTTAATCCATGGGAGAGTGACAGCAGCAAAAGCCACAAATAATTCATAACGAGAAAATCGGGACATTTAATTTTTGGCTTGTTTGCATTTGGCATTCATGCACATGCTCAGTCGCCACTTCTCTGGTGCTCCAATACGGAGGTTTCAGAAGCTGTTAATTCTGGGAAAGGTGATTAAGGCTCTTGAGAGTAAATTGGATAAGGGACCACAATTTTTTTTTTCTTTCCTCTTGACTGGAAGAAACTGAGTTGCTGAATTCAGTGCTTTATCGTATCGCGCGCCTTGTCCTTGACTGTGCAAGAGGAAAAACGAACCTGTGCAGAAATGCCTGGTGCCTCACCACAAGCAGATAACCGAACGAGCACCTTGGTGGCAAGGCTCGGGGCAAGGCGTTGGCACCCCTGCTCGGGGCAGCCCTGGCACAGGGTGAAGCATGCCGGCATCTGCCCAACACCACCGTGGGCCAGACCCGAGGGGCTGATGTGCCCCAAGGTCTCTGATACCTGTTGGTTAAATGATGGTGCAAAGGCAGTTTTCTTGTATCAGCTGATGATCTCGGTGTGGCTGCGCTGGGTCCACGTTCACGTGGGAGTGGATTTGCCCCGGTGTCATTGCAGGCAGGGAAATGGGTCAGAGCTGTCTTTGGGAGAGCAGCCTTGTGCAGAGGGTAGCTTAGGGGATGCTCCCCTAAACCTGGTAGCAGTGTTTGGGGGTGGGCTGGCAGGCAAATTTGGCACTGAGAAGCAGTGATTTTAAAAAAAGTTCAATCAGAAAGGCAGAAATGTAGCTGGAAGCAAACGGTGGGAGGCACGGTCAGCAGCGATGGTGGGAAGCAGTTTCCTTCCCGCAGGTGCTTTTGGTGGAGCCCGGCGAGGCAGCGCCCGGAGCGGGGCAGACGGGCTCGTCTGTCCTGCTCGCGTTTGGGCGTGTTGCACAGGTCATTGCCACCTTCTGCTCAGAGTCCTCTGCGTTTGTGGGGCCTCGGTTGGGTGAGGAAGAGGCTGGGTGTGCGGGTCTGCGGTCGCAGCAGCTGAGCGAGCCACCTCTGGGCTGTCTGCCTGTAACTTTTATCCCTGAATCTGAGGCATGTGTTGTAAAGTTTAGACAACGGTTACCCAGGGACTTGGCTCTGATCTCAGATTTAGATCCTTCATTTGCTGTCTCTATTTAACACGTCCCCTCCTGAGCCGTTGCTCTAAGTGCCGTGGGATCTGCCGGCGCAGGCGCTTGCGAGCGGCGCAGGAGGAGCATTTGGGAAAGCTGCAAGCTGTCTGCTTCTGACAACAGGCTGGTTAGGCAAGGGAATCGTGCTGCATTTTCAAACTCCCTACCCTGAAATGCCATGAAGTTGTCTGCAGCTTCTCAGGGTTTTCATGGTTTTCTGCGTATTGTTTTTGAAACACAGAAATAATTGACAGTGAAAAATACCAAGGGTAGTCTGTGAAGTGATATAAAAGGCAAAACTTGGAATTGGAAAACCTCTGTCTTGTTCACGTTTGTCATGTACTCTGGAACTTTTGCTACCAGTTGTGAATCTTCCATTATTAAAAGAATTTCTTTTCCTATTCACTGAGCTCATTGCTCAATAAAAGGGGGCAATGAACTTGATAACGAGGGGTATACAACTATAAAAATAGAAGCAGCTTGCTGAGGGAAGATTGCCGGAAAGGAGATTACAACAGCATTTATCAGAAACATGATGGGAGGTATTTGCTAGCGGTGACTGCAGATTGTGCTTCTGCTCCTGCCTCGTGAGTGGGGAGCGTGAGGGCTGCCGCAACAGCCAAGGGCTGCTGCCCCTCACACCCATCCAGCTGGTGCTCTAGACCTAAATGAGGTCCTGTAGCTGTTTTATTGTCCTGGCTGGGTCTGGATTGCAAAAGCACTTATTGCAGGGTCGATTCCATCACTCTCCTTTGACAGGTACACATTCAGCACGTGTCCATGCCCGGTGGGATTCAGCTGGTACAAAGCATATCCTTAAAAAGGAATTTGGCTTTGACTGGGTCTCTGATGTTAATACATGGATTGCTGTCCTCTAAAATTTAATGCAACTTAGTTAGCATCTTTCTAGCAGTTGCCAAAAACTGGAGTCAGCCCCATCAAATGGATTTTCATTAAGCCGTTATAGTCACCGAGACCGCTGAGAAGAATCGTAGCCATATGGCACAAGGTATTTCAAATGAAGTCTCTTACGACACTGTTTGCCATTCCTGGAGATGCTGAGCTGACATGTGCAGAGGTTACTGATCTGAAGCAGGGAGGGGGGACGTCAACACTTGAGTGCCAGCACAGGAGGCAATAATAAACCCCACTGAAAGGAGACAAAGTGGTCAGTGTTTGTGTTGGAGGCCCTACTGTTCATGTCCCCACCTGAAGAGGAGACCAAGAGTTTGAGGTATTTAGACCTTAGTGTGCAGGCTGAGGGCTTCTGCTCAGCTGAATGGTTTGAGTCCAGCTGGCAAGGCTACAAATCGCACATTAATTCTTCAACTCTCAGCAAGAAAAGCCTCAGAGCATGCAGAAGACGTGTCGCTCCTTGCTCAGCATCTGCGGTTCTCCTTGAGCGTCTCGGAGGCATGCGGTGCTTTGCAGCCATGACATGCTGGTGGTGGTCGTGGAGAAAAGCCCCACTCTGCTTTTTGACAAAGACGGGCTGCGTGGTGAGCATCAGCCGAAGGCTTGTCAATTCTAGGAGCTGTTAGGCACTTGTAGGCAGGGAGAGTCAGAGTGGAAGTAAGTGATTAGAAATATATAAATACTAATTGCTTATGAACTCCCTTTATGACACTTGCAGGCAGAAGAAGTTAATAAATCACTGCTAGGATTGACCCACAAAACAATAATGCAGGGTGTATCTGAGACAAGACAAGGGGGGGAAGGGAGCTTTTCTGGAGCAGGAGGAAGCACCATTTTTAGGTCAGGTACGCACACAACAAAGCTCTTTTCTTTTTCCCAGGGCTTCACATCTCGAGTCTGCCTCTTGCTGCAGAGGGGAGCCCTTGCAGTTATGCACAGATGCCATCAGCCGGCCACCTGCGGTTGCCTCGCTTGCGGTTACAGCATCTCTGTACCAATCCCTTTGTAGGAAGCAGACAGGTCCCTCGTTTGGTTTGTGCATTGTAACAGGGTCTCTCTGCAGCTCCCCAGGGAAATATTAGCCCTGGACTTTCCTGTGGACTGCATGCAAGACCAGCCGGTGGCACCCTGGGGACCGTGGCAGCGAGAGACCCTGCTTTAAAACACACGGCATGGAGAGAGGCATGTTCATGCCTTCATTTCACTGCATATTACTTTGACATCCTTTTGATATACTGCTCTAGCATGTTATCTTAGAAAGGAAAACAGAAGGGTACAGAAAAAATATATTTTAAGAAAAGCAAGGGAACCAGCTAACAGCCACCAAACATAAGCTTTATTCAGAGCCAGCAGGTTTTACCAGCTGAGTTTAAAGCGTCAGTCCTCAGGAAGGGACTCTGGGAAGTAAGGCTTTACGGGGGCTCTCCAGCAGCAGAGACAAGGAGGCTACTGAGAAGGGGAAGAGACTTTTGCTCTTCTATTGCATTGATGTGGGACAGGTAAAAGTCTGTTTTCTCAAGTCAATAGCTGGTACTTGAGTTTAAACTTGTTCTCAGGCTGTTCAGGTTTTAGTGGCAGCTTTGCAAGGGTGATCTGTGTAAATGAGTGCTGGTAGTGGATTGCTTGTGTGGAAATCTTCCTTGCTCAGGTGAATCTATTATTTTTGCCAAGCCCTTCGTAATAAATTTTGCCCAAAGCAGTTATTGTTACCAGAGCTTTCTAATTATTTTAAGTAGCCAAGCTTACATATGCTTGAATCCTCTCTACAGTGTAGCCTAATATATTCATGTAAAAGCATGAAGGAGGCTTTGCTTCCATTTATTCTCCTGTTCCCACTAATCTCCATCCCTCCCTCCCCTGCCTTGCTGCCTTTTTCATCACTATTAAAAAGCACTGCATGCAAAACCAAGCAGTGAAACCCTCTGCCAGGATCCCAAGTATGGGGAGGACGCTCAGTTACGTTTCTGCTCCCTGAAAGGGGGACTCTGCCATCATGTAAGCTTTAGTGATCCTGGGCTTGCTGCACTTCCCAGGGGCACGGAGACCTTTTGGGAAACCGTGATTTCCTGCGGCATTGCTGCTCCCTCGTGCATCCAGTGCTTGAAGCCAAGCACAAGGACCTGGTCCCTGAACAGCACTGTGGGGAGAAGGGTTGCCCCGTCCTTCCGCCAGTGGCTCAGTGAGAGTGCGGCAGCTCAGAGACAACAGTGGGACCCGACGAGCTGCTCGAGAAGGTCAAAACAACGCGGTGCCTGGCTGTCCCGCCGCAGAGAGCGGGGCGAAGGCAGCCAAGAGCGGCTGCTTGCTGAGATGCCCAAGTGATGGCCAGGCAGAGCAGTGTGGTCCCACCAGTGGGGAGGATGCACCGGATGCCGGGAGTGGGGCAGGACAAAGGGGGCGAAGCAGCTCTTGCCCCAAGCCACGGCTACGGAGTTTGCTGCGCGGGTAAGGGAAGGGACAGCTCTTCCTTCGGGAGATGTGCTGGGGGTACTGGGCACACGTGGCTCAATGCCGGTCCCACGTGAAAGGTGAGGATTGGGTCAGATTGTGTGCGGTGGTAGGAGAAGGCAGCTGTGCCAAAAAGGAGCCTGAGCTGAAGCGAGCGAGGGACTGAGACAGCCCTTGGTGGGACCCTGCGGGTGCTGGCGTTTTGGCGAGTGCCGCTTGTGCTCCCGAGTCAGAGCAGAGACGTTGCCGGCTGCCAGCGCTGGCCGAGAGCTGCCAGGTGTCCTCAGCCCAGGGCCCGCAGCCGCCCCGAGCGGGGCAGCGGCAGAGCTCGGGTGCTGTGCCCGAAGGGGATGACCTGAGTTGCGGAGAGTTCTTACCGTTCATTAAAATTCTGCTTTCCATGGCCTTGTGCAGTGGGTTGGGACCCGCCGGTACTCGAGTCACCTGCAGGGACAGCACACGGGGGGCGCTCCTGTCGCGTGTGGTCTGTAACTGTGCTCTTGATGCATTACTTGAGGGTCTGCCATTCCAGAGAGACTTTATTAGGTAGCTTGAATAGTTACACATGAATCATGCTGGGTAACATTCACGTCGTCAGCATAATACCGTATTCACCTGTTGCAATGCATTACATCCTTGTGTAGTAACAATGGCCTATAAAACCTAACAGGCAATATTGAGGCTAACAAATCCTATATCTGTTTCAGAAGTTACTGCTTAGAAAAAACACATTAAATCCTGTTTCTGGATAAGCCTGTTTAGCCCCTGCTGCCATAGAGGGGGGACAGACAGCTCCGTTCGTGTGCACATGTGTTAGAGGCAGAATAGACTTGGGATCTGTTATTAGCTTAGCCCTTCATGCTCTGATACTGAGCAGCTTTTGATTTACTCTGATTTTTGCAATGAGAGTTTATACTGCGAGCATTGCAGACTGCATGCAAATGAGGGCAATATTACCTGCCTCTGTCTGGGTTGCTGGATTGAGGTTTAATGAGATTCTTTGGTTTGCCTTGTGTCAGTCTGTTGTATTTAAGTGAGATTTCTTCCCTTCACTTTATTTTGCCTTTGATGAAATTTTGCAACGCTTCTTGTATTCCTGAAAAGGTCTTTTGGTGTCTTTGAAAGTTTCTCAATGCAGAGTTTCTCTAGACAGCATAAATGATGGTTAAACCTAGGCAGAGAGCAAGAGAAAACAAGCAAGTGTCTTTGCAGAGCCAGAGAACAAGGGCACCAGCAGAGGAGCTCTAAGAGTTGTGTCTTTTGTCTGGTAGACCACAAACACCCGAATAAACCTTTTCCTGGAGCTGGGGGCAAGTCGGTGGCTCCAGGCTGGGAGCCTCTGGCATCGACTCAGCTGCTTGTTTTTGTAAGATGTGGAGGGATCTTAATACCTGTGCGTCTGCAGTACGTTTGGGGGTTCGGTGCAGCGCCTCCAGCTGAGCAGCTCTTGCTGCGGGCTGGCAGGCAGACGTGCACGGAAAGCCTCACTTCCCGAGCCCAAGGGAACCGGCACGGTTAGCCCAGGGAGGCATCCAGGGGGATCTGGGATGTCCCCAGCCCAGAGGCAGAGCTAGCACTGCCTGAGCTCTGCTGCACAGCCCTGCAAGGACAGGTCTTTCTCCACCTGATTGTTTTTCTGCTAATGAGATCTCATAACTTTTTCCTGTCCTTGTTGTTTTTCTTCCCAGTCAGTGGAATAAACTCTATAAAAACTGTATTATCAGTCTTAATTATGCCCAGGTTTGTTATGATTGTGAATTAACAGACTTTATCTTGGCATTAGTCAGAAGGCATCGGCCTCTATTTCCCTCTTGCATTGCACTGGGGTTTTTTGTTTTTAAATATCCTGTCTGTGAAGCCACTGCCGGAGTTTCTGGCTCTGCCTGGCTTCAGTCTTTTTATAAGCTTCAACCCTCCTGATATGCGCCTTGGTTATCAGTTCCGAGTTGGATACCTGCAATTGCTTGCGGAACGAGGAAGGTGTGAACAGAGAACTAGAGTGCTCCTGTGAACCAGATCGCGCAGCGAGCTGTTTTTATAAGGGCAAGTGTCCTCGATGGAAGTTGTGGGGAACGCACGAATATTTAAACAGCTGCTTGAGAACAGCACAGCCCAGTAAATCACCCAAACAATTTTCTTCCATTTCTAAATTGAGAAATATAGCAGAGCACCCTTCCAGCTTAAAAACACCTTCCTCCAGGTTGTAATGATGTTTGCGTTTTATAGAAACCCCTTTATCAGCTCTTTTGTATTGTATAACAACTGGTTAAGCATGTTTCGAGCCATGAGTGGTATGTGCTATGGCTGGTTATGTACCTGGTCTTTCTAGACACAAAAGGTAACAAAGAAGAACAGCCGTTCAGAACTGTAGCGGGTACATGAAATACAACTGCAGAGCAGCACAGGAGCCTGTGCCATGCCTGTGGCCGAGGGTGTCCGGCGGGTCGGGCGCTCCTTGGGCGCAGGCAGGGATGTGGGGCCGGGGGCGATGCCGCTGGCCTCCGGCAGTGCCCGGGAGCTGTTGCAGGCGAGGACCAAACGCTTGGCACAGGCTGGTTGCACGTAAACCCAGGGACTCTGAAATGTAGGTGTTGGGGGTGCGATGGGGACTGTACGTGTTTCACATTTGCAGGTTTATGAAGGTGGTTTCATTCTCTCGTGGTGACAAGAACTGCTCAGCTCAAGCATTGCTTTGCCCGGTTGCCTCTGTAGGGACCCCGATCAAACGTGCCCTGTTCTGCCTGCCTTTTGTAACTGATTCTGTTTTTGTCTCTTCCCTCTGCCACGAACAGATGAAATCGTCCGACATCGACCAGGAATTATTCACTGAAAGTTACTGCAAAGTGTGCAGCGCTCAGCTAATATCCGAGTCCCAGCGCGTGGCCCATTACGAGGTAGGATGGTCTTTGGTAACTCTGCTCTGTCGATCTGTGACTCCTCTGTCGCTGCCTCTTCCAGCCGCACGTTTCACAGGGCGCCGTCAGCTACCGCGTTCCCAGCAAGCTGCTTCACCAGCATTTAAAGTTCCTCTCTGAAAACTCAAGATTCAAGGTGGCATCTTAATCTGTAAATGATGTCACTGCAACATCACCTGCTGCATGGGTGTTTTTTCTGTTGTCTAAATTTGCAAAGTCGGGCTGCAATTTGAACATGACTGAAAGCTAATTTTCAGAGAAGCATAGTTAGCAAGGAGCTCAGTTAAGAGTTCAGCAAAACGAACTCAAGTTTTTATAGTAAATGTGCTGCACTGTGCCTTGCTGAGTTGGAATCACTGATTGTGCAGAGAATAGATTACTATTTGTGAATGTACTTAAGCACTTAAGAGGTAGGCAAGCAATAAACAATTAGAAAAGATATATTATTAGAGACATTTTAGAACAGCAATTAACAGCACTGCATATCTTCAAAACAAAATTAAATAAATCCCTATTAAACAAGGGAGGAAATTACTGAGGGGTATGCTGCTGTGAAACCCTCCGAGAAGGAAACCCGCTGCCTGTCCGTGTCTTGGCACCTGCTCCCCGGGGCACGGGAAACGGGCACCGAGCAGTTCTGCAGCAGCGTGGCGTAAACCCTCGTCGTGGTGAGGGGCTGTCTCAGCGTTAACCTGACGGGAGAACAGAAATGTTCTCATTCACGTTTAGACGAAGAGGAGGGTGCAGGAACGCTTTGTGTGATGGCTGTGCGCGAGGGATTGGAGCACAGTCAGTCACCCTTTGCATGGTGTTGGTTGCGCAGGGAGCAGAGGACCGTCCTCCGCAGTGACACCCGGCCGTGCGGAGGAAGGACGTGTGGTACCGTCCGGTGTCTCCTGGAGGACTCCAGGAGATGGTGATGAATGTGGAGAGCCTGGGCTGAGGGACTTGCGCATTCATGGGGGCTGCATGGCTTGGCTGCGTTTTGCCCCTGCTTTTGAATACGCTAAGGCTATCAGTGTCTGCGGTATCTCAACAAAATCAGAGTCTGTGCTAAGAGGCCTGGAAAATGAAGTTTCCCCAAACTTCTGCTCCCATTCGAGTGTTTGGCAGTGGATATACAGGGGAGACATTTGTCTCAATCTGGCCAGTGAGAGACATACAAGAAGCTCAATCAATGCACAGTATCCAGGGGTGCTGTGCCGCATTAATAAACAATGCGAACAATAATGCCCGGTTACTTGTGGGCACTTTACACGTCTGTTTTGGTGAATTTCTTAAGACGTCCCCTGTAAACGCTCCTCTGGCTGCCCTTGGTGTGCAGCAGAGAGCCCTGGCAGCTGCTCTGGAGTCTTAAGGCTGCAGTTTTAGGGACACCTTCCAGATCTTGATAATGGGTGGTGCGGATGCCAAATTTTGTCTACAGGAGGCAGAAGCATTGCCGCAGAAACAGGAGTAGCAACTGGTGAGCAATGGGCTGCTCAGCCAATCTCTTCTGTGCCTGTAATAGTAGGGATGAGCTGAATCATTAATTCATAGCAGATGTTTCTGAAATGTGGAAAACAACAGTTTTCTGTTGTATATTTCTAGCGCGGGGTGTTGTGCTCATTTGTCATCCCCTGTGAAACCCCAGCGGACGCTGTAGACGTTCGGCACAATAATGTCGTTACCTAACCTTGCCTGCTGGGTTGCGTAATGCAAAGCAGAGAGATGGGGAGAGTGAGCCGGGCGGGGGGACCGGCGCAGCCCCGGCCGGGGGCCGGGAGTCTCCGCTGATGGCCCCTGGGATGGATGGCCCCGCGGCTGTGCCGGGCTTTGCTGTGTCCCTGCCGCTGCCTCTGCTCTCGACAGGGAGGCTCGGCGCTTTGGAGCGTCTGCTCTGGAGCGTAACACACATCCTCCTCGTACCCCGGTCCCAAGAAACCCGCAGACAGAGCGAGAGGGCTGAAAATCTGCCGCGAGGTTTTATGGGGAAGGTGGTGCTGGGTGACAGCCGAGCCCACCAGGAGCTCTCGCTTGGTGCAGTAGAGCCGTACCCTGGATCTCTCCTCCGTGAGGCCGATGCACGAAGCCTTTGGGCTGCCGGCAGCTCAGTGCAGCATCGAGCCTTGCGGGGGAGGTTCCTGAGTCCATGTGCTTTGACTGCAAATGTGAACGGAAAACTGCTCTGCAGTGCTCCCAGCTCCTTCCCTTCCCAGTGTGAGCTGGATGGGGTTCTGGGAGACCCGAGCAGATAATTTGTAGTGAGTCACTTAGGTGAACTTGGCCTTTTTTCCTAGTCAGACATCAGACAAGCAGTGTGCGATTTCCCTGTGTACATTAATCATGGAAAATTATTGGAGAATAATTTCTGCAAATAATTCTTGCTGTGACACTGTTTCATAAGGAGTTTGGTCTGAGCATCCGCCCCGTGAGCGGAGAAGGCTGTTCCTTCTGCCAGGCACCGGCTCATAACGTGTTTTTCCCTGGCCAGAGGAGCAGATCGAGCCTGTGGTCAGAGTATTCACTTTTATAACATCGGGATTTGCAACATGACTGTTCTTGTACAAAACTTGTGGTGTTGAACGTATCGGAGCTCCGTCCTGCACGAGACTGCCAGCCCTTGCTGCAAGCCAATTAGTTAATAACAGGAATGTAAATTCACTGTTTCTTCCTAATTAAAAAGTAGCTGGGCACAATTTTCACCCCCCCCCCCCCCCCCTTCTTTTGAAAAGCACTCTGTGGTCAAAGCTGATTCTTTTCATAGGGAGAATATCAACTTCAGAAGACTCTCTTCTGCAAATACATTTTCATTTAATCTTCTAAAGTTGCTTTGTTTCAGCTTTTTGACTGAATAAAAAAATACTGTCAGTATCAAAGCACCCAATAAAACCACAATGTAAATGAACTTTTTGCACAGAGCAAAACTTTTCATTTTGAATTGATCGGAACTTTATGGGGACAAATAAAACACTGCAAAATAGAAATTCCGTACTGGTGCGGTGCACGCAGCTTAATCAAAATAGTTCAGTATTTCCACCCAGCTCAGTGTACTCGCTGGTGTCGGACGAGCTGCGTGGGGAGACTTCTCGTGCAGTCTGGATCCCCCCATGCTCCTGAGCACTCGTCTCCTTTTGTTTTCTGAAGGAGGGACCAGCTGATGGGGAGCAGCCGGGGCTGGGGCCAGCCTGGCTGCCCGCGGGCGCTGGTGGGACCTGGGTGTTGGTGCAGCCTGGGTGGCTGCGGGGGCTTTGGGGCACTGCCCGCACCACGGGGCGGTGCAAAGGGGTGCGTGGAGAGAGCTGAGCAGCACGCTGAACATGCCGAGCCTCGTGCTCGGCGCTGGTGAAGGTACCTGCAGAAGACTGGATTAGAAACCAGCAGACTCAAGCTCCTGGACTGTGCTGGTAACGCATCTTCCTCCACGGCTTGGTTTGTTTTGGTCAGCAATGCCCTTACCCTTACTGAGCCAGGGCTTAGAGAGAAAGGGAATTTATCTGCTGCCTCTCTAGCGCAGCTGAATCAGATCTGCAGCCTTTGTGCCAGGCACTGAAATCTTGGCTCCTTTGTGCATGCAAAAGAAGACATTCCTCTGTAAGAAAATAGAGGGAAACAGCGTATGAAAGGGGGATGTTTTTATCTTGCCAAACAGGAATCAGTCAGTTCCAATCACTGTCTCATCTCCTTCTCCAAATCATCAACCAAGAACTCTTTTCTTCTGCACTACTTTGCCAGGAATAAAATATAATTTGATATCAGTCGTGCACTATTAAGTGGTATTATTTCTAAGGGCAAGTGTAGTGGAAAAATTACAAAAGAATCGGAGTATTTGCAGCATATTTTTGCTTCCAGCTTGACATGCAGTAAAATACTGCCCTTATTTTATGTGCTTTGTGCAACACTATCTGTGGCTTTGTCTGATATTTCTGCTGTGCCTTTGCTCTCCTTTCCATCGCTGTGAAACTGCCAGGTACTGCTCTCCTGTCCGGGATTCACCTTAGGGCAGAGCTGATCTGAGTAGCTGGCCTTGGCATATTGACTTGTAATGAAGTTGCAGGTGCCCAAATGAGAAGATGCCTTAACAAGCTCTCTGCATACGGTGATGCCGAGTATCACAGGAAGTTGCTTTAAAGGTACCGGTTAGCTTCCACGCCGCAGTAAGAGAAGAGACGGATCTTACTGGTTGTAGTCAGTGCCCAAAAGATCATGCATCTGAATATTTGAATTCTTAAAGCAAATTAATATCTCAATTTGTCCCCTGAAGTATCAGAAAACTCTCTTCTCGTTTCTGCTACTGGAATAAAGCATCCTAATATGGATGCCTGATAAAATCCCTGCTAGGTAATAGCTCGCTGTGCTGCTGTGATGTGCCAAGCATTCCTGATGTGCATTGGCTCTCCCTTTCCCCCCACAGGAAGAACAAAGATGAAGCGGGATGACTGATTAGACAAAGAATCGCAAAAAAAGGACAGAAGGATGCAATACGCTCCAGGCGATTGCTGCCTGCGTCAGGCAGGTGGTGGCCAAATGTGCGGTGCTGTCTGGCGGAGGGAGGGTGTTTCAAGCCTCTGCTCTTGCTCGCTTGCGTGCTGTCGGCCGTGGGGGGATGACTGGCAGACCCCTTCCAGACAGGACGCTTGGTGTGCACGACGCTGGGACCAGCCTCCTCCTGATGCTCTCCGATTGTTGCCGGCACCGGCCAGCTCCTGCGGTGCACGTGGAGCGGAGGGATGCCCGGGCTGTGCCGTGGCAGCTCCTTCCTTCGCTGCCACCTGCCAGGGCCGTGCGCGGTGGGGAAGGTGGGAGGGCTGGGTGCGTGGCGAGGGCACATCTGCCAGCACCCTCCTCCTGGGGCACCTTCTGCGCCAGCCACAGAAATGGGGAGCATCGACCTTATTGCTCTGCTTTGACGGCACAGACAGTTCGTGTCTTTCAAGCACAACTTTGAAATGAAGGGATTGATTTTTTTTTTTTTTTGCTTTTAAATGACATTTGTGGGTGGGAAAACCAGAAGGCAGCTACCCAGCACCCGCACCTTCGCGTACAGCCCATTTTGGGGAGACGGGAGAGCCTGTCGGAAGGCTGGGATTCGGAGCACATGGTTTGTGCTACAGCAGCTCTATCTTGCATCAGGCTCCTGTGACTTTTATCAACAAAGCACCGCTATTCAAATGCCATTCACCCCTCAAAGACATTGCTAAGAAATAACTGAGGCTGCTGCCCTGCGATCAGAAGCTCTTGCAGTTGTGTGGCTGCTTTACCAGCTGCTTAATATGTTCAGCAACGGCTGCTGCCCTCTGTAAGGGAAAGAGTGTAGGAGGAATTAGAGAGGGCCAGCGGGCACCGGTGATTTGGGAAGTGGCTGGTGCCACAGAGCTTGCTAAACAGGAGGAGAAGAAAAATCAAATGCACTGTACTTGCTGCAATGCAACTGAAAGCCTGTGCCCCAGAGAAGTGTTTTTCCTTTTCTGCATTTCTGCATCTCACCTTCCTCTAGAGTGGAAAGCCTCTTTGCTGCTGGATGCTCTCTAGATCATCTGTAATTTAACACTTACTTCCAGCTCTGTCTTTGAGAGAGGTTGTATCAGTCCCTCTGACGAGCTGCTCCATAAATTTAAAAAGCTAAGCTTTCTTAGTTAGCTCCAGGTCCTCTTCTCTATATCGGAGTGTATACAGCCGGTAGGAAGATGTTACCATTTATTTTCAAGTTTCTCCTTGAAAAACCTGCAGGAAAATTACCAAATATGCAAAGTTGCTCTCAGATTCCACCCTGAGCTGCATATTCATCACCACATTTGCTCCTTAAGCTGCTGTAATGCTTTTCACCATTGTAATCTTTATTGCTTCAGGTGTTCAGATGGTACTTTGCTTTTTCATTTAAAGTGAAGAAACACATTGGGTCTGTAGGAAGAGAAGCCGGGGAAGGTATCATGTGAATGTTGGTTCACCTTGTGAGATGAAGGAATGATGCTTAAATGCTCGTGGTGGAGCCTGAGAGTCAGGGAAAGGGCAGAGGCAAAGTGTATTAAGATTAAAATGCAGAGGAAACTGGGGAGAACAAATAAAGTGCCGTGCCCTTTGGCTTGTCTCTGGAGCCAAGTACTCTCTGGAATTTCTCACCCTGTTTCTGGAGCGAAGCAGGTGAGCAGGATCGACAGCCTCATCAATACTCCCTGTCTGCACGGGGCTGGAGTGGTGCTCGGGTTAATCTGCTTCCAGTTGGGCCGTCCGCTGGGAAATTGCATAAAATGATGGCTTGTCTGAAGGAATAATAAACATTGTTTACTATTGGCACATTAGTGCCTTAAGGATCAAGATGTGTGTGCTCAGAAAGGCAATCCTGTGTCTGAAATATTAATGCAGTGGAAGAGCATATACTCTATTTAACAAAATAAATGCTGCGCTAGAACACAAGGAGCTGGAATATTCTGTGTCTGGTGCCAGCTCCCCAGATGAGATGCTGCAGGCATTTCCAGGATGGAGGAGTGGAAAGGATGTGCTTCAGCTGGAAATACAGACTACCCAGGGCTCTCGTGTCAGGGAGTCTGCTGATGTTAGTTGTGCGTTACCGAAGGGAAGGCTAAGGCTTGCTAGCAGTGCCCTCTTGTATTGCTGCTGCTTACCTGCCAAGTTTTGGCTTGCTTTATTGAGCGTAACCTGTAAATACTTCAGAGGACGGAAGAGGAAGGGATGCCCTACCTGTTATTCCTATGTCCTTCCCCAGAAATGCAGAGAATCTGCTCTGTTGCGGTGCACACATGCTGTATAGTTTTTAGTGGCTGCTCAAACATTGCTGTTATTCTGCAGGTTGTGCTGGTGTTCGGTGGGAGAACCTTGGCTTGGGGGGAAGAAAAATCAGGCTGAAGAAAGCTTGAAAGCTTTTTTGTGGTTCAGTTGCAAAGATGATGAAGGTACTGTTCTGCTTTTTGTATGTGCACATACAGACCTTCTGCAGATCGCCTCGGTACCCAGTTCTTGTAGTGCCGTCTAACAGCAGTAATTAAATGTTGAGGTAAAACATGGCCACACATGGTACATGAAAGAGATATGTGGATGTCAGCATTTTATGGTGAGGTGCTCGTGCTGCCTCTTCCCTTCTCTGCATACAGTTAAGTACATGCCCGCCAGGGCAGTATTAGCTGCTGGATCAGTGTGCTTCAGGAAACCAATATAGATTAAGTGGTATTTTACAAGGCTCCGTGTTACTATGCTGTTGCCAACATTAATGGCTAAACATTATTTTTAATGCACTCCGAGTGTCAACATCTATCGCTAAATAGCAGCAACAGCAGAGTGGGTAAAGCCCTCTCGTACAGCTCCCTTCCAAGGTACCTCTGCGCAGTCTCGTTTCTGGCTAAAAATAGCTGAAGTTCAAAGGTCCTTCCAGAGCTGTGGTAAAATCCACCCGGGATGAGACCCTGAGGTCAGCAGTAATGGAGAGGCACAAGGGATGTCACATTAAGCCTACGTGGAATAAAAGCGATGAAGCGTTGCCGTTGCCCAAGACGGGCCCCCCCGGCCAAGCCATCCCCAGCAGAAGTCCTGCAGCTCTCGCTTTGCCGTGGCAGCCCCTTTCTGCTCCCGATGCATAGGAGGGCACCCCTTTGTTCCAGGTATTCACTCCTGCTTTTTTTTAACATTTTAAACTCGCAGCCCGAGTTTGGATTTGGGTTCCAGGCGTTTGAAAGCCTTTGGCTATTGTTGTGTGTTGTGACAAAACCCGCCCACGCGCTCTGCCGGGGCTGAGCGGGCTCAGGAGTGCCTGGCACTGACGCACTTTAAAAGTGATTTTCTTCAGACACGTAAGGATAGAATGGGAGCAAGGGCAGCGCTGCCAGCGCGTGCCGCGCTGCAGAGCGTGGTGCTGGGCGACTTGTGTGGGGAGGAGACCTTACGTTTGGGTTAACTCTTCTGTTTCCCGCTCGACAGCAGGTTGCTAGTTCTGTACCAGCAGCGAGGTTTACCCACACGTCGAGCATCGGGACCCGACGACAGAGGGGTCTGAGCTGGGAGCCCTGAGCTGCAGCTGCGTGACGTCGGTTGGCTGCAGGCAAACAGCAAGGGTTTAGGTTGCTGAGCAAAGCACGTTTCAGAGGCTGCCGTCCCGCTCGCTCCGTCCCCCACAGCCCCTTTCCCTTGGCACGTTGGCAGGGAGGTGCGCTGCCTGGAAAAGGCCCCTGGACACCAATGGAAAAGTAAATTCACGATTGCATTAGCTTAGGTGTAAGATCCACCTGCAGAAGTTCGAGGGTGTGGAGCGAGAAGGGACTTGGAGTGCATTTGGGGAGGAACAGAAGCCTGCGGGCGGTCCCGGGGATCCTGGGCGCGGGGGGGCAGGTCTGCGGGGCACCGGCAGCCCGTGAGCCGGGTGCTGAGCCCTGCAGCTGGTGCCGTGCTGCTCCAGCAACAGGCTGTAAAGAGGGTTATTTTCCTCTCCACAGGATATGCTGCAGTGTGCAGGGCAAGAGGTGCTTTGACTACAGTCAGAATCAATATAGGAAGCGGTAAAATTAAAGATCACATAGCTGAAACGGCGATTCCCGAGATAGAAGATTGATGCCTTGCTGTTCTGGAGGTCTGCGGGTGTCTGTCAGGCGGGGAGCTGCAGAGCCAAGCCTGGACGCGTCCGGACCAGCAGCTGCGAGAGGGCAGGGCTGGGTCGGGGGTTGTTACCACCGGGTCTGCCTGCGTGATGGGGACGGTGCCAAGGGGAAACACCACACGCGGTATTTTCTTCTCCGTTGAACAAGCGCAGTTTAGAAATCCTTTTCTCAAGGGGCCTCTCGGGCTGGAGGTGTGAGACCCTCTGGCTCTTTGCAGCTCCAAGCTCAGCAGGAGGGAGGTGGATGGGAAAGGGTGTTTCCAAGCTCTCCTGGAGGAAACGCATTCCCTGTGGCCATGGGAGCTCTGAACTCACGCTGGAAAGGACGATCGAGTGGGCGAGATTCTTCTCTTACGAAGGTGAATGGACCGACAACAATGTTGATTACAATTAAAGTTGTCAGGCTTGGACTGGACGCTTCGACCCCCGAGCGACAGCAGAACGGCAGACACGGCAGACCCCCTCACCCACCGCAAGTCGCTGCCTTTTGTTTTACTTGGAGCTTCTGAAGTCTTGTTTTTGCAAGTTTAAAATTGCAGCGATCAAGATTTGGGAGAAGCTGCTGGGGCCTGTGAA
Organism: Sula dactylatra; assembly: GCA_013389905.1. NCBI lineage: Eukaryota > Metazoa > Chordata > Aves > Suliformes > Sulidae > Sula > Sula dactylatra. The sequence continues at coordinate 160,051 of WEKW01011472.1, read as the reverse complement.
CCGCTCCAGCCACGTGCGCCCGCCTCGGGAGGCTCTCGGTGCCCCTGGCGAGGGGATCCAGGCTCAGGGTCAGCGGGGTGAGCAGGGAGGAATGATCACGGGTGTAGGGAAGGCGAAATGAGCTAATGGTTGCTTGGCGGAATAGATCATCAGTAACTGCCTTTATGTGGAAGCAAATCCATGTCCGAGCTGGTAATATGTCTACTTGTTGCTTTGAAGAAGCCAGTTTCATGGGGGTGAAAATTTAGCTGTGTGCAATTGGGAATTACGGACACGTATCTGGGTGCCCAGAAAGTCACAAGCATGAGTAGATGCTTTTTAAAAAATTAACTCACAGAGGAAAAAGGGGAAGTGGATAGAAATGACCGTAAATTATAAATGAGGCTTTGCAAAAATTACAAAGGGAGAAAAAGGACATTGGCACCCAGCAGCGTCTGGAATAACAGACGGGAGTTTGTCTCTGCAGCAAACAACGGGGATCTTGACAATAGTGTTTGCGGGTCATGTGGGTAGGAGAGGCAAAAAAGGGAAGGCGTTTGCTGAGAATATTTCTGTCCTCTATTTAAAAAAAAGCAGAGGATGTTGTTATATCACAGAATGAGGAATAAATTGGTTCCGTTCCAGTAGAAATTTGGAAGTTTGTTAGGCAGCAGTTATGAAGTCTAGAACGTTGGTTTTTAAGTCGGCAGGTCCAGTAATTTGCAAGCGAGCGCTTGAAAAGAGCTGGCCACGGGCTCTGCATCGTCGCTGCTGATCCTTCATGGGACTTGGAAAGTGGAGGAAGTTTCTAGGAGGAGGGCGAGCGCGGAGCCAGGCACAGCAGCACCGGGGCACGACTGCGGGGAGCGGAGCCCTCCCAGCTTGGCATGGCTCCCGAGCAAAGCAGGCCCTGGAAGGGGGCTCGAGGACGCAGCTTCAGGAGGACAATGCAATTAGTATTCTGCATGAGGTTCAGAGAACTGGGTGTGGCCAAAATGACTTTCTCTCTCTTGATGAGATTACGAGTAGGGCCAATAAAGATAATAAAGTTGGTGTCATCATATGACTGCACGTTTCATGGCAATTTAGTTAAGAAACTGCCAACGTACAAAAAAATCAACACAGTACATGCCAAAAGGATTAAAATCCAACCAACAGGCTTCTGAAAAATAATTTATCACGAACTAAGAGAAGCCACAGCCGTTACAGTTCCTTTCTTCATCTCCCACCTGCGAGTCTCCGCCTGTGCTCGGCACGGCCGCGTGTCCCCCGGTGCGGCGGGTCTCTGGTTTTTGGCTGGAGACCAGGGCACAGAGGAGGGACAGCAAGAGAGGAAAGGCAGACCGACCGAAAACGTGATGCTGCCAGCAGAGGAGTGAACAAGCAGATGATAAAGGGAACTATGGGGAATAGAGAAATTAGATCAGATGCAGGCGCAGCATGAGGAAAGCAGCAGAAACAGTTGATTTGAACCCGGCGAGGTGCTTGGGGGTACGGGAAGAAGTCCCTCACAAGATGGTGAAATGTTTCAGACTGTCAGGTCAGCTTAAATCAGTGGTGCGAAGTGGGCGCCGATCCCAGGGCCGCTGCAGGCTGCCGAGCTGCTGCTGACGGGAGGGCTCCCCACGTCCACGCGCAGACGTGGGAGGAGGGATCTGAGTGTCTGTGCAGCCCAGCAAAGCCCGGCCTGAAGCCTCCGCCAGGGACTTCTGGCCTTGTAAAGGGAGATGTGTCCCAGGTGCCCCGGGGACGGTGCTGCGGGTGGTGAGTGTACAGGGAAGCTGCCAAGTTGCGACGGCGGTGAGCAAAGCCTCCGTGAGCCAGGGCGAGCAGGGCTGCTGCGTCTGAAACCAGCTCGTCCGTGGCTCCCAGGGTCCCGCCAGCTGCCGCTGCTTCCACAGAGACGTGATTGTCTCCTCTCGCCACGCTGCTGCTCGATCCGGGCAGAAGTGGGCTGCAAAACTTGATTTATGCAAAATCAATTTGCGTTTCATAGCACAGTTTAGCTCTGCTTTGCCCTTTTATGTTTTAGGGTTGAATTGCAGAACTCTGCTGCCTCTGCCAGAGTCCTCTGTATTAAAGTAGATTTGATATAGGTAGAAATGATTCATTTATTTACTTTTATTGATGAGCCTTCTTGCAGTAGCACATGAGCTTGCAATGCAGAAGTCTGCAGTTGCTATATGAAAACGGGCTCTTTCTAAGCTTCCCTCCCCTCCCTGAAGAGAAAGTGTTGTTTTTGAAGCACGTAGTATTAAGCTAGACTTCTTGCCTTCTAAAGGAGTTGTTTCCTGACACTAGAGACAGAGAATTTAAGTGAAAATGTCTTTGGTGTAACACTTTGTAAAGCTACAAAAGAGATGTTCACAGGCACAAAAATACTCTCTCAGTGCACCCTAAAATAAAGTTGTGGTGGCTGTTGATAAACAGGCAGGCATCTCCAGAGGCGGTGTTCTTGTTCCAGACCATGGATTTCCAGATGCGTCGAGGTTTTGTCCTTTCTAAGGCTTGTACACGTGGTGAGACGGATCAAAATGGAAGCTGGACGTGCCCTGGTCCCGCTTTATCCTGGTTTCCTGACTCCTGTAGGTGGTTCTTCCTTTGGCCCCTTTCCCCCGTGTGCCTGTAATAACTTGGATGGCGGTCGCTAGCAGATGCTCCGCTGGCCAAGCCAGCCCCTGCTGCGAGCTGTCCCGTAGGGACCTGCCGGCGCGTCCCTGCCGGGCTGGAGGGCTGGCTAGCCGGCGGGGAGGCAGCGATGCTCTGGCTCCGGCTGCGGTGTCTCCGCTGGTCTCGGACGTCCTCCTGGTGCTGCGTCCTCCGGAGCTCCTTCAAGCACGCGGGGGCTCTGACGGGATGGCGGGCGGCCGGAGCTCGGGAGCGTGGCGAGTGCTCCCGTGCGGCGGCCGTGCCGCTGACGGAGGCCGTGCCGCCCCTCCCTGGCACTTGCCCTCCTCGCACCCCAGGGCTGCAGATCTCAAGTTGGGTCATGGAGGGGAAAAGATAACTCGCAGGGCTGTTCGCAAGTAGCACGCTCAGAATAATCACTTTGCTCTTGCCTTGGTGTTAGGATGATAAATACACATGTAAATGTAGAAAATACCAGAGATAAAATGGGTGACAAATGGGCCGTGCTACCTCCGCTTCCTGAGACGGAATGAGACGCTCGCTGCATACTTGCAAAGGCCAGGGATGATTTTAAGCTCTGCTTTTATAACTGTAGGATAATAAGGCTGCATAAGGAGCCATGTAGTATTAAATTATGCCAAACATAAGTTAATTCTTTATCTTAGCTTTCATAAATCCAAACAAGTGCATAAATAAGGGTGAGAGGTGTTTTACAGAAGGTTGAACCTTCGCTGCCTTTTAATGCTGACATTTGGACATCATTTATGGCACAGCCGAGTGCCACAGAAGAGAACACTAAAAATGATTACTGTTAAAATCTTGCCTTTTCATCTTACAAAAACCCAACAAAAATCCCACAAACTTTTTAACCTCTAAATTCAGCAGGCTGTGCTTGTGTGCGAGTAACCATCGCGACGTGCTGGATCAACTCCCCCGAGGGAAGAGCCTCGTGACGGTGGGAAGGATGACTTGGGGCTGGCTGGCTGGCCGCTCCGAGCGGTGTAAAGGAATTCACCTGGGACGCTCTGGCCACGTAGCCCGTGCGGTGCGTTCGACGCTCCTCCGCCCCAAGCTCACGGTGCGAGGGGCCGCGGTGGCTTGTCCTGTCCCCTGCCCCGTGCGAAGGGGCCGGCCGTCGCCTGCCTCCCCGCACCCTGCCCGGGGCAGGGGCTTCCCGGTGTGCCAACCTCCACGAGGTGAAACTAGCTGAGCATCCCTTCAGGCGGAACGTCGGAGTGCCGCCAAACTCCCGACACTGACTTTGCACATCTGTCCTTTGCATTTCAGGCGTTTATTTTGTCATTTCTTAATTATGCCATCGCTGTCTGGACTGCTAATCACTGATAGCTGAAGCGTTTGGGGTTTCCTGCGCTTAGCTCTGACTGCAGCAGGTCACGTTTTCTAAATGCGTGCAGGAAGACGAGTTAGGGAAAGATATTTGACGTTCTTTGTCTTGACTGATTTGCTCCATTAAAAAAAATTATTGCATAGTCACATTTCTGCATACAAACACAGCTCTCCGTGAATTTAGCTCCAAGTTCACACCACAGGAAAAAGAATGTTCCAGAACGTGCTAATGATAATTTAATATTTTAAAATTGCAAATCTGCGATCTGAAATTATAATATTACGGTGCCGGTGTTCTGTGAGGCAATCAGAAATGGCGATTCAGCGGAAACATTTGCATAATAATAGCTGCCGTGCATGTCTGGGCTCTGGATGCAGGTAGTAGTTGCAGCCTTCCCCCCCGCCCTTACATCTGCTGAAAGTCAAGAGCTGACTGTAAGTTAGTGTTTTGAAGGTTTGTGTCTGTGCTCCTGCTGTAGAAGCTTTAAAATCTTCCTTTACGTTTTGCAAATCACAAGGGTTGCTTTGTCTGCGGGTGCTGGCATGACCGTCCCTCCTTATCCTCACCGGCTGGCAAGCTGCGGTCATGCCCGACGGCAGCGTGGAGCCCTTGCTGCCGGTGCGTCCCTCCTGGGAAGAGCCTCCTCGGGGCGTCCCGCAGCTCTTCCTGATGCCTCTACAAAAATACAGGTCCCCTGAGAACTTCCCTGGGGTATAAATAACGTTTCAAAGTACGTGCCCTCCCAGCGCCTTTCTTGGGAGGAAGGACAAGACGTACGCCGTGTGCCGCGCTGCGGGAAGCCGGCCCTCTGCGTGAAGGAGCAGCGCGGGTTTTGGGACCGGTGACCACCGCCGGTGCTGGAAAGCGCGGTCCGCACCCGTCCTCCGCGGGAAAGCAGAATGACCTGGCAGCGGTGCCCAGGCTCCTGGGGCTGCTTTCTGCAGCAGCGAACATCAGGTTGAGCCTGGGCTTTCCCCCGCTGGCACTGCTTAATCCAGAGCAGAAACCCTCCCGCTTTCATGGCCGTCCGGAAGGCTTTACTGTTCAGCTCCCCGTAGAAATGCTTGAGAGAGGAGAGGGCTCAGGCTCAGGATCCGTGTAGTCCTTATCCCCTCTCTGCAGGGCCAGCACCAGCTGCGTACGAGGAGAGCATTAGATATCCTAACGCACAATTATCTGATAATTTACCTGTGGGAGAAATTTCTTTCAAACCTTTGGCAGGTGCCAGCTGGGTTATTTCCTAGAGATGGAGGTTTTATACCCCTCGTACATTTTATTCTTCGGTGAGTGTAGGAACTGTGGGCTCTGTGTGTGTGCGTGCAGCCGATCCCGCATCGTGCCATCTTGTCTCCGCCTGAAGCTGAATAACCCTGATCTTTTCAACCTCTCCCGCTATGGAACTGGTCTGATAACAAATGTTGCTCTTCTCTCACCGCCTTTATTCCCGCTGTGTCTTCAAGGGGCTGCAGGCAGCGGGACTTAGCACAGAGCGGCGAGGGTGGGCCATGTCTCCTGCTAATGGCAGGTGTCAAAATCATTCCACAGTTCATTTGACTTGGTGGAGAGCTCTGTGAAACCTCGGTGAAATGCAAATGTTTGTCACCCGGGTCTTTCCCCCTTTCCTCCTGCTGTGTTGGACGCATGTATTAAGGGGATGTGAAGTCTTGTTGCAGATTGGTGCCATATGCACAGCAGTAGAGCCTCTTGCTTTTTGTAACTTCATTTCTTGCATTTTCTTTTTTTTTTTCAGAGTCGGAAACACGCCAGCAAAGTTCGCCTGTATTATATGCTTCATCCTATAGACGGAGGTTGTCCAGCTAAAAAGCTCCGATCAGAAAACGTGGGTATAATTTAAGTCCCTGTTTACTCAGCTGCTTTGTGAATCATTGACTCTGTGCTACAACAATTTTTCTGTTACAGCCACAGATGACCGGGTACCCAGAGGTAACATTTAGATGAGCTGAAATGCTAAGTAATTGGAAATAATTTTCAATAAGCTATACAAGAAATATTATGTGTATCAGCAACAGTAATTGCATTTTTTGTTATTCGAATGTTCTTTCATGGGAAAAAAAGGTATGCTGATAGCACATATCCAGCATTTATTCAGTTTAAATGCAATGGCTAGGTTTTGTCGGTGAGCTCCTGTGCAGGGGTGAGGCAGGAGGCTTGTGCCTTTGGGCGGTTGGGATACGCAGCTCTGGCAGAGGCTTTGCAGTTGCTGTGCTTGAAGCAGCGCTCGGGTCGCTTCCAGACACATTCACCCAACTTTCAGTATGTGACTCCATTCCCAAGGGCGAGGGTCACTGGGCAGAGGACAGGACGTGCCACATGGCCAGCATTTGGGGAGCAGTGCGGTGCAGCGGTGCCGCGTACGGAGCCGTTGGGTACAGCTGGCGCGGTGGTGCTGCATACGGAGCTGTTGTATGTACAACCAATGTAGCGGTGCCGTGTACGGAGCTGTTGTATGTACACCCAACGCAGCGGTGCCGCGTACGGAGCCGTTGGGTACAGCTGGTGCGGTGGTGCCGCGTACGGAGCCGTTGGGTACAGCTGGCGCGGTGGTGCCCTCCTGCCTGCAGCAGGTCAGGGGACGCCTGCAGTGTCATCGCTGCACCATGGCTGGAAGCCCCCGAGAGCCCCCGGGATGAGCAGAGAGGTCACCGGAGGGCAGGCTCGCCTCCGGAGGTCCCTTCCAACCCCATTTTTTCTGAGAGTCGATGAAAACACAGTGCTGGATCTGAAAGGCTCCTCACAAAGGTCTGTGGTCAGTCCGCAGTTGTAAAAAATTGCAGTCGGGTTCCTCAATTGCATTCACATAAACAAACAAACCTGAAGAAATTGGACCAGCTTGCAGCCATTTGTCAGGCGGTAAAAGGAGACTAAATTTATAAGGGACTGATTCACAGGGAATTATTCATTCAGCTCTTTCCCATGTTCTGGGCCAGTGTGAGAGCTGTTGATGAGGTTCACAGCAGATAGCATCCAAACCCTTTCAGATCTATGGGAGTGTGACTGTGGCTTAATGCTATCAATATTTAGTGAGATATCTTCTAATTAAAGGGAGAAGCATGCAAGTTTGCCAAAGGAATCTAAAAGCTCCTTCATGCAGTAATTAAAATTTTAGTGGAACTTTTATGTTGCACACAGAATAATTGCAGATGCAATCTACCCCTTAACAACAGAATCTCGCAGTATTTTTACTGAGTTATTAAATAGAGAATGTGAAAGGTACGGTGGACATGCACATACAGACTTGGAACACGGTCCTCTAATGAGCTTCATTACATCTAACAAGAAACTGCGTAACTGCGTGTACACCTTAGCGCACGGATATGGTGGACAGAGAACCAAACAGACCTCAAATAGTCAAAGCTGAACTAGTTCCTATTCCTTTTGTGAGAGGCAACAGCGAGACGCAATGGAACTCCATGTTTTCTGATGCTTGATTGTGCCAAGGGCAGCCCTTTGTGGGTGGGGGATGAATTAACAAGTCCTTATGCACAAGGTGAATCACAGGCTATGCTAGACCTAAATTCTAAAATTATTTATGTTATAAAAATATAGCAGGAAAAATCTGCCAACATTTACAGCTCCAAGTAGGCCTGTTGCCGATCAGATATTAGCCAAGTCTGTGCATTTAAAGAGAACGGAGACGTTTAGGACATCTCTAGTGCTGCACGATAACCACTGCCGTGTACAGAGCGCAGCTGCGGTGCCCAGTCCGGGTACCCAGCGGCGTTAGTCAGTCCGTGGCACACCAGTTCCAATGAATATTAGAAACAACCCGTGAAAACCAGTTACATTTCTGTGTAGAAGCATCTGCAACTCCAAAGGAAATATTAGCCTTTTTTTCATGAAAACCTGCACTGTGACATGACTGCATGCCACTTGATTTGTATCCTTCTGACCACAAAGCTAAAGGCTTCGCTGCCCTTCCGTGTGGTGGGAGGAAGGAGAGGCTGCTGCAGCTGTAGCTACTCAGCGCAATAGGCTGAGAGGGAATTTGCTACCTGACCTTTCAGTGAGGTGAAGGGTAGTGTTTGCTGCTGTTTGAGGACTATAAAAATACCCTGCATTCCCCAAACACCCATTATCCTTTCCTGGTAAGAAGTACGAGGCTTATACAATTAGTCTTGCACTGGATAACGACTCAAGTTGTTGGGCTGTTCATTATTGTTCTGATTTTTTTGTGGGGGAGGGGAAAAACCTCACGTCTTTGGTGTGCTGAGGGATTGTTGGCCTTTCATTTTAAACTTCCGCTTAACGTTTCAGCTGGAAGCAATCGGAGAAGGTTGTAGCCCGCGTCAGGGCCCCTCTGAAATTAGGATTCATATCCTCAAGTCCCAGGATTGGTGAACAGTTTTAATCAGCCTTTTCCCACTACCTTTAAAAAATAGGACCCGTACTGATGGCCAGGATGGACATGATGCAAAGTTCTGATGTGCTGTGAAACGCATTTTGGCTCGGATGGGAGAAAAGCCTTCAAATTCTTTCTAGCCCTGTTTGTGCTAAAAGACAGTAAATTGTTTTAACCAGCATCATCTTCCTTAAAAAAGAAAGGGGTCATAACAGCAACGATAAATTGTTTGAGGGAAGATAGCAGGAGATTAGATTTTGTTGCTGAGGGTAATGCATGTCCTGCCAGGCGGCGCTGGGGATGGTCAAGCCAAGAGCTGTGCCTCTCTCAGGCACAAATGGTGCCGGGAGCCTTGGCTTCGGTTTCCAATCAGCAAGGAAATCACAGGTTTTATAGCTTCTGGTGCAGAAGTTACTGCGTGCTATAACTGAAATCGTCAGTGATTACACTGAAACTGAGATGAAATGCCTGGTTTTAGAGCCAACGTCCTTATTGTGTGTTTTGTACCCGATCAGAGGTTTTCCACCGGAAGGTCAGGTATCGGTTTCCACGACAGACGTTAGTGACTTGCTTCATCCTCCGACAGAAGGCTGGGACTGGCCGAGAGCTGCAGTTGCTGCGAGGGGCTCTCTGCGCAGGCGGTGCCCGGGGGATGCCCCGTCCCGGAGCCGGGGCAGCGCCCGCCGGCAGCCCTGCTGCGTGCCCCGCCGCGTGCGCTGGGCTCCCGTCCTCCCGCGTCTCCCCTGCCCTCCTGCGTCCTGCGCAGTTTTAAATACCCACGGCTCTGTCCCTGCCACGTGGGGACCATGGGACACAGGCTTACCTTGTCAAACACACCCTTGCTTAACTTGGGGCTGGCTTTTCTTCGGAGAATATATAGGTCCTAAGATCCTCTGAGAATTACCGAGTGTTTCCGATTTAGATAGCCATAAAGTGGTACCTGCTCTTTGCTTGTACCGCAATAAAAACAGGCTCCAAAAAGGAAGTGGTCTAAATTTCACCCAGAGCATTACGGAAAATCGCTCTTTAGCAGCAGCACCTTCTTCACGCGCAGAAAATTAACTCAAATTTAAAAGATACTTCGCAGTGCCTTAGTGCTGTTTCATATTGCTATTTGTATAATAGCAAGAGTCTGTATAATCTTTTCTTCTTAGTAAAACCTAGGACATGAACACAGGAGATTTGTATCTGTGGGATAAAAACCCTTACTTTTCCTGAGGATTGCTTAAGGAACAATGAGCAAGGGACTGCAACTGCCTGGCCCTGTGTGAGGATTATGCATTTTAGCAGCTTGTTAACAGGCATCTGAGTAACTGAACTTAATTCTGTTGGATGCATGAGACTTGCTTTGAAGTTTATAATATTACAAAAAGAAGCCCCATAAATTAGGCTGGCTTGGCAGAGCTACGGAGTGGGGGGAAGATGAGCAATGTCAGCACTGGGAAATGGATGCTTTATCTCTGAGGCCATGGTGTGCTTCGCTGTGCTTCGGTTTGCGCGAGGCCATTCGCCCCTGTCAGTGCTGCATCTCTGCAAAGGTTAGCAAGAAGGGGTTGTCTGGAGAAGATTGCAAAAACAGATGGTAGAAATATTCCTTGCACATTGGTTGGCTTTATGCAGCATAGGGTTAGAGAGTTGCTTGTGTGGGTTTTATGGAAACTAAATTGAGATGTTACTGCCTATTTACTGCTGCTGCTTTAGACAGAGCTGGGCACAGGAGCAAGAGAAGCAGTGAGGGGAGATGGATGAGTGCACACGTGGGTGCTGAGCACCCCTGGAGATGGATGAGTGCACACGCGGGGGCTGAGCACCCCTGGAGATGGATGAGTGCACACGCGGGGGCTGAGCACCCCTGGAGATGGATGAGTGCACACGCGGGGGCTGAGCACCCCTGGAGATGGATGAGTGCACACGCGGGGGCTGAGCACCCCTGGAGATGGATGAGTGCACACGCGGGGGCTGAGCACCCCTGGAGATGGATGAGTGCACACGCGGGGGCTGAGCACCCCTGGAGATGGATGAGTGCACACGCGGGGGCTGAGCACCCCTGGAGATGGATGAGTGCACACGCGGGGGCTGAGCACCCCTGGAGATGGATGAGTGCACACGCGGGGGCTGAGCACCCCTGGAGATGGATGAGTGCACACGCGGGGGCTGAGCACCCCTGGAGATGGATGAGTGCACACGCGGGGGCTGAGCACCCCTGGAGATGGATGAGTGCACACGCGGGGGCTGAGCACCCCTGGAGATGGATGAGTGCACACGCGGGGGCTGAGCACCCCTGGAGATGGATGAGTGCACACGCGGGGGCTGAGCACCCCTGGAGATGGATGAGTGCACACGCGGGGGCTGAGCACCCCTGGAGATGGATGAGTGCACACGCGGGGGCTGAGCACCCCTGGAGATGGATGAGTGCACACGCGGGGGCTGAGCACCCCTGGAGATGGATGAGTGCACACGCGGGGGCTGAGCACCCCTGGAGATGGATGAGTGCACACGCGGGGGCTGAGCACCCCTGGAGATGGATGAGTGCACACGCGGGGGCTGAGCACCCCTGGAGATGGATGAGTGCACAGCGGGTGCTGAGCACCCCTGGAGGGCGGGCGTCTGCCCCAGCGGGCAGCAGCTGGGCCCAGCCCCGTGCCCCGGCTGGTGCCGGGCTCAGCCGTCCGTCTCGCCCGGGCACGGACAGTGACGTTGTTGTACCAGGTGGCTGCACAATCCTTCGAGGTGGTGTCGGTCAGCGGGTGACAAAAGACACGCGGGTCGGGTTCCCCCCAGCCCGTCTGGTTACGGGTACAACAGCCCCGACAAGTGAGAAGGCGTAATTACCCTTCGGGGCTGGATCCAGCCTCAAGCGCCTGGTGCTCGGTGCGGGGGCTTGGGGGGTGCAGGGGCGACGGGAGGCAACTCTGCTGACGAACTGCAGGCTCGGGTAAATGCTTAATTACGCTCGAGCCCAAACGCCTCCTGCATCCCGCTAACACAGGGCAGCATTCGGTGGGGAGGAGCGGCTGGCTGTTAGCGGGCAGGGGTCTGGCGTGTTCTGTGCGGAGGCCGGGGCGCTCAGGCCACCAGGGCATTGGGGCCACCCCTGTGCTGTGGGCGAGGGCCCGTCTGGCGGCCGAATCCCCGCCCAGGCGTCGAGACTCGCCCGGAGACGTGGGTGAACTTGGATAAGGTGTGCAGTGAGCTGTGGGTCGGCGTAAACGGGACCTCGGGCTCTCAGTGAGGTGTCTGAGGGGGTTTAAATTTAAAATAATTTTTATTAAACTGCATTCTACCTGTGAAAGTAGGTTGGGAAGGAGACAATGTCACTGAGGAGCAGACTAGGCAGAGGAGGAGACCCTGGTGCGTAAACACCGAAGTGTATCAGCTCTGTTGGAGGCTCTTTGTATGTTACCACCGCTGATGATCAATAGAGTCTGGGAAGTTTTTACTCTGCTCTTAACTTTCAAGCGATCTCCCTTTGAAGACATAAAATATCTTGAGAGAAATGTATTTAAAAGAAGTGCAAATTGCACTCAGAACAGCACTTCTCACCTCTTGAGATTTCTCCCTGAGGTTTAAGTTGATTTATAGTTAACAACAACAGGAAAAAGCGATGAAAATCGGTCCTTTTTCTAATTGTGCTTATTTTTTGGGAGAGAATGACCTTAAACAGCGGGTTGGGTGTCAACTGTGCGGTCGTTTCTCTCTCCCCGAGCGGCTCAGCCCCCGCGCCGTCCCCTGGCGCTGGCGAGGCCGCG